>CM024636.1:46262610-46644493 GCA_014182715.1 Eucalyptus cloeziana | reverse complement strand
TCCGCAGTGGAGCTAGACTCAATTTTTGGGAAAAATCGATTTACAAATGTAGGTACTTGTTGCATTTCTTTTTTTTATATGTACAATTCAAGCAACTCTATCCATATGGTGTTCACTCTATATGTACCCATTTTCAGTTATCCCTCTATGGTTGATCGACACATCATTTGACGACTCCAAGAACACGAAGATGGCTCGAGGTACTTCTATTGATATGCTTAATGGATGGACTAACACGAATAAAAAGCATATCATTCAGGGATCTTGTTGACAAAAAAGTTAAGGGACATGGCTACATCTACGCATACAAATTAATATCTTAACCATGATGCATCTTGCAAATTAATATTTAATGTAACATTTGGAAAGATATTGGAGAAGTCTTACTCAATGTCAAATTGCCAAGTAGAATTATCGTGAGTTGTAGATCTTGGATTTTAGGTAATGGAGGTTGATTAATCCAAGTTGTTTTATAACTTAATCAAGCATTATAAAACAGAAGCAATTTTCATTTCGCGAGTGATATGTATTTTATGATTCGTCATCATTTCTTAATTTACTGATATGATTCTTCTCTCTTCTTTGTGGCGGTAGCACTACTAGCACTTAACCAGTTCAAGGTATCACTATGGAATTTTGCAACAATAGCAGGTACACGAAACTGCCATTTTATATACAGAAAATGACATTATTCCTACGGTAGAGATCTCTAAATTTAAAGTGTATATTAATTCTTCCAGTGTATCCCCTTGAGATCATGGTTATTTATATGGACCAGCTCTCGATTTGCATATTACAATTCAGTTCTAATCAATTTAATTCGAACTTTAAACTATATGGATCCATTAGGTGAATTTGTAAAAGTATTCAAACGAAAATAGATTTATCAATGGCTTTGAATCTACCCTTTTTTTTTTTTTTTTTTTAAAAGAACTCTTTTTTTCTCATGTGACATTATGTATGTTCATTGATAGATCCATCTGTTCTCTGATGCATGGATTTTGATTTCCAAGCCATATTAAGCTTGTTTTCTCAATTAACATCTTAAATTGATCATTTTCTCTCAACTGGTATATAAGAATAGAGTGTAAATGTGAAAGCCTCTTTAACCTTTTGATTTTACATTGTTGGAGAAATTACTTAGCTGATGTTACGTGCAGCACCTTTTATCAAAAGGAGTGGAGAATTGAAATTGAGGCACAATTGCTCGCGTAAATTTGCAAAGCTAGCTCTTACCAAGGGAGAGCCTTCAACGACAAATCCCAAAATACTCAAGTCTCTACTGTCTTCAGGATTTGTTCTTGATGCTGCATCTCGCGGAGTCTTTGAAATTGTGGATTTATGTCTTGAACATTTCCCGGAGTTGATGTGGGATAACAATTTCGCAAAAGAACTGATAACAAAAGTTGTGAAGGGACGGCATGTTGAGTTGTTTAGACTAGTGAATGCACAGAGCCCAATTCGACATTTGGCTGATACTTCTGACAGGAACTTGGACCTAATGGAGGCTGTGACCAAATGGTCATCAAGATGTGTATCCCTTGATGTTTCTGGAGCAGCTTTTCTTATGCAGAGGGAAATTCAGTGGTTTGAAGTCAGTTCTCCTTATTTGTTTGCCTCCTTTATGCTCTTTAATTGACATTTACATTGATAGGCGCCCTTTATTTTTATTTTTTTTAAGGTAGTGGAAGTTGACAGCTTTCCTTCTTTTAAATGGGTGAAGTTCCGAGAGCATGGAAATTCATACTGGGAAAATTTTGTAGAGCAACGCAAAGAGTTGCTCATGGAAGCAAGACAATGGATGAAGGATACATCATCATCTTGTAGTGTCGTTGCGACTCTCATCATTACAGTAGCTTTTGCTGCAGCTTTTACAGTACCTGGAGGCAACAATGGCACGGGGATCCCCATATTTTTGAAGAAAAGCTCATTCATGGTATTCGCAATTGCAGATGCTCTCGCTCTCTTTTCCTCTATCACTGCCACCTTGATGTTCTTGGCCATCCTAAGTTCACACTATGCAATCGAAGATTTCCTCCACTCACTACCGAGAAAAATGATATTGGGCCTCACTTTTCTCTTCCTCTCTTTGGCCTTCATGCTGGTGGCATTTGGCTCTGCTCTTAACATTGTCCTGAGCGAAAGATTGACGTGGATTTACATCCCAATTACTTTGTTGGCTGCCTTCCCTGTCATATTGTTCGCAATTCTGCAACTTCCCTTGTATGTTGAAATGGTCGAATCCACGTTTTGGCCACGCCTCTACCGTCCCTTGAAGCTTTGGAAATGATCTCCACTATTATTTGGATGAGGACATCTCCAATGTAATCTTTGTTTTCACTTTTTATTGTGTGTGACGTGAATATCATGGAGTTTACTCCTGTTTTAGGAATTTTAAAGCGTGACATTAGCCGTTCTTACACTAAAGCTTAATTTATGCTGTTTAAGTGCACACCTCGTCTCGATGTTTTATTTATACTTCAGTTCTCATTGTTGAATTAAGGTGAACCCAAATTTTCTTGAGTATTGACAACTTGGCCACCAAATAAAGCAATGGCCACGCAAATTCTCTATAATACACAAGATGGCCACCCAACTGGTGGCCGAACACGAGGAACTTCTGATGAGGCAACCAAGCAACAACTGTGTCAGTTCAATAGAAGCTCAGCCTTCGAAGTCAGTCTAAACCCATTGCCCGCACTTGCACCTCATCCTCTCATCCAACTCTTTGGCTTTGACCTCCACCATCTTAGCGGCGTTGACCATCGATTTCTCCTGCACTTTCGTGATCCTCATGCTCTGCTTCTTCTCCACCGCATCCCTTTTTGCGCCCAACCATTCGTACTCCCTCACCCAGCCACTGTGCACGATGCACGTCGGCATCAACACCACTAACTCCAGCAGCACATAGCCATCAAACCCTGCTCTCCAGCCTCACCAGGACTTTGCTTGAATTTGGTTCAATTTGGAAATGGGCTTCGGATGTAATACAAACATTAAAAGCTAAAGCCCCTTGAGAAAATGCAAATTGTGTTTGATAAAAACTCTTTGTAAAACGATTTTAGATTTAAATAGTGTCTGGTAAAAACAAATTTGCAAGGGGCTTTGGTTGCATTATTTATATTTTTCTATTAAAAAACCCTTCTCTGGAACCACACAAAGGGCTTGGGCCACCAATAAGCCAGAACTTTGGCACCATCGATTAAGGTCGCCTCACCTAGGGCAATCCTCAATGAGGGTTATCAGCCCCTCGCCGGCCAGATATGGCCTTGTGGCTCTCGTCGGCTGCCTTCGTACAAAGAAGATTATAGTAACAAGGAGGTGCAAAATCGGAAAACTAAAGAATTGGTGAGGATAATTTTGAAAGAAAATATTTAACTTTAGTTTCAGCATTCCATAAATGCTTAACGTTAGTGAAGTGAGGAAGATCGCCATACCTGGATGTAGTCGACATATGGAGAGGATTTCAATAATGTGACAAGATGACCAAGTTAGATATAATCTCAAAGCGAACGACTTAGAATCTCAAAGGTCATATATCAACAGCAAATCATCAAAGAATGAATTGCCTATAAGCTAACAGATACTTCTCCACACGTCTCTTGAGACCGTGAGTCTAGTGAAAGTTAGCAAGAGCAAAGTTTGATTTGAATTCACCTTTTTGTTAAGATGGATGGACCATGGAACTAGAAATTATCCGAAGAGACTTAAACCTATCGTATTACAACCAATTCAATCTTAAAAATTTCAAATTTGCTAATTTAGTCCTAAATCTTTTGGTGATTTGGCAATATAGTCCTTCTAGCCAAAATGAAATCACCAACATGGACATTGGGCATCCTATGTAGCATGACCATCACGTTAGCGATTTTCGACCAAAATTAATCGGAATGATTACACTGGGAAATTGCAAAAAAGTTTAAGACTGAATTAGCCGTCTTACAATATGTTTTTGACTGAATTGACTGCTGCACAATAGGTTTAGAATTTTTTGGACAATGATCCTGTTGACACCTAAATTTTTGCGATCTGATCATTTATTTATTGCATAGAAAATTAGGGGTTAATTTTATTTCTAATTTTTTTTTTAAAAAAAAATTAATTGCATAGCATATAGATGTAGGTGCATTTATTTACATGTTTTGCATTGGACCGGTGACGGGTAGATTTAAATTAGTGGTTCTGAGTTTTAAATTGACAGGTCGGACTAAGCCCATGAAACGAGCAAATTGGCCTAAGCCCGTTTTTTTTAATTGATCGGAAATTATCTCATGAGAAAATAAAAATTTGAAATTTTCCGGGATATGATGAATTTTTCAGATAGGGCAAGTGGAAAAAAAACGAATATTGCGAATATTGCATTTTGGAAAAAATCTTTGTGGATTTCAATTTTGAAAGATTAAAAACCCTAATTCGTTGTCTATAAATAGATTAAAACGAATAGGATTCAAGGGGGCCACATATTGAATACACGGCCACACAAGAGGGGGTTCTATATTTCGAGGGCCACACAATTCCATACATGGCCGTAGAAAACACGTGAGAGGAAGAGGAGCGTTCAGCCAAGCATCACATGTCGAGCCTCTCGCGGTTGCGACCTTGCTAATCCTGCGGCTGAGCTTCACATAGGTTGCCGTTGTTTGCGCCGTCACGAGATGGTGACCCATTGCTGCGCCTCCCTCCCACGACAAGGTGGCCTTGCCGTGATACCTCAAGAAAGCTACGAAATCGACGACTGGCTTCCTTTGTGTTGAACCCATGACGTTGTTGTTGCTCCTCGGGTGGTCAAGGCTACCAATTCCACGGCAATCATCAAGGAGCCTACGTGTTCAATAATTGCTTCGGTAGATGTTTGTGGTCTTCTGGTCAATGTTTTGCATTCAAAGGGGAGGTCACACTTATTGAATTGATGGCCACAGAGAGAGGTAGAGATGGCTTAAAAGAGGAACTTCTCTCGTGGGGGCTCTTCATGTGCTTGAACCACCCATCATCCGTGCCCACAATTCCACGAGAGATTCAGCCATTGAAGACCCAATGCCAAACCAACGAAATCTAGTCAAAACTGGGCACAAAAAAATCCAGAGAGAGAGTAGAGGCTCGAGCGAGGTCCTTTCTTCGCGGTCTAGGCTTCGTAACTCCTCCCAACGCTGTCCCGCCTGCTACAACGCTTTCCTCGTTCAAGCTGCAACGCTGCACCCCGCACTGGACTGAGATGACGAGCCACTGTCCTAATCTTCACCACCATGATGCGGGTAGTTCCAACGACATCCAAGACTCCCTGTAACTTGAGCCGCGAGCCCAACCGAGCCCCGTCACGTTGCATCGCGAGTAACCATTCGAGGATCGGAATTCGGAAACTAATATTCGAATTAGATGAAAATCTTATCTATTTTGATTTTCGAAAATTCCATTACCTTATTTGAGAGATTTGTCGATGCATATGATTGATATTCTGACATGAAAGTGCCCCTATTGTCAGTCCGATTTTCGCGCCCGAAATCCGACTCGCAATCCCTTGCAAAAATTGACAATCCGATCTCATGCCCGACATTCGATTCGCGATTTAATTTTAAAATTGATCAACCCGATCTCATACGCGAGATATGGTTCACTAATTTTCGGATATCAATTTTATCTTGTTTGATTTGATGTCGTGGTGTTTGAGTCAGTTTTATTTTCATAAAAGGAAAAAATCCAAAAGGAGTTTGAATTAGGATTAGGTTTGTTTTTTTTTTTAAAATTATATTGCATGTTTAGAATAGGGATTTTATTTTGAATCATGAAAAAGAAAAGGAAAAAAAGTGCATTCATTTAGGATGTTAGTTTTTTTTATTATTCTATTATTATCTGAATTGCATGTTTAATTTTAATTTCGAATTTCATAAAAAATTAGAATTAGGGCATTCTCTGCACGTCATTGTATATTAGATAAAATTGCATGTTTCATTTTAAATTTAGATCATCTTTTTAGATAATTGCATTTTGAATTAAGATAATGTCTTAGTGTAAATTAGGATTTAATATGACTTAATCCTTAGTTTAAATTAGATAGAATCTTAATCTAGATAGATCATTTTTGTATTTCAAATTTCATGAAAAAAAAAGTTTGTCTTAGGATAAATTAGTTGCAATTTCTAGGATAGATTGCATTTTTTAGAATAAAAAATCATGCACATCATGTAGAATTAGGTTCATAAAATGCACGTCATTTAGTGATTATTGTTAGGGTTATTTAATTAGAAATTGCCTGTCATTAGAATTAGGTCATTTTAGTTAATTTAGATTGTATATTTAATTAATGCATGATCATTAAGAAATCACAAAAATTCTTACTCATGTCATATAGTTTAGGTCATATTGCCATGTCATATCATTTCATATTAGATTAGAAGCATTCTATTGCATAAGGACTATATTCTCGTTAAAAAAGCGAAAGCAAAAATTGAGTGATTGCGTGTTAATTAGAAATCATATATAGGATTGCTGATGTGAATTATGATCTAACAATGCAGATGCTTTCGTTGCTATGAGGTAAGTCCTGCATCTTTTTATTTGCTTTTCTTGGATGTTAAATTGGTGGTTTGTGCACTCGTATGATCACCTCACATGTTAGGAAAGTGAAATTAATTCAAGCTACTTACCAAACATTTTTTCAAAAATAAAAGAGAAAGGTACCGAAAGGGCGTTAGAGAAATCTAACGTAATCAAGTCTCCGAACTCACAAATTTTTGATTTGTAGGAGTAAAATAATTCTCTCATTATTTTACTTAGGTGTCTAATCGACCTACCATGAACTGATTAGTGGCGACTCTTTGATAAAATATATTTGCATGTTAAAAAATTTGAACCTAAGTCGTGAATTGGTATGGGCTCGGGAGAGCCCGAGTTAAGTCTAGGCTTAACAATCCATTAGCCAAACCTAGGTGGTGCACCTGAAAATTTGGTCGCGACAGATCCATTAGAGAATTGTATGCCCAATATCTAAAAAGCCAAAACC
This sequence comes from Eucalyptus cloeziana, assembly GCA_014182715.1. Classification (NCBI taxonomy): domain Eukaryota; kingdom Viridiplantae; phylum Streptophyta; class Magnoliopsida; order Myrtales; family Myrtaceae; genus Eucalyptus; species Eucalyptus cloeziana. Next base: position 46,637,496 of record CM024636.1, on the reverse strand, counting down.
TATTGCACTTTTGTCAATTCAGTCATAAATCTTTCAATTTTGCCAATTAAGTTATAAACCATTTCACGTTTTGTCAGTTGAGTCCATCCAGCCAATTCTTTCCTTTTCCTTGTTTTCCTTTTCTTTTCTTATTTTTCCGTCCCTTTTTTTCCACCTCTAGCTGGTCATCGGGTGTTGGCAATGGCCAGGTTAGAGGTGAGAGCCGACAAGGTCAATCGGCGAAGCTTGCTCGAGGTTAATAAGGTCGACCTTGCCATCCATTGCCAAGGCCTGGCAACTAACTAGAGGAGGAAGAAGGAAAGGGAAAAAAAAATATATATTATTAAAAATTATCCACGTCAATGTTGGTTGCACCATGTAGAATGGTTGATGTCCACGTCAGCAATTTTCGGCTATGACCAGATGGATTCAATTGGCAAAATGTGAAATAATTAAGGACTCAATTGGTAAAATTGAAAGGTTTATCACTAAATTGACAAAAATGTAATAAATTTATGACTTTTTGGACAATTTCCCTCCCAATCTTTCCAAGATCGCTGCTATGTACACGCCCCAAACCCACCTTCACCAAGTAGTCTCGACCCTTGGAAATTATCGGTAGCTCTTTCAATGTCACTCGCGTTGAACGTTTGAGCGGACCCTGCATAAGTCGGGATGCTAGATCCAAATGACGAGGCAGAGCTCGGGCCACTTCCGAGGATAGACCCTGCATAACTGCAAGACATTGGCCTTTATAGCGAGAACGGGAAAACTCCTCGGACCTGACCTTTTAAACTAAATCAAAATCATAGGCTAGGATTGTCACATAATGCTAACAAAGACTACTTGTCAATTATGATACTAAAATCTGGGACAACTACTAAGACTCATTTTTATTTCCGAAAAGGGCTCTAAATTGAATTTCCTCTTGCTTCATCTACGGTCCTACTATGAGCAAATATTTGGCCAACCTTCATCCGGAGTCTTTGTTTTACGGACCACCTTTGATCGCCGATCTTCGCATGCTCCGGTCCATTCCAAATCATTGCGACTGCAAATCATCCGATTAACACCGCTGGTGATCAAGTAATGCCTGACGACTTTGCCACAGATGGTAACAAGGCCTGTGGAATCGGTGCTCATCGAAAAACTGGATCTCTGTGCTTCATTACCCAAACCCACCCAGCAACAAGGGCAGATAGGAAAATTTGCTCATTTGGGTACCCATCTAAAGTTGTGGTTTTTTTAGATTAAAAAAATTGGGACCCAAACTAAAATTGGTGAATTTTTATGAGACAAAAAAAATTAGAGTAGAATTGGAACCTAAGTTGAAGTTGGTATATTAAAACGGAATTAGACCATCATGTAGCTGGAACGCGACTTGATAATTACTCGAGATGAAATAGCCTAATTTTGTGTTAAGCTCAAGCTCGAAACTACTCTAGACACTTGTCAAGTTTGACCCCGTAAATTTTTAGCTTGATAGGTACATGAAACTAATTGAGGTTTTCTTTTTCTTTTCAAATTTTCTTGTAGTAAGAAAAATTGATCCCAAAATCCTTAAAGGTATGCAACATGCAAGCAAAATGTAGGGAAAAATACTCAAGCTCATTAAATTCTGTCAGATATATGCCTAAAGCAACCATGTAATAGTTACATGTTAGGGTTTTAAGGGCAAAGAAATATTCATTCATTGTCTCATTCATATGAATGAGTTCATAAGATCAGTTGTCACTAAACCTATTCTTAAGGTGTTAAGAATATGTATGGCAAGTTTACAATTATATTGAATCTTTAAATAGTTCCCAGTTGATGGATTATTGAGAAGGTGTCAATGATTCTGTTGAGACCGCTGTTTTTTCAAGCTTCACCATTGAGTATTGGACACCTCAGGGAATGATGGGCAAGTCATTGGGTATTGTGATATCTGAACTAGAACATAGGCGTTTGTCTTAGACAAGTTCACTGAACGTGATATGTATAGAACGATTAGCAACATGGAAGCTTTTAGCAGGGTCAATGACTAATCGTTTGTGCTTTGATCTTGTATAAAATCCTCATACCTGAGGCACGATACTAACTTGTATGTTGGATAACTGTAGTTCACAAGTGCACATATTGACGCTTCATCAAACTGTCTCTATACTTGACAGTCATAGTTTGTTTACATATGGAAGCACAGGCGTGCGCAATAAGGAATCTGTCTTCTTGTTATATATATAGATATACAAGATAGAATATTGATGTCTCGTGTAATCTAATCGTGACATTGTATTGAAATCCTCAACCAAGGTTGTAACTGAGAATGAATGGTTCATGTTTTGTAGAATACATGTCAGTTCGATTTTGGGATATGATCGAATTGATGGCTTGATAAATAATTTCATGGCCTTTGTTCAATCGTGACATAGTGAGACAGAATGATTATATTACATGGTCGCCAAAGTTGACAGGTTCATTATGCTCTTGAAACATTCACACTACTTGAGGTAGTCATGACATATTGCTAGATGTCACTTATGGTTTGTAGGAACATGAGGTTGATTGGAATAATAAGTTCTCTTGGTTGTGTTAATGTATTAGTACAAGTCCTACTCCAGCTCAATGATGAACTTAGGAATGTCACACACCATAACCAATTCAAAATGACGTTTGAACGAAAGATACAATATTGCAAATGTGTTCACAATTGAGGCAATTAGATTGAGTCGGGCTAAAAAGCTAAGTTCATTTTATGGTCAAATAAAAAAATTTGAAGTGAGTTTTAGACTTTATGGCCAAATTAAGCGAGTTCATATTCAACGACCGAATTAATAATCGGAAGTGAATTCATAATTAATAGCCGCATTAATGATCTGAAGTGAGTTCAAAACAAATGTCATCATTAATGATATAAAGTGAGCTCAGAATCAATAATCAAATTAATGTTCTAAAATGGTTTAAGACTTAATGGCTAAATTAAAGATTTGAAATGGTTTCAGATTTAACGGCTATATTAATAATCTAAAGTAATTTTAGAATCAATGGGCAATTTGATGGTCTAAAACGGTTTCTGATTCAAAGGACCAAATCAATGTTATGAAATGATTTTTGACTTAACGATCAAATTAAAGTCTTGTGATGGTTACAAAGTTAATGCCCATAATAAAGTCTTGTGATGGTTACAAATTAGTGCCCGAATTAATGCTTTGAAACATTTTCATAACTTACACCTAAATTCAAAGTTCGAAAAGACCTTAGATATTATGGTCAAATTAATGCACTGAAATGGTTTTAGAGTTAATGAGCCGAATTAATTAAATGTGATATGTGACTGTTTATAGAAGGCGATTGAAATTGGGTCATTCGATGATTGACTGAGATGATAATGATCAATCAAATAGTCACACGCAAGAGAATTACTAACATAATTGTCATGGTGAGCTCTCTCAAGTTTCTCTCTACTGTTTGACATAAGTTGGTGGTGTGTCTGAACAGGAGGCCCAACATTTGTGGGGTCGGAATTGAAGAACATCAGAATCGGAGTACGTCAGAACTACCACAACGAGGAGGTCAGATGTTCATAGTCAGGATCTGAAAAACGTCAGAACCAACGCTAAGAACACACTAGGCATTTGTGATCTAGATCTAAATTAGATCTAAAGAACATCAGAACCAACGTTACGAGAAGACTAGACGTTCATCATGAGGATTTGAAGAACGTCAGAACTAGCGCTACAAGGACATTAGATGTTCGTGGTCAGAATCTAAAGAATGTAAGAACTAAACTTTTGAAACACAATACAAGGGTAATGTGATTAGCCTCTTTTCACTGCTATGTGCTTCTTATTAAAATGCACGAATAATATTAAGGAAATATGTGTACGGGTGTTTTTGCCTCCACTGCGAATCATTTTGATTCGTTTTTACCTATGCAAGTGTTCTTGTTTTTGAAACAAATACCAATAATGGTATCAGAGCCAATCCTTAGACATTTTCATGCTTTAATTGTTGATTGGTTCGTGTTATTTTTATGATCTGATGATTAATTCTCATTTGTGATGAGAATCTCTTTTATAAGTGGCCTTCAGATTTTAATTATATATGCATATTAATTGGTTAATACGTGAGGTGAGACCGTTGATAACAAAGCAAACCTCCTAATTTACGATGTTAAATTGAAATGGGTGTTTGAAATCATGGCCTACCATCGTCGTGGTTTGATTCTATGTTCTGATGATTGATTGATCAATTATGAATACATTGGGGTCAGTTGCCATTCAAGATTACAGGACCACTCCATTATACATGTGATGGTGTGGGATTTAGGCCGAATGATTTTCAATAACTATTAAGTGATGAATCATTTGCATTTTAAATACTCACATGAGATTGATGGGTTAGACTTAACTATGATCATGAAGCCAATAACTATCAAGCGAAACTTTCGTGATCTTAAGATCGATGTTTGATTGGGACTTGCATTTGATGCATTAGATATGATAATCAAAACACACGCCTGATTCTCTGATGCACAAGTGCCATCCCACACCTTAAACAAGACGAGATGTAACAGAAAAGTTCAATATCAGGAATTTCATCACTCTATTTCAAAAAATCTACAACTCTTTAACACTTGTTACGCCAAATGAATTGCAGCTCTCCATGTTATTTTCTCTAGATCTCAAATGTGAAAAATATCTAATCTACAAAGAGGACAGGAATACAAAGTGCATGTGCAAAGAACCAGTACTGTCCAAGGCAGAATCTCAGATATTTTGGGCAAAGGGTAATGAGCCAAATAGGCTGCACATGCACCAAAACCAGACAGTTGCAGCTGATTTGTTTAACTTACATTGTGCATGGTTCCCTGACAAGGTAGACGTCATTTCCAGTGCATAAATACGGTCCACTAGAGAGATCACCATTTCCATAAGCAGTATCATTTTTTTCATCATTATTCCCACGATTGTATAGATGTCAGTGCCAAGATGAAATATCGTCAGATTAAATGCAAAGGAGAAGCAGAGAATCAATTTATAGAATCAAATGCAATAGTTGGTTCCATATCTTTAGTGCCAAATAACCCTCAAGCATTTCATCTTCAGTGCCAACTAGTTAATTGGAGGACAGTGCATGTATTATTGGTTGAGTAAGCATTGTCATCAAAAGGTGTTCACTTAATAATTATCGTATCTACAGAGTTGACTATTAGCAAGTCTATCAAGACGATGAAATTGACTAAGGGATGATTATAACATGCACCCAACCAACCATCCGAGAGCTAATCGGAGTTTGAGTTGAGCAATAATTGAAATATTATGACGATATTCGCAAATGTTGAGAAAAGATCATGCACTTTATAACAAAGAAGCAGATGATTTTTAGATGCCATTGTCATGCTAGAAAGGCTTGCCAGGATTTCCTTCACATGTAGAGGAAAAGCTTCCGTCACTGCCATCAGTTTTCTGACTTTTTGCTTGGGACTTTGCAGGAGATAGAACATACTCCTCATTGGCAGCTTCATCTATCTCACATCAGGGAATAAGCGTCTATCCCTGGCAGCAGATGATTCAATGGCCACCATGGCAGCATGTCACAACGGGTGCCAAAATGAAGAGCTCCTGGCAGTGTATTCATCTACCCACCATCGTGGATGGAGACAAGAAATGGATGTCTCAACTTGCTCGCCCCACCTGAGGGACAGCGTTGAAGACATGATTCATGGTTTATCCATCCAGTCATTTCAGCAGAAGATTTGGTGGAACTACTACATTCAGCACCAACTTCTGTTTTTGGAGTTTGCCAAGAGCAGACTTCATCACATGCCCTTGCAATCACTTGATTAGATAGAGGATCTGCAATTGCTGCAGCATTGACCACATGCAGACAAGAGAAAGGTGTAACAAAAGCAAAATTTGTGCAATTTCCACAACATAAGAGATTCCCACACGAAACCAAAATAGGATGCACGACTAGGGAGCAACATGAAGTACTATATTTCCTTCCCGAAGCCGCTATTTTACTACGTCAATGCATGAACATTTCAAGGGATAAATGTCCAAAGGACCCAGCCTTCAAAATGATTGGATTGTTCTCCACTATTATAAAACAGTTTTCTTCTTCCTCTTCTTCTTCTTTTTGGTTCCAAAGTCAATAAATGTGACTTTCGCATAAAAACTTCACATTCCTGTCAAGTTAATTGCAACAAGTAAATCTCACTTCTACCGAACCCAAAATGATTTTTGTAAGCTAATGCGAGTTACAGTGAGTCCTCTATGGCTTGATGGGAAAATTGTTGAAAGTGCAAACAATGGAGCACTTAGAAATGATACTCGTCGAACATGTACTTGGATGTGCTGTACTTCACATAATACTGATTCAAAGGAAAATAAAAAGTAGCACAAAAGGAAGGCCTTAGAGCATGCCGAATTGTCTCACAAAATGTCAAGCAGTATAATGCTCAGAAAGAAATGATTGCCATGTATAAGAGAATTTCTTTTCTTTTTTTATTTGGTAAGATGGGGAGGCCAGTTAGTTTCAAGAACTCTGAGATCTTGACTAGTCAGAAATATAATTAGCTGGGAACTTGATGAAATCAATCAAAATTACATTCATTAATCGCAAGTCAAGGGCATACCTGAACACTTACCACATTACCATGAGATTTCGCCAATTCCAGAGCATACTTCATAAAACTTACAACTGATTGTGAGTCTTCATCACTAAACCCAGTTATGCCACTGATATTGCTGCTATGTGGAAAATCAGAAGTTAAGAGAACAAATCAGTAATGACATAGGGTGTGTATAAATGCACATTATACACATCAACATAGAGTAACGGATAATTCCTTGTGATCATTGACAAGAAGTGAAATTAGGAAATGCTAAAATAAAGGTCAAATATTTGCACAAACTCCATCGAATTGAGTCACGCATAGAGGTGGAGCTTACGTTTGATAGCAAAAGGTGGGAGAGGAGAATGATAAGACTAAAACCTGGCCTAGTGACTTAAAAAGAGTGTTTTCCAACCAACTAGGCAACCCTTGGTCTCTATAGCCAAGATTCATTAGCAGCCATTATGCATGATGGAGATGGCAAGATTAGTTATTCCTTGAAAGTAACTTCTCTGGTTTATATATAAACCAAAACTCCTCTCAGTCCAGATGCAACCAAAACTAATATAACTCAGCAGAACAAAGTAAAATCGATCACATCCTAAATTTCTAAAAACAAAACTTATCAAATTTGAGATGGCCACTCAAACTGCAACTCTCTGTAATTCTTTGGTTTTCAGACTCCAACTTCCAACTTATCTGCTTGAAAATAAATTCTGAACATGAGCATGCATTACCATTACTGATGGGAATATTTAAAAGAGACGTACTAGGTTGGTGCATGGTATGAGGTGGGCCATAGCTTGCACTGGTCTACCCACTCTTCCTTTGACGATGCAGCATATTTGCAGACCTATTGCAAATTAGCACGAATAAGCACAAAGAACAATATCCCACTTTGCCATCACAAAATGAAGTGAACAATGCCATTTTCAGGTTACATGTCACAGGGAATTCTGATATTGTATATCTTCTTGTGCTTATATTTAAATTACAAATATACACTGATTAAGATAGGCATGATAAACAGAAAATAAAGCCTTAGAATTTTATTAACAACTAATAGATTTTCCTAATATCAAATCATCTGTGCACTTTGAAAGATTTGAGAAGGATACACGCTTCCACCTAACATTAGATAGGATATGGCTTCTTTTCATGCCATAATGAACATAAAAAAAGACAAGTTACATGATGAAAAAGAAAAATGATAAAAAATTCAAGAGACGGAAACTTTGTTCAAATTCAGGGTTTGAAAGCCAAATTGATCTATATATACAGTGACATCCTATCCAGCCACTCAAGTACTATGTTACAGAATCTAATGCCATTGACAATACAGATGTTTGCTGTTGCTTCATTATTATCGACCAGTAAAGATGTTCCAACTACTTATTCACTTGAAAGTGCAGTTCACTGGATGTGCGGACATAATAGAGCAAACAATATTAGTGTACAACAACCACTACCAAGAAGCCCTCTTTGGTATAAATAGCCTATAAAGCATTGAAAAAGGAAAACTATAAAGACCAAAAGAAATTCCCAAGCAAAGCCCATAGTGGTCCACTTAGGTCATAAACACAACTTTACCTCCTAAAGCAGCAGAAAGGAGATCATCGCGAAAGAACTCTTCTCAGCTAAGCGACACTTTGATATAGATATATCACCCGATACGCATTAGTTACTTAAATGAGATGTCCCATCAAAAAAGAAAATAAAAGGAGGGAGAATTCGTGAAATAAAATCTTCTAGAACTTGGAAAATGGGAGAAGAGAAAAGGCATCAACAGATGTCAAATATACTAGTGGATCATTGTCAAATATGCTAGCAGTCCATGGTAGGGTAAGATGCTCCATGAGTAAACATCATTACTCACAGATACCATAACTTGTCAAAGCTGCATATGGTTCTCTCTACAAGTTATTGAAGATAATGTAAAACATGGGAAAATCAACATGAAATGCTGACAAGAAAACAACCCACTTTTGCCACAAAAGGACTCAACTGATAAGAACTAATTAAATCCTTCATGTCACATGGAATTCCATCAAAATCACCATTTTCCAGAGCCAGACATAAGATCACTGATAGCTGAATCTTTCCTGTCAAAACCATTACAAAACCAGACAGTTCGAGAAATACATAAAAAATCAGTTATAAAAAGTACTCAAAAGCTGGGTAGGTCAAAGATGATTTGTTGATGAAAAAACACAAACACCTATCCCGCATTTCCATCAAATCGACCTTGCATAGGAAATAATTAGAAGATATTTTGAGACAATTACCAGTTCATCCTCAAATGCAAATTATCGTATATTGAGTGGGCCACTGTTTTTGTTTGGTTTCTTGTTTTCTCAACATTCTGATCTTTCAATCCTATTTACTTCCTGCTAATGTTCCTTTTCTGCACATGATGCGTGCATAAGGGGTATTGTAATCCTATTCAATCAATTTTCATGATTGATAAGGAAAAAACAACAAACTTAGCACTTAAATTAACAAGCAATACAGGTTGTTTTTCATAATTGGTCATCAGGTTTTTCAACGCCTTGCATAGCTAATACATACTAGAAAACAAGCTAAAGACCAGAAACCAATGGTAGCATTTAAGTTTCATCAGATAACATTCTCCCTGAATCAGGCATTTTGTATTCATAACAGTCCCTCAAAAGAATTTCCAGCAGTAGAAGAATAAAATTCAGGATATGCATGGAGGAGGCAAGAAGCACCCCTCGTTCACCCCACAACGTAAGCAAACCATCCACAAAAACCACGGTTTCATCACTCTGAGTGTGGCTTAGGACTAAGTGTCTTGTTGAGCAATTACACCGATCACGTGACTATGACTTTAAATATCTAATGCTGATTGAAATGTTATACTCAAGTTAACGACTTACAGTGCTTCCAATGCAGACAAAGCTTTCTCATAACTTCGGGGCTTGAAAGTTCAGATATAATTTTTTCGATCTGATGACAATTGCCATGCATGGGGTCAGAAGATTCTATTCCCTCTTTTCAGTTACTTAAATACACGGGACTGATGTCTGATCAAGAACTACACACGTGAGTATAAACAACAGACATTTAATTCTTTGCATGAAATTGGTCTTGTTAAATGACCCTCGCATGATGACAACAACATTGCAATGGTTTTTTTAAACTTTTAAAGGGTTACCCATAAACAAAAGGCGATAGAAAGACCTATTTAAGCAACTACTCTTATGTTCACTTAATGAGTAAAGCTTCACCTTATGATTTCACAAATCTTTGAATTCCATTACGACATGCACAGCAAAATTGTTCCTCAATTTCAAAGATGCAAGAAAAATGATGTTCAAATATCAATATCATTAAGTGACCAATCAGACCAGTGACAGACATAACACCGACATGCTTATGAACAAAGAATGTACTCCTTCGAGACACTTCTTCTTCACCCGCTTCACGTGGTGGAGGTCCTCCAATGGCGCAATTTGACTCGAACGCCTAACCAACAACCAAACAATGGATTCCTAAAAAATTTGAGCGGAAAATCAAATTATATACGAAACAGCAATTTCTGAGAAGCGCAGAACGAGCTTTAACACATAAATCCAAAGTAAGACACTGAGACTGACCTCATGATAGTGTTCGTGAGCTTCGGCTGCTCAATCTGAGCTGCGACCACGTTCACTGCTTGCAAGGAAAAGGAAAAAAAAAAAGGCAACGAAACGACAATTCCGAAGCGCAGAACACATCAGCAACACGTCAAGTTCGGATCTTTCGCTCAGGATTCGGTCGGTCGTCCATGAAGAATATACCTGTGAGTTGCTGATCAGGCGGAATCGGCGGCCTGCCGGGGACGTGGACGATTCGCCACGCATCGTCGTTCTCGCTGCTCATCGCTCTTCGCAGCTATCTCCGGTCGCCGGGAGCACGAAAGGCGGCGGGAAACCGCGACGCCGTCGGCGGTGGCGAAGCTCGCCGGCGGCTGAAAGTGGAAGAAGCGGCGACGCTCTCGACAGAGAGAGAGAGAGAGAGAGAGAGAGAACTCGTGCCTGATTGTGGGCCTGAACCGGCCCATTCACTTTCAAGCCCGCCCATTCACTGTTACAGTGGCCTTTTTTTTTTTTTCCTTTCTTAATTGATTTTCTTTGAAAGATATTTCTTGAAATTTTCTTTTATAGTTATTAAATAAGACAAAGATTTCCATCTTGGAAGGGGAGGTTGGGGTTCAAATCCCCACCTTCTTAATGGGGTGGGGAATATTTCATTTCAGGAGTGGGTTTCGACTCCCACGCCCTGCAAGGAGGCATGAGCAAAAATTTGAGAGTGAGTGTTAGAGTAGGATTAGAGTAGGACTAATAAAAAATAAAAAAAAACATTCGCCATCAGGGGTTAATCACATGCTGAAAAGATAAAAGACCCTGGAAAAGGTAAATAAACTTCTCAAAAGATCAAAAACCTTGAATGCATAAGCAAGCGGAAGCGAATCCCTATTTATCATCCGATGAAACGGGGTCCTACGAATTTGTCTCCTGGATATGACTTCTCAAACAAATCTGATCGTGCAACGACAATGAATTGCTACGATGCAGATCTAATATGTGTGATGAGTTGATATTTTTGTTTCTTTTCTTCCTATACTTCATGACGACAACGATGATAGTGATAAATTAGGAGTTTGTATGAACATGATCAATGTATGTTATAAATTATAACAGATAACTTAGATTGATGCATAAAATGCAACACCAATTAACTTTTTTGGGTTTTCTTGTTTACAAAATAAACTCAACTTAGATATAACTTAATTACATGTTGCATTTATGTGTATCCTAATCTAATGCGAACTAACATTAAGTCCTAAATATTGTGTGTACCATGCTATAATAGATTGAATGCAATTCTTGTGCTTAGAATTCTAAAACAAATGACATGATATGAACATTATGACCTGTGGTAGAATTAAACACGGACTAACCATATGATGCAAACTATATGAAACACTATTTCATATTTATGAAAGCAAACCATTGAATTCTAAGACCATAAGTATGATCTAATTAGTCTTCCCATTAAATTATTTATATGATTAATAATTTAATGATGTGACACTAACCCTTTTCTTTTTGTAATCATTTTTCACGTTAAATGAAATATACGAACATGAATAGTGCATGGGACGTGATAATTGATTAATACTATCTATATTGAATAGAGGTGATTGGTTCCCAATTTGATTTGATCTCATCAAAAAATTGGGAACCGGACTGAAAGGATCGATTTTCATTTTTTGGGACTAGACCAACTAATCCTAAAACCAGGAACCAGGACTGGACCCGATCGTGGTCCGGTTCGGTCTAGTGGACAGGCGACACCATGAGAGGGAAAGTCATCAACGTCAAGCGAGGCGTGAGGTGAGGCCATGAAAGGATGTCAAGCGACGCAGAAGGCAAGGCCATGAGAGGTAAATGAGGCCTAAGGTGAGGCCGCGAGAGGACATCGAGCGATGGGGGAGGTGAGGTTATGAGAGTCTAGTGACTAGTTCGGAGCAAGGCGTGAGGTGAGGCTGCAGCTACGAGAGGGAAACTGGGAAAGGGTTGATTTCGCACGGTTAGGTTTAGCGAAAGGAAAGTGGAAGGGAAAGAAATGGGGAAAGTAATGGCAAAAGGGAGAGGGAAACTGGGAAAGGGTTGATTTCGCACGGTTAGGGTTAGCGAAAGGAAAGTGGAAGGGAAAGAAATGGGGAAAGTAATGGCAAAATGGGAAAGAGATTGGAGAGTAATTGACCTAATGGTAAAACGATCATTTAGAAATTTAAAAAAATTAAATAAAAAATATACATGAATGGTGGTCCAGTCCTATCGGTCCGGTCGATCCAGTTCTCACCTTGAAACTAGGAATGGACCGACTAGCCATCGGCTCCAATAATAAAAATCGGGGACCAAACCAGCACCCCCTAGGATCGCCCAGAACTAATAGGTCCCGTCTGGTCCAATCCGGTCCCTACTTGAACTTGTGGTAAAAATATACTTATTTATATCATCACTTGATTAAGATTTCCCTACGGGTTAATGAGAAGTGTTTAACCATGCCTATGCTTATTTCTCACTATGCTCATAAATTAAGCGAGCTTTTGGCGTATTAAAAAAAAAGAAGTGGAAGATTTGTAAATATGTTTCTTTTACATTACTCCTAGTGCGAAAATATTAAAGTGACAATCATTGTTGTTTTTTTTTTTTTTGGCAATTTTAAACAAATTTAAATTAAAAAATTTAAATTAATCACACCAAAGGACCTTTCGAATTTGTTTTTACCAAACAACATTCTCTCAAAGTTACTTCCCAAGGTATGTTTCAATTATAATTTACCAAACAATCTTTGCATTTCACAAAATCCCTTTAAATTAAGGTCTTTGCATTTTCTTAAAGACTTTCCCCAAAAGTCAAACCAAATGCAGCCATAGTTTCTTGGAATTCCTCAAGTTATGGGTGGGTTTGGAGAGAAGGCGATTCAGGTTTTCAACGAGATGATCATCGGTTGAATCTCGCCGAGTCCCATATCCTTCGTTAGTGTTTTAGGAGCCTGCAGCCATGCAGGGCTTGCCGAGGATGGGAAGATGTTGTTCGACTCGATGGTAAGGGAACATAGGATTTCTCTAGTGTGGAGCATTATGCTTGCATGGTGGATCTTCTTGACAGGGGAAATAGATTAGATAAAGCAGCCTAAATTATAGAAGAGATACGGATTAAACCAGGTCCTAAAGATTAGGGATCGCTCCTTGGATCGTGCAGGATTCATTGCAATGTTGAGCTTGCAGAAAGAGCGAGCCCAAGGTTTTCGACCTCAAACCCACAAATGCTGGGAATTATGTTCTAGCCGATATCTAAACGGGGGCCAAGATGGGGGATCAGGTGAGAAGAGTGAAGAAACTTTAGAAGCTTGGAGACCGCAAAAAGTCCCGGTTGCAGTTGGATTGAAGTCAAAAGGAGGATATTTCCCTTTGCTTCAGTCGATGAATTGAATTCACAGATTGAGCAGCTTCCTGCCTTACTGCTGAAGTTGTCGATGGAGATGAAGGAAGATGGCTACGTGCCACAAACCGGAAATGTGCATCACGATCTTGACGTGAGAAGGAACGCATTTTGTTGGGGCATAGTGAAAAACTACCCGTGGCCTTTGGACTCATCAACAGCACTAAGGGGGAGACGATTCGGATTATCAAGAACTTAAGGTCATCCGAAGACTGGCACTGTGACGAAACTCGTTTCCCAGTATACAAAAAGAGAGATCCTTGTCCAGGAAGTGAATCATTTTCACCATTTCAAAGATGGGATGTGCTCATGTCGGGATCATTGGTAGGCTGCTGGCACGATTCATTTTACTAACTCTAGAACGCCACTGAAACAAAATCATGATCGAGATTTAAATGAAGGAATGAAGGCGTCTGGATCTTACATTCGACAAGAAGTTAAATCTGCCCCTTCCATCGTGATTTACATAGAGGGTTGTTGAGAACATGGAGAGAGCGACTTGATGTACTGTTTGAAACACACTTTGACTTGCATAGCTTTTCCGTACTCATAAGATCACAATGGCGTTTGAATTGTTTTCCGTTTTGTATCTTACGGCGACTGTGATTGATGAATGAATGTTGGTTAGATGCAGTTTCTCGGTTTACTCTCTATACGTACTTGACGTTCCCAAGTTGCAAATAAACTCTATACGACGACATAGCAGCACCAATCAAGTCAGCATCCTCATTCCTTCTGGCTTAGCAGAGAGTTCGTTTGGCAGAAGTCGTGAACGTCTTCCCACCATCACTAATGCTTTGACAATTCGGAACGAAAACGGAAGTCGAAATCAATGACTCCGGCTAATGGCGGCAAATGGCAACTGAAATCCAGCATCGTCACCTACGATCCAGAAACAAGTAAAACTCTGGAGCACTAGTCATAGAGAAGCCTGTTTCATTTATCATTCCCCTTTTGATTATTCATCTGATGCAACAGATAACATACCCCTTACATCAATTTGCAAAATGGCAATCACAATGTGGGTGAAAACAAATGTCATCAAGTCACTAGCGGTAGCAGTCAAACCACGCGAATGATGCTTGCTGATTTCACTAGCCACCAATGTGCCTTCGTCAATGCTTGTCATGCTGCTAAAGCTTCTTATTAAGGTATATGAGACTCATGGGGATTATCTTTTTCTGGATGAAAATAGCGCAATGACCATCTTCAGAGTAGAAGGCAATTGCATTGTTCAATCTTAAGAGAAACCACAAGTCACTACTCTCCGAAGAACATTGGCTGAACAACACTTTTTCGAACAATATGCATGTGAGAGAGATTTTCACATGTTCCTCAGATTGCAGAAATGTTATTGCTATTAAGCAATTCAGAGAAACTATTTGACTTTCGATATCCAACCTCCGTTTCTTCAATGATGACAGCAATGAATCTTGAAGACCAGCCAAATAAGTGAGATTACACCTCTCCAGTTCCCCGAAACATGTCACACCCATCTTCATTTGGAAAAGCACGCATCCATGAAGCACGCATATTTTTTATCAAGGAGAGCTCTAACTTGGTATCTATCCTGAGCAATGTCGCGTCCGCTCATTCGTTTTACTTTAAGGTGTTATCCCGGGCACAAGTGGAATGGGTGGCTTGGGCATTTTAGTTTTCTCCACCAATATCGCTTGGGTCGTCAGGACTGTCCCCCCAATGGAGACTCTGTTTTGTCGCACACACGTTGAAACCTCACATGGATCTATCACTCCAACAATGAGAAGATCTTCACATTTTCCCATCATTGCATTGTAACTGATTTCCCAATACATGTTCAGGTTGACTCTACTACGGTATCACCATCTGCTCCTTGCATTAGTTGCAATGGCTTTCGCAGGAGCAAGGAGTGCCTGCAATTGCAATCTGTAATTGACCACCTATAAGAACAGAGAAACCTCCAAAACAACAGCAAAATGCTAGAAACGATCCTCTACTTGATGCATTCCGCTTATAATGGCCAAGAGATTATCGAAGACACAAGGCAGGTTATCAAACAAAAGAAAAACTAGAACATGGTTTCCTCAAGACCCCACAAGAGGTTATTAAAATATAATTTCCTCAAGCCTACATGGCTTGAGCCCAAGTCCACAGAGGCCTGAGGTCGAGCTCAGGACACGGCGCATCCTCCAAAAAAGGCACAAAGATCACTGTGCACACCTATATTGATGACTGCCGGGGGATGCTTATTGGAGATATCATACTTTTGCTAAGACATCAGAATCAACCTGCTCCTCTTGATCTTTCCATGTTGCTCCTCAACACAGGGATACACTCGAAAGATGTACATAAAGCTGCAAGACCACCAGGCTCCATTCCCTCATTCATATCAGCAAATGTGGGCTACTTTGCATCCTCTATTCTAAGTTTCCGGTCTTCAAGTTCCACCACATCCCACCCTGATTGAATGCACATTGCTTACTATGGAATAGAGATATATAAGATATTTATCTGGAATGACAAAACTAAGTCGCTTTTGTAAAACTTTCTGATGGACTTGCAAGCACTACAGAATCTTGATTTCGATGAATAAATGCAATTATCTTATCTCTGAGGAAATTAGGGGATCTCAAATTTCACGGGCTTTGTACATCTTTAGTTTCTTCAAACAAGGTGCTGAAAACAAAATATTTTGGGATTTTGCAAATCTTAATTACAGCAACTCCACCAGGAGATTGGCAATTCTTTCTGCATGCTTTTGTGAATGGTATGCATTGCCAGTTTCAGCTAAATCCTTCTTACTCTGCTCGGCTATAGTAGAAGGATCAGTAATAATGATAGTTGAGCTTCTACTGATGGTTACTTTTCTAGCAATGCCAAGCTGATCGAAGGTCATATAAGCGAGAGTTAGACTAAAGTCTCCAGAGATGAGGGCAACTCTCGCAACACTCTACATAAATAATAACATAAAAAGAATAACAAAAATCCACCAGAACAGTATTGATATTCTCACAAATCCTAATATATATTATTGACAAGAAATTTCATAGTCCTTGTCTGGACAGTGAACAGCATTTCCAACTTTTTACCCGTTTCTCTGTAGAAAAAATACACTACTATTTCCACACTCAGATTTTGAACAGTGAACAGCTCCCAATTCTTCAAAATCTCAAACCAAAGGGCATAATTCGTAAAAGGCCATCAAGAAATTGAGCAGAAAGAGAAGAAAAAGAGGAACTGTTCTGCCCGCCAGTGCTTGTGTCTATCCAGTCGATTTCGCCCAGTAACAGCCGTCTCTCTTATGCTCCCATTCTAGCAGTTGCTTTTTGCCCTAAAAACTATGGCCAGCCCTCGCCATCCATGTCCCGTGCCATGCCATCGGGAGTCATGGCACTATTGTCAACTCAGCACTCACCCTGCCCTCCCCTCACAGCAACCACTCAGCCACTGGCCGTTGTACAGGTAAGGGCCGTCTCTCCCCATATCTGTTTTCGAGGAATTCCTCTAAGTTCATCTCCCATCTTTGCAGCCCTCGTCATCGTTGCAAATGCTGGTGGCTGGCGTAGCCAGCTTGGCAAAGGATGGCCACAAAAAGCCAGGCGAAGGCGAGAGGACTAAGAGAGATTCACCAAAAAGAGAGCATGAGGAAAACTGGCCACATCCCAGGTAACCTCGACCCATTTCTGTTTTTTGAGGAATTTCTCTCGGTTGCCGGCGCTTAGCCACTGTATGGCCAAAGGAACTGGCCTTTTCGTTTGGCCAAACAGTGGCCAGGGCAGCCTAGCCAACTTGGCAAAGCGACGAGCGGCCAGAGTGATTCGTCAAAAAGAGAGCGTCCCCACCCCTGTCCCCATCCCTGTTTTTGAGAAATGTCTCTGGGGTCATCTCCTTCGCAGAGGAGGTGGCCGGCTTACCCACTCTTTGGCAAAAAGAAGAAGCTTTTTTTTAATTTTTTTCCGTTTAGCCAAAGACTGACCAGGCCGGCGCAACCAGGTTCGGCAAAGGATGATCGATGAGCGGCTGAGAGAGATCCGTCAAAGAGACGGAGCATGAGGATGAGACGGCCCCAAGTACTACTTACCGACTCACCGACCAGCAGTGGGCAGCGGCAAACGGCGACACGGAGCGGTCACCGCGCAAGGTGAGGGGCGCGTTCAGCTGACAAGAGAGGAGAATCTGGTGACAGTGGACATGGGGCGCTGCCTGCCGAGGAGACGTACGCTGGGCACTACAGTAGATAGGGAAAAAAAACCAGGGAGCTTTGCCCTTTCAGCACAACCGGCTGGTCAGTCAACAAGCGAGGGAACCGCGAGATGGGAGCGAACGGCCCTTTAGCTGAGTGAAGATGTACTGAATAGTGAACATAGGCGAGCCTTGGCGAGAGGGGACACGAACGGTCGCCGGGAGAGCAGGGCAGCGGCGAGGGTGGAAACTGGAGAGAGAGAGATAGGATATATGACGTTGGATTTCTATTTGTGACGCGTTGCCGTAAATCAAATAGTGGAAGTCGCAAAAATCATCCTCATTATTACCTTACATTTGATTTTGGTCATGTAAAAATATTTCATTACAATTTATTCCGCGAGTTAGTCTCCTTATGACAATAAATTTTTATTCAAAAGTGGACGAAATATGCTCAATCAACACCAATTATCGACATGTGGTACTTATGCCTACGAACTTCTAAACACAATTACACTTACAATCCTCGTACATTTAGAAAATTTCGAGTTTGATACCTATATTTTGTTTCGGCAATAATTTTAGTCCCCTTATCAATTTCATTTTTAAATGTCCTCATAGCATTGATTATAACGATTTTCAATACAATTTTTCATATTTTCATTTCATAAGAAATTTCAATTATGCGGGCTTTTATTTAAATACATTGCATATATGTGTATAAGGGCTTTATAGTTAATATTAACGGCTTTGTTATTCACATCTAACCTCCTTATCAAGATATATCACACGTATAAATGTGAATGACAATTCTCTCTGTCACGCGAAGTACGAATTTGGAAGAGTTCACGATCGCAATTCACATAACCAAAGGAACCTCGAAGGATGAAGTGACGATATCTTTTGAAATACATACCAAACTTTTATAGTCAAGTATCCGTAAATTGGATCTTTTTCGGCCGACGGCCGAGGTCGAGTCACGACAGCAAATATGATGTGTGAAGAATTATGAAGTATCTTCACGTGAAGAAGAAAGTGAAGAAGAGCACAGGAGTCAGAAGCAACCTAAGAAGAAGTCTGACAAGCCACGAGAAGGGGAAGAAAATTTGCTCAAAAGTATGGTAGCAAAAGCACTGTTTGATACTGTTCATATATTGTTTGGCATCACATCAAAGTCTATAATGCCGCCAGGCATTACATCAAACCAGTCTGTAAAGCATCCTAAAGGTGCTCTACATTATTAGGTCATGACAAAATCTATAATGCCCCCCAGCATGCGTTGTACAAAACAAACTTCCGTCAGAAATCCATTAAGAGTTGGCTATAAGAGTCGATTCCTGTACGCACTCTCCGATAACTTTCCAAATCTCTTTTCTCTCTTTTTTCTCCCGTGACATGTGTACAATTCGAGAAGGATCCTCAATAGTTTTATAAAGAATTGCAAATTTTCAGACTTTCCCGCGTCCCCTCCCACGGTACATGGAAAAAACGTAAATATGAGCTAATTTCGTTGATTAACTTTCCATCCAAAATTTTTGTCCTCCCCATTTTCCGTACCTTTTAAAAATAAGCATAAATTCCATATCCAGTTAACTAGGTCTAATGTGAATAGAGTTATTTAGCCATTCCAATTATTCTATTCTTACAAAAAAAATTCTGAAATTAAGATTTTGAGAATACTTACATTAACTAAAAGTATATGATGATTTTATTAATTGAGGATGAAAATATTCTCACCTTATGAGGTAAAATTAAAGATGTCAATGTATTTCTTTTGTGAGAATAACAAATTAGCACAATTCAGGCTCAAATTATGTTAAAATGATTTTGTGAGTTGGCAATAAAAATAAAAGTTAAGAAAAAAAAGTAGTGAAGAGAATGATTTTCCTCATGTTGTTCATAAAGTACGGATAACGACTACGAATACAAAAATTATGAATATTTATATCACATATATCGTCATTGTAAAAGTATATATATATATATATATATATATATATATATATATTCAAATATATTCGAATAAAAGATATTTTCGCCGAAATTACCTGGTAAAAGTATGTATATATATATATATATATATATATATATATATATTTTCGGTACATACAATCTGAGAAAGGAAATACAAATCTATTTGCCATATAAGTTACATGTTAAAAATAAAAATGGATTGTTTTGATTATGTAAAATCTATTTCTGTCAAGAAAATTTCACATTGCCATTGTACAGGATAAAAGTCCATTGAAATATGATTTATTTTATGTACACTGTTGATGTAACGGTCTTTTTTTATACAAGCAGTCTCAGAATAGGAACGCAAACCTTAAATATAAAAATCGTAATACTTGTCATTATTTTTGCACCGCCGGCACACTGAACAAAAATATATGGAAATATGTTTTTTGCAAAAAGGGAATGGTGGAAGAAAATAAAAAATAAATAGGAATTTCCATAAAATTTGGAAATGCGGACGTAATTCGGGAAAAGAGAAGGGTAAATTGTCTTTACAGCTGGAAGTTTGGCTCCATCCCCAGGTCGATTATAAAAAGAGAAGACCCATGCGAGCAGAAAATATCTTCGACTTTAACCCCTTGAAAGTACTTCTCCGCTTTAGAGTTCTACCTGCTCGCGGCACGGCTTGGAAACCTCCATGGATATCCAAGAACCATCGCCAGGTATGTTCTGTTCTTTCCTTTCTTTGTTCTGATTTCATCCAAAAGGTGATGGAAAAATTGGAAAAGTGTCGCTTTTTGGGGGTTAATTTCTAAGTAATATAAAATGGCAACATTTTTATTTATTTATTACTTAACAAGTATCCCAACACTTTATAAAGAAAACCCTCGTAAAAAAGAAAAGAGTGTGAAAGGATAATAATTTGTGCCGAACTTGAGGGCGTGTTTGGTTTGAGAAAATTTTCCAATTTCCTGTTTTTCTTTCCGTAAGTTTTCAATGAAAATACGTTTGGTAGAAATTTTGGTTGTCGTGTTTTGAACATCTGAACTTTAAAACTCAAAATGACCAAAATTGACAGATATTTATGGGGTTTGCTTTAAACAACTACACCTGACATGTTTCTATAACTTTCATTCCTGTTGAAAGCTCTTACTTTTCACCCTCCAAATGCCTTTTCAAGAAAATGGAAGTTGAAATAAGGAGCAATTTTCACTAAAACATTTCCGTAAACTGAATGTACCTTAAAAACATGAGCTGACTCAAGAGGCAAAAATGTCGATTCGACTAAGCTGGAACTCATACAATTAAAGTTATGCTCTTAACCTGAGTCCAGGGTACCTAAAATCATGCGATGGACTCAAGTACGTACCCTAAAAAGACATTGCTTAGAATTTTCTGGTGTGACCAACGAAAATGACTCCTAAATAATTTGGAAAGTCCAACTAAATCATAGGAAAAGTTTTTCTTTTTGAAAAAGAGCTTACATCCAAATTATTGGGGGACGCAAAATTCTTTGTCCCGGAAATTTTAACGAAGTGATTTAAATTGCCACCATAGAACAGTATGAGGACTGGACTTATAACCAAAGTATAGGGGCTAAAAGTGAGATTTCCCAATCTACCGAGACCGAACAAATATAATTCCTCTAGACCAAAAATGCAAGAGCTAATATAGCTAATTGAGGAAAGTGTCAGAAAAGTCTTAAATTTATTATATTTATGCCAATTTAGTCATAAATTTTTTATTAGTGCAAATTAATTCTAAACATTTTGATATAATGTTAATTTAGTTATTCCGATTAATTTTGGCCAAATAGTATTGATGTGGATGTTGATCGACTAAGAAGGTATGACCGGTGTTAACGTGTAATAACTTCATATCTTAAATTTTTATTTATTTATTTATTTTTCCTTTTCCTTTTTTTCCCCCTTCTCTTCCTTCTTCCTCTAGTCGATTTCGAGACTACTGTGATCGGCCAGAGGTGAGGGCTGGCGGGGTTGATGTTCTTGGCCTTTGGCAAGCCTCGTTAACCATGGGAGAGGCTTGACCTTGCTAGAATCAGTGAGGCTCAAGGCCCTATTAGAGGCCGTGAGGTTGTGCTTGCGAGGGCTCGAGCCCTCGCTAGTGGCTAGGTAAGGCTTGACCTTGCTGCATTTGGTGAGGTTGGAGGTTGCCCTCATGGCCTCTAACAAGGGCTTGAGCCTCAAGAGTGGGTAGCAAGGTCGACCTTGACCTCGTTGGTCCCCGCCTCTAGCCGATTGCCGAGGTCTAGAGATCAGCTAGAGGAAGGAGGAGAAGGAAAAAAGAAAAGAAAAGAAAAGAAAAGAAAAGATTCGAAAATTATTAAAATATTATTAAAAGTTGTCAATGTCAGTGTCTGCAATGTCACGTTAGCCAATCGGTATTCACACCAGCAATATCCTGCCAAAATTAGTCGGAAGAACTGAATTGGCACTAAGTTAAAAAGGTTTAAGATTAAATTGACACAAACGCAATAGATTTAGGACTTTTTTGATATTTTTCATTCTAATTGATTCATCTTTCTTGACCCATGGGCGTGATTATTCCTTTCAAGTGAAATGTCGTACAAAGCAATTTCATCAGGGCAAAACAAACAAGTTCTACATAGTTTACTTATTTTTAAGAGATTGCATGAGACTAATCCCTTTAACACATGATCCCCGAACCAATCAATTCACTACAGTCATCTCCCAAAAAGAAATATGAAACGTTGTTTTGAGTGAAAAATAACTTATCAATAAAAGTGGTTGTCACTGTCATGACAAAGTTTAAGATAACATTAGAAAAGAAAATTCACTAACAAACACATCGTGAAAGATACATGCATGGCTGAACGTTCTTGCAATGCATTTGTATGAATTGTCTAAGAAAAATTAGATCAATTCTTTTTCCCAACCATTATGTCTATCCAATAAAGTTAAACAATATACTCATTTAAGAAAAAAATCCATGCAATGCATTTGTATGAATGTTGTAAACTTGTATCTTGTATAGATGGTGACCTATATATTAATTTTATTAATCGATAAAATTGATATGATTATGTTAATTCATAATTTTTTTATTTATGTATAGTTCTATTATAGTTATCACATGGAATTATGAAGATACATAAATTTTGTATAAACTTAATTTATGAACGATATGGCATATAAGATTAATGGCACCGAGATCTTGAAAATAACTCATCATCTCTATTAATTTCGACATTAATTTTTTTTCTTAAAAAAAGTTTACCATATAAGTTTACTATAGAAAATTCCAGGCACCGAATGAGCCTGATACTACTTATGTATACACGATCCAAAGCGTACAAAATGTAATTAATTTTTCTAAAGTTATTTATGTCAATTTCTCTTTTGGTAACACAGAGGTTCGCATAGACTTGAGTTCAGAGGACATGGCAACCGATCAAGCTTGCCAAGACAGTTGCAAAACAACCAAAAGTTTGTCACTTTGAACTTTTAATTTTTGTTTTTCATAAAATCTTGAGTTTCAAGCATCTTAACTTTTTCAATCCCAAATACTTCGAGTCTTAGAGCATACATATGCTGACATATAAATTGAAATATAACCTTTTTATAATTTTTAAAATCTGGATAATATCTTGAATTATAATTGAGAAAGCCCAAAAAAAAAAAAAATACTTCCAAAAAGTAAAAGAATGTGCTCATAATTTACTTAACAATATCATGGATAAGATCAATCGCAATGAGACTAAAACTTACAAAATCGCATTGTCCACTATATGAAAGCTAGAATGTCCCTCCCACTAATTGATCATACAATTTCTATCTTGAAAAGAAAGTCGTGATCTTTGTTAAGTTTAACGTTAATTTTTTTTTTTGTTTAAAAGTTTACCATCTAAGTTCAATGAAAAAAAAAATCATGCAATGATTGAGCTAGTATGCACGATATAAAGCATACAAAGTGGAATTAAATTTTCTAAGGTTGATTATATTCGTTTCTCTTTATGGTAACAAAGAAGTTCACGTAGAAGAGAGCTCACAAGGCATGGCGACTGATAAAGCTTCTCAAGATGGCTGCAAAACAACCAGAGATTTGTCACTTTGAACTTTTAATTTTCGTTTTTCATAAATCTTGTGTTTCATGGATTTTGACTTTTGTTAGTCCAAGTCACTTTGAATTTCATCCAATATATGGAACCTAGAAGGTCCCACAAAACTAATTCCTAATTTGATACCTATCTGGAAAAAAAAAAAAACTCACGATCTAAGTTTAACATTAATTTTTTTTTTTTTGCTTAAAATTTTACCATCTAAGTTTCATGCAAACAATTCCATGTGATGAATGAGCCTCATACCAATAATGTATACATGATCTAAAGCATATAGAGTAAAATTAATTAGGTTATTTATATTCATTGAATTTTTGGTAACAAAGAGTTTCACGAAAAAGGGACTACAGAAGGCATGGCAACTTATAAAGCTTCCCAAGTTGGTCGCAAAAAACCTAGAGGTTTGTCTCCTTTGAAGCTTTTAATTTTACTTTTTCATAAACCTTTTGTTTAACGCATTTTGACTTTTGTTAGTCCAATTCACTTTGAATTTCACAGCATACATATAAACTTACAGATAATCTTTTCATTTTTTTTTTAAATTTGAACAATATCTATAATGGAGAAACCCCCAAAAGAAATACTTTTTTACTTCCAAAGAGTAACAAAACGCGCTTACAATGTATGAATGATATCGCGGATTAGATCAATGGCAACTACGAATTAAAACTCAATAAAAACGCATTGTATGATATATGAAACTTAGAAGGTCTCACAAAACTAATTCATGATTCAATACCTATTTATAAAAACTCATGATCTCTGTTAATTTTTCTTGTTTAGAAATTTACCATATAAGTTTTGTGCAGAAAATTCCGCTGCAATGAATGAGCCTGATACCTGTCATCTATGCAAGATATAAGCATACAATGTGTGATTAAATTTTCCAAGTTTAACTGTATTCATTTTCAAACACAGCAATCAAAACTTTTACCAAACGTACTTTTATAGACAAATTTGGAAATGAAAATATTGGAAAATTTCTATTATATGTTAGATGAAAACTTTTGGGCGGCGCTATTTCCATACCTTATCCGACTAAATGCACCTCATTTTCTTTAAAAAGACAAAGTTGCCCTTAATTATTCAATTGCAATTTTAAGTGGTAGCCCTCAATTTATTTACTTTCCTTCTTTTGTTAGCTTTTCTATTTCTATGTAGGATCTAGTTGCCATAACTAAGAACATCACATGTTTTGTTTTTCTTTATTGTGGATATCCCTTATATATATATATTAAATGCATTATGTTTTCTCTTTATTTTTAGATTTTACTTCCATAAAAATTAATTTTATCGAAAAGAGAAATTTCGAAGAAACCTAGTTATTTTCTACATTAAGCAAATTTATGGAATTGAAGTTTCTTACCTATGCTTTTGGGCTCAACAAAATTGAGGCGCTCGTTTTTGTGGATGGCGTTATTCGGCTAAAGCCTTGCAAATTAACTTGCCTAAATAGCTTGCCTAAGCTTGAGAAAGAAATGGCTTAATTTGGTAAAGACTCCATCCATGTCAAGGGATAGAATGAACTTTATCATAAGAAAGAGGGACAAAGTCACCTTAAAGCAACGGTTTGATCACTAGGAACTGAACCTAATTATCTGAGCCTACTTGCCAACTTGTATAGGTCTTGTTTATATTCCTAGTAATAATCATTTTCACTCAAGTAATCCAACCACTATAACGTAAAAACAAAATAAAAACAAGTTATGCTTTACTTGCATACCTTTACATTACGCGAGGTACTTCTATAAAAAGAAGGAATGAACTCCGCTTAGGGGGACCAAAATTCTTTGACAATTGGATATCTTACCCATTTTTGCATCCTCCATTTACTTTGTTGTTGAAAGACTGCAACGAGGAGAGCAACCCAATAGCGCCGCAACCAAGTGAAATACAAGGAGATTCGAATCCTTCTGAACCACCACCAGGTACGCATTTATGTTCCAACCCATAAAAATAAATGAACCTAATGATCTGTGGCCCCAAGTTTGAGCTTGCTTGCCAACTTGTATAGGTCTTGTTTATATTCCCAGTGATAATCATTTTCACTCAAGTAATCCAACCACTACAACGTAAAAACAGAATAAAAACAAGTTATGCTTTACTTGCATACCTTTACATTACGCGAGGTACTTCTATAAAAAGAAGGAATGAACTCTGCTTAGGGGGACCAAAATTCTTTGATAATTGGATATCTTACCCATTTTCGCATCCTCCATTTACTTTGTTGTTGAAAGATTGCAACGAGGAGAGCAACCCAATGGCGCTGCAACCAAGTGAAATACAAGGATATTCGAATCCTTCTGAAACACCACCAGGTACGTATTTATGTTCCAACCCAGAAAAATAAATGAACCTAATGATCTGTGGCCCCAGAGTTTGAGCTTGCTTGCCAACTTGTATAGGTCTTGTTTATATTCCTAGTGATAATCATTTTCACTCAAGTAATCCAACCACTATAATGTAAAAACAAAATAAAAACAAGTTATGCTTTACTTGCATACCTTTACATTATGCGAGGTAATTCTATAAAAAGAAGGAATGAACTCTGCTTAGGGGGACCAAAATTCTTTGATAATTGGATATCTTACCCATTTTCGCATCCTCCATTTACTTTGTTGTTGAAAGACTACAACGAGGAGAGCAACCCAATGGCGCTGCAACCAAGTGAAATACAAGGAGATTCGAATCCTGCTGAACCACCACCAGGTACATAGTTATGTTCCAACCCAGAAAAATAAATGAACCTAATGATCTGTGGCCCCAAAGTCCGAGTCTGCTTGCCACCTTGTATAGGTCTTGTTTATATTCCCAGTGATAATCATTTTCACTCAAGTAATCCAACCACTATAACGTAAAAACAAAATAAAAAAAAGTTATGCTTTACTTGCATACCTTTACATTACGCGAGGTATTTCTATAAAAAGAAGGAATGAACTCCACTTAGGGGGACCAAAATTCTTTGATAATTGGATATTTTACCCATTTTCGCATCCTCCATTTACTTTGTTGTTGAAAGACTGCAATGAGGAGAGCAACCCGATGGCGCCGCAACCAAGTGAAATACAAGGAGATTCGAATTCTGCTGAACCACCACCAGGTACATATTTATGTTCCAACCCAGAAAAATTTATGGTGTAAGCGATGTGGTCTTATAATTTCTTCATTTCCTTTATCTAAATAAATTTCCAACAACGAACTAAAAATGCAAAAGCAATGTGTGGCCATCAAATACAGTTGATTGATTCAAGAAACCAGTAAGCAAAAGCAAAACGTATTACTCAAAGTCAAATATCCTAAATTTGGTATGACTTGGCTGCACAAGTTCCCTCGTAGTTTTGGATGATGGTGCGACTGCTTTTTGTCAATCCTAGTTTTGTCACTCATAAGAACTCAATGACCAGTTCGTTAAAATTAACTACCAGAAAATTTCCTCTTATCGGAAAGTTTTGTCCGAGCAATCACCTTAGAAGTGTAAAAAGTTTCGTCACTCATAAAAATAATTGTTTTTTTTATGAGTGACGAAACTTTTTACACTTCTAATATCCTTATACTTGTTTTAGACCAGACAAAGTGAGATGCCCATTTTTGTCGATAACTTTATTTGGCTAGAATAAGAGCTTGAAAGAAGTAGCTTAACTTGCTAAAGACTCCTTTGGTGTCAAGGAATAGAATGAACTATACTGTAAGAAAGAGAGACAGAGTCACCTTCAAGTAATAGTTCGATCACTAGGTACTAAACCTAATTATGTGTGGCCCCAAAACCTAAGCCAACTTGCCAACTTGTCAAGGTCTAGTCTTTATTTCCAGTGATAATTCTTTTTACACTCAAGTAATTCAACTGCTTCGACCAAAAAAAAGAAGAAGGTAATCCACTCGCTATAAAGTGAATAAAAAATTATATGCTTTACTTGCTTTAGGTGTAGGTTTACATTAGGGGAGGCACTTGTATAAAAGGAAGGAATGAACTCTGCCTAGGAAGACTAAAACTCTTTAATATTTGAATATCTTACCCATTTTTGCATCCTCTGTTTACTTTGTTGTTGAAAGATTGCATCATGGAGAGCATCCCAATGACGCCGCATCCAAGTGAAATACAAGGAAATTCGAATCCTGCAAAGCCACCACCAGGTACATGTTCATGTTCAAAACCAGAAAAAATTATGGTGTAAGCGATGGGGTCTTATAATTTCTCTGTCTCCTTTATCTAGTTTGGCGGCATATTTAATTGGAACTAATTGCAGAGGCCGAAAATATTTAATTTCCACGAACCAAAAATGCAAAAGCAATGTGTGGCCACCAAATACTGCTAATTTATTCATTTTCTCGGGTCAATGGCATGACTATCCCTTTCAAATAAACAGTGAGCCACAAAATGTATCACTCAAAGTCAATCTCCTAATTTGGTATGACTTGGCTCCACAAGTTCCCTTATAGTTGTTGATGATAATACCACTGCCTTCTATCATCCTAGTTTTATTACTTACATGCCCTCAATGACCAGTTCACTAAGGTTAATTACCAGAAAATTTCCTATTATCAAGAGAGTTTTGTCCAAACAATTACCTCATAAAGACTAATCATTTTCTATGTCTACTTAATGTACAAATTGAATTTGCCGCTGATTGTACTACAAAGAAATTTCATCAAGAGCAAAGGGCAGAACAAATGGGTTCTAAATAGTTAATTACCTACCATTAAGAGACTACACGAGACTAAGCCTTTGAAAACATGATCCTTGAACAAGTCTGTTTGGTGGAGTCAACTCCAAAAAAGAAATATATAATGTTGTTTTGAGCCAAAATAACTCATCCAAGGGTAAATTTAACATTAAAGAAGAAAATTCACTATTAAGCACCTTGTCCAAGATACATGGAATGCTGGAGTGTTCTTGCCATACATAATATGGCTTTTGTAGGAAAAATTAGATCAATTTTTTTTACTAACCGTTATGTATTTCCCGTCAAGTTTAATCTATATAATTTATTTTTAAAAAAAAATCCATTCAATGCATCGGTGTCATAAGAGTAATCATGTTACGAACTTGTATCATGTGTCAATGTAACTAATAAATTAATTGTATTAGTTGATGAAATCGATATGATTAAGTTAATTCATTTATTTTTATTCATGTATAATTGTTATATCAAATTGCGAAGATACATAATTATTTGTATAAACTTAATTTATGAAGGATAACGCATAAAAGATCAATGGCAACAAAAAATAAACACACTGTCCAATTTAAGAAAGTTAGAAGGTCCCACAAAATTAATTCATGATATAATACCTATCCTAAAAAAATATGATCTCTATTGAGTTTAACGTTAATTTCTTATTTTTGTTTAGAAGTCTACCATCTAAGTTTAATATAGAAAATTTCATGGGTTAAAGGACATCATACTGGCCAAAAGTTTCGTATGACGCTCATTTTAGTGCCAAAAGTTTTTACTAGCTCACTTAAGTGCCAAATTAGAGAGAAATGATCATTTAGGGCACAAATGATAACTATTTTATTTCCGGTCAAAACTATTTTTTTGTTATTGGGAATAGGTTTGGAACAGAAACTCGTTTGGTAATACAATTTCATTTTTTTATTTCTAGAATAAATTTTTAGTCCAGAAATAGGTTTGGAATAGAAATGAGAAGTAAAAATGATTTACTTTTCTATTTCTGGAACAAAAATGAGAAATAAAAAACTTCTCATCACTCCCTCACGTCACCGCCCCTCGATGGCCTGTGGTCGCCAATCGCTAGTCACCATTCGCCATTGCATCCTAGAAGGAGAAATTTTGTGTCATTATCAAACAAATTTCTATTCTTAGAATAAAAATTTTGTATTGTTATCAAACACGTATTTTTATTCAAAAACTTGTCCAAGAAATAGAAATAGAAAAATCTATTTCAAGAACAAAAACTGAATTCTTGAACATAATTACTATCATTTACGCCCTTAAGTGTCTAGCAAGAATTTCGGACTAAAAGTATCATGTGGCACTTATAATTGAAATATTAAAATGAGTTGGCATTCTTTTAAAGAAATCTAGTCCACGTGGACGTGCAAAATGACATTGCTCAATCCAACGTGGCCGGGGTAGGGCATAAATGACATCACTCAATCCAACCAATCAAAAACAACATCACACCCAAGGTAGGTTATGGGGCTCGATCATCTTCAGTATTAAGTTAGCTTCGCATCACTCTCCTTGTCACCATCACTCACCGTCTTTATCCCTCACATGCACGGCCACCCTCGATCACTATGCCGCCTCAGCCATTTTCCCATAGGCATCATCAAACTGAGCATGAGCTTGCTCACATGCACGGCCACCATCACCGCGCTGCCTTAGCCATTCTTCCAAAGGCATCATCAAACTGAGCATGAGTAGAGACATGGGCAGCCACTATTAACCCACATTGGTTAGTGGTGAGCATGATTTCATGGTAGAACCTAAATTTGGAGAATTGAATTGGTGGGAACCGATCTAGTTCTAGATTTTAGAATATGCATGGTAGCTTTCAGATTTCAATAGATGAGGAACTTATTTTGACGTTTCAAGAGAAACCTAGAATTGCTCACCCCCTATTTACAAGTATCCTTTTGCTACTTAAACCTGAATTGATTTGTCGAAGCCAAAGCAAAGCTATGGATTATCAATGACTAGCCACCGAGTCCTTGTTTGGTTGTGGTACACTTAATAAGTCTAGAAAACTAGGTAACTTCTGTCCTTTTTTCTTGTTAAAATCAGGAAAAAAAATGATAAATTAGTCTTAACTAAAAATAAAATGAAAAAAAGAAGGAAATTGGTCAATATTGTTAAATTTATGACTCGAGTTTGAGATTCGCTGGACTCGCGACAGATTTGCACAAAAGAGGAAATATAAAGTAAAATAAAATAAAGAAGAAGGAACCCCTGCAACTTCAAATTCCTTTGAAAAAGGAAATATGGGCACACATATTATAATAATATAGGTTTCCCTTTTTTGGCGTGAAGACCCTCCGTGAAGATTGAAATCGGTGGGGCCCAAGGTCAAACTTTGACCTTGGGCATACTTATATATATAAGTGCGGACGGACGTAGGTTTTCCCTCTCGGTGGTTGCTACACGTACAGGCCGAAGTCTCTGTGGAAATAAACCCTACATAGAAGTCGCAAAAGGGAGCCGCGAAAGAGGTCTTCTTTTCGGGGTGTTGCTGCTGCACCCGTACGAGAGAAAAGGAGGAGCCGCATGTCTTCAAGCTGAAGCGCGATCAAGAAAATGAGTTCTTTTTCAGCGTTTGTTTTGAGCTTGTGTGATAATTTTGTGCCGTGAATTGGGTTTGGGGTTAAATTGGGTTTTGGGAAACACCAAGAGAGTGTTTGAGTGACTTGAGTGTGTAATCTCATTGTATCGCTTGATCTATAGTGAAATTCGCTGCTGCTCTCCCCGTGGACGTAAGTCTTTACGATTGAACCACGTAAATCTGGTGTCCGATTTATTTTCTTTTTTCTATCTATATTATTGTTCGATCGCTCGCCCTATCGCAACAATTGGTATCAGAGCCAGGCTTGGCTAAGTTGAAGCGAATCGATGGCAACAGAAGAAGTAAAAGTGAGAATCGACATATTTGATGGGAAAAATTTTAGTTTCTGGAAGATGCAGATTGAAGATTATCTTTACCAAATGAAACTACACTTGCCCTTATCTGGGGAGAAACCAGAGACAATGAAGCAAGCTAATTGGGATTTGCTGGATAGACAAGCTATGGGTGTTATTCGACTGACGTTGGCTCGTAACGTCGCGTTTAACATCTTGAAGGAGAAGACCACTGCTGATTTGATGCAAGCCCTGTCAGATATGTACGAGAAGCCCTCTGCGATCAATTAGGTCTATTTGATGCGACGTCTGTTTAATTTGAAGATGAGCGAAGGTGCGTTAGTTGCAGATCATATCAATGAATTCAATGTGATTGTTAGTCAATTGAGTTCAGTTGAGATTGATTTTGAAGATGAGGTATGTGCTTTGATTCTGCTATCCTCATTGCCTAATAGTTGGAATACTACTATTACTGCTGTTAGTAATTCCTCTGGGTCAACAAGTTTGACGTTTGATGGGATTCGAGATTTAATTCTGAGCGAGGATATTCGTAGAAGAGAATCTGGCGAATCTGTATCTACTGCTTTAGTAGGTGAAAATAGAGGAAGATCTAGAATACGTGTGGGTAACAGTAGTACTAATATGAACAAACGTAGTCGCCTAGGACTCGCTAATGTTGTCTGTTGGAGCCATGGCAAGAGGGGGCATCTTAGAAGGGATTGCCTTAAGCTGAAGAATGAGAAGGGTAAGGGAATTATGGTTGATTCTGC
Source organism: Eucalyptus cloeziana (assembly GCA_014182715.1). Lineage (NCBI taxonomy): Eukaryota > Viridiplantae > Streptophyta > Magnoliopsida > Myrtales > Myrtaceae > Eucalyptus > Eucalyptus cloeziana. The sequence continues at coordinate 46,605,340 of CM024636.1, read as the reverse complement.
AGATAATGTTGCAGCTGTAGCAGATAATGCCGATTATGCCTTGTCTGTCACTGATTATTCATTGTTTGATGGATGGATTATGGATTATGGTTGTTCTTTTCATGTCACACCAAATAGAAACTGGTTTATCACTTATCAGTATACGGGTAGTGGTAAAGTCCAGTTAGGGAACAACGCTGAGTGCGATGTTGTGGGTGTTGGTGATGTTAAAATCAGAATGGATGATGGTATTGTGAAGACATTGACTGGAGTAAGGCATGTTCCAGAGTTGAAAAAGAACTTAATTTCCTTGGGTGCCCTAGATTCAGCTGATTGCAGGTATTCTTCAAAATGTGGAGTTCTGAAGGTTGTACGAGGTGTCCTGGTGATAATGAAAGGAATCAAGCATGATGGCCTGTATAAACTTCAAGGTGAGACAATGACAAGTTTCACCCCGGAGACGTCGGATGCATCTGTTCGAGAGTCTTTTGATTGCTCAAGGAAGACCTGGGTGTTTGTGCCAAGGCACAAGTTTGATGCTGGTGTCAAGATCTCGCAATCAAGAGCTTTGATTGAGACAGATACTAGTAAGTCGATCAAGCATGTGTGGACTGACAATAGCATGGAGTTCTGCTCGAAGCTAGCAAATAAATTATGCATGAAGGAGAGCATAGTGAAACATCGCACTAGTGCCAATAAATCACAACAATTTGCAGAATTGATGAGAAGAACATTACTAGAGACGGCCTGTAAAATTATCTCTAGTGCTGGTATTGCTAGGAGAATTCTAGCTGATGTGCTAAGTACGGTAAGCTACCTGGTGAATAGATCCCCATCAACTGCTATTGAATGGCAGACTCTTGAAGAAGTGTGGTCAGGTAACGTTGCTGATTATTCTATTCTTAGAATGTTTGGTTGCCCGTGTTATTTTCGAGTGAGTGATGGTAAACTTGATTGGAGGGCAATGTGCATATTCCATGGCTATGCACAAGGTGACTGGGGCAATCAGTTGTGGTGCTCGGATATAAATTCACCTATTGACAGCAGAGAAGTTACCCTTGATGAATCTCCAGTACTTTTGGCTAGGAGCGATTATAGCAATATTCAAACGGATCTGAATGGTGTTCAGCTTGAGGTGGAGTTGCGACCAGAAACTCCTGAGGTAGCGTATATAGGTACTAGCAAAGTAATCGACACAGATGGTGCTCATAGCGAGGTGGAGTCTATAGAGCCAATGGTTGTCAGAATCGCCGATATTGACAAGGTATGTATTCGATCTCCTGACAGATATGGATGCAATAATGGTTTTACTTTATTTGTGGTTGAGGAGGTTGTGTCAGAAAATCCTTGCGAAGCAGTTAAAGATGCATGTGGAGTTGATATTCTGATGAGCTCCTCGATTATGGCGAAGTTCAAGCGAATCTTGGAGTTGGATAATATCTGTGGCGGTTGAGCCTATCGGAGGCTATGGGAAAGTAGCAGCAGAATTTGAATTTTTTACGAAGCGATTGTAATTTGGCTCAAACGTCGAGCCAAGGTGGAGATTGTTAAATTTATGACTCGAGTTTGAGATTCGCTGGACTCGCGACAGATTTGCACTAAAGAGGAAATATAAAGTAAAATAAAATAAAGAAGAAGGAACCCCTGCAGCTTCAAATTCCTTTGAAAAAGGAAATATGGGCACACATATTATAATAATATAGGTTTCCCTTTTTTGGCGTGAAGACCCTCCGTAAAGATTGAAATCGGTGGGGCCCAAGGTCATACTTTGACCTTGGGCATACTTATATATATAAGTGCGGACGGACGTAGGTTTTCCCTCTCGACGGCTGCTACACGTACAGGCCGAAGTCTCTGTGGAAATAAACCCTACATAGAAGTCGCAAAAGGGAGCCGCGAAAGAGGTCTTCTTTTCGGGGTGTTGCTGCTGCACCCGTACGAGAGAAAAGGAGGAGCCGCATGTCTTCAAGCTGAAGCACGATCAAGAAAAGGAGTTCTTTTTCAGCGTTTGTTTTGAGCTTGTGTGATAATTTTGTGCCGTGAATTGGGTTTGGGGTTAAATTGGGTTTTGGGAAACACCAAGAGAGTGTTTGAGTGACTTGAGTGTGTAATCTTGTATCAGACGCTGATCTATAATGAAATTCGCTGCTGCTTTCCCCGTGGATGTAGGTCTTTACGACTGAACCACGTAAATCTGGTATCCGATTTTTTTTTTCTATTTATATTATTGTTCGATTGCTCGCTTAATCGCAACAAATTCCCTGATATGCCCTGTAACTTAGAATATGATAGGTTCTAGGTTCCAAAAAAATTAGGAACCTATTTTGGTGGGTAGCTTCCAGGTTCCAAGGGAACCTGGAGCCACTCACCCCTAACACCGGTCGCCAATATCTCAGGCCGGCCATAGACTGATGCCTCCTGCTATTCACCACCCTTGCTGGTCACCCGTGAAGCCGCAGTCAGTTCATCCCACGTTGCTCTGTTTTCTGGCGAAGGCGGCTTGAAGAGTTTGGGGGTCGCCCGAAGCTCGTTCATTAACGTCAACCACTAGTGACAGCTTTCCTCACCGTTTTCAAGCTGCCGGAGCCACTGCTGACCATCCCCATTTGTCATCCCGGAGCAATAGAGAAGCGACTCTGTTCTGCCTTGTTCTGCCTTGTTTGACACTTAAGAGATTTAATTTGAAATCTATAACGACAAAATTTCAGAGATTTTAGGAGGCAAAAATCGTGAAAGAGATCACGGCCAGCCAGGAGGATAAATCAATGGGATATTTTTACTTGAAAATATGATGGGCAAGAAGCAAGATAGGTAAGAGATTGAGCGGGGGCTTGGAAAGAGAGAAATTAAGGGAAAGAATCAAGAATTTAATGCTTATGGAATGAGCTGGCCATGAAATCGTTGGGGTGATGAGTAAACTTAGGAAAGGAATAGATGGGATTTGCAGCAATATGGAAAGAATATTCATTCACTCGGCCACATTTGGGCGTTCACACGCAGAAATACAAACGAGAAAACTTGAATGAAGCAAATGGAGATTTGATGGCAAATCACGACAAGAGGAGGGCCAAATCCAGGGATCTGAGTGCATGAACGAAGGAAACTTTTGCCCAGAGGGGGACTTTTGGCTGGAGTGGAGGCCAATACGAGAAACACGATCAGAAAGAGGAAGAGACGTAAAAGGACTATCATCTCTTTGCTGGGCAGTTCACGATTAGCACCGCATCACATAAATGCTTAGCAAGTTCTTGACCACGGAGGATCTGCAGAGGAAGAGGCGTAAAAGATCCTCTCTCTCTCTCCCCCTCTCTTAGCTTCGATGGAGGATCTGAAGATGGACGACCCATTTCTTCCTCCGAACTTCGTGACCACCCTCCATCTCCGAGAGCAATGGATCAGGCGACGGCAGCTGCAGCAAAGACAGAAACAGCTCGAGACACGGTAACGATCACCCTAGGAAAACCATCACAACGACTGACAGATGCTGCCGCAGCCGCCGTTCCCACCTCCAATGCAAAAGGACTGGCAAAATTAGGGTTTATATTTGGGGCAAACATGTAAACGTCCTGATTTGGGACTGCTAATGCTGACTAGGCACGTCGGTAACCCACATAAGTCAGAAAATTGATTAAAAAAATTATCATATCAGATTTGATAACTTAAATTGGAATTGGCACTTAAATGATTAAGTGTTTGTTTTTTTTTTTTTAAAGTAACAATTAAGTGATTTGAAAAAACTTTTGGTACTATCCTTTAGCCAAATTCTCTTATAAGAGAATAAAAAATTATATGCTTTAGTTGCTCTAGGCATTGAGGATTACCTTTACACTAGGCGGGGTACTTCTATAAAAAGAAGGAATGAACTTGGCTTAGGGAGATTAAGGACGCGCATAATAAAATTTATACTTCTCTATTTCTCTGTTTCTCTATTCTCCGGAACAGGTTTGGAATAGAAATCCGTTTGGTAATGCAATTTGATTTTTCTATTTCTGGAACAGATTTCTATTCCAAAAATAGATTTGAAGAAGAAATTAAAAAATAAAAATTTTAACTTCTCAATTTCTAGCTATAAATCAATTTCCATTCCAAAAATTTTGTCATACGCACCCTAAAATTCTTTGAATTGAATACCTTACCCATTTTTGCATCCTACACCATTTACCTTGCCGTTGAAAGATTGCAACAAGGAGAGCAGCCTAATGGCGACATAGCCAAGTGAAATACAAGAATGGACAAATTCCTTTTCTTTTCTTAGGAACACACAATATACGTCACTACAAAAAGGATAATGGTAACCCCATCAGGTATATGTTCCAACACAGAAAAATTCATGGTACGAGTGATCTCGTCTTATAATTTCTTTGTTTCATTTATCTAGTTTGGCGGCATATTTAATTGGAACTAATTACAGAGGCCGAAAAATTTAATTTCCACGAACTGAAAATGCAAAAGCAATGTGTGGCCACCAACTACAGCTAATTGATTCATTTTCTCGGGCCCATGGCACGACTATTCCTTTCAAGTAAATAATAAGCACACAAAATGTATTCCACAAAGTCAAATCTCCTAATTGGGTATGACTTGGCTCCACAAGTTCCCTTATAGTTGTTGATGATGATAAAACCGCTTTTTATGGATCTAAGTTTTATTGCTTATAGGCATTCGATGACCATTTCATTAAAATTAATTACTAGAGAATTTCCTCTTATTAGAGAGTTTTGTCCAACAAAGCAATTTCGTCACCAGCAGGCGGCAAAACAAATTTGTTTCGAATAGTTAGACTCTTCCTTTGAAGACCTGACCCTCAAACTAATCAATTCACTATAGTCATCTCCAAAAAGGAAATCATGTAGTAGTGTTTTTCTAAAATAAAAATAATTTGTCAATAGAAATAGTAGTCACTATTGTGACAAAGTGTAAAGATAACATTATAGATGAAAATTCACAAACAAACACATTGTCTAAAATACATGCTTGGTAGAATGTTCTTGGTACTGTTAATTAAGTAAATGATGTCAAGGGATTGAATGAACTCTATTGTAAAAAAAAGAGAGAGCCACCTTAAAGTAATGGTCCGATTGCTAGGGCCTGAACCTAATGATTTGTGGCCTAGAGCCCGACCTTGCTAGCCTACTTGTATAGGTCTAGTTTATATTCCCAATGATAAACAATCACCTAGCCAGGACTCATGACCAACACATTAAAATTTAATTACTTGAAAATTTCCTCTTCTTAGAGAGTTTTGTATAAACAATCACCTACCGAGGACTAATTATTTTTTATGTTTAGGTATTAAGCAAATCAAATTTGCAGTTAGTTGTCCAACAAAGCGATTTCGTGAAGAGTAGAGTGCAAAACAAATGGGTTCCGAATAATTAATTACTAATAATCAAAAGACTATGTGAGATCAGTCCTTTGAAGATATGATCCCCAAACCAGTTAATTCACGATAGTCATCTCCAAAAAGGAAATATGTAATGTCATTTTGAGCGAAAAATAACTTATCAATAAAAATGGTTGTCAATATTGTGACAAATATTAAGATAACATTAAAAAAGGAAAATTCACTAGCAAACATGTTGTGCAAGATTCACGCACGGATGAACGTTCTTGCCACGAAATAATAATGATGATGATGATGATGTGGGTTTTGTAAGAAAAAATAGATAAATTTTTTCCGACTTTTATTTCTATCCATTAAAGTTAACGATGTACTTAGTTAAGCAAAAAATGCTTGCAATGCTTCGGCATGATAGAAGTAATACTGTTGAAAACTTGTATCTTGTACAGATGATAACCTATAAATTAATTTCATTGATTGATGAAATCAATATGATTAAGTTAATCATTTATTTTTAATGATGTATAATTATGTTATAATTATCACGTGGCCATAAAATTTTGTATACACTTAGTTTATGAACGACATTGCGGATAAGATCAATGGCAACAAGAAATATAAACTCACTAGCTACAATTTGTTCAATACATCAAAATTAGAAGAACCATGAAATTAATTCATGATCATGTACCTATTTCGAAAAGAACTCATCATCTCTATTAAGTTTAACGTTGATTTTTTTTTTTTTTTTTTTGCTTACAAGTTTGCATCTAAGTTTAATACAAAAAATTCCATGCACTGAATGAGCCTGATACGAGTCATGTATACATGATCTAAAGCATGTAAAGTGTAATTAATTTTTCTTAAGTTATTTATGTCCATTTCTCTTTTTGGTTGCAAAGAGGTTCGCATAGACTTGAGTTCATTAGACATGCCAATTGATCAAGCTTGCCAAGACAGTCGCAAAACCAGACGTTTGTCACTTTGAACTTTTAATTTTTGTTTTTCATAATTCTCGTGTTTCATGGATTTTAACTTTTTTAATCCCAACGTTTCAATTTTTTAAAATCTGAATAATATCTTGAGTTTTTCTAAACTGTACAAACTGTAACTAATTTTTCCAAGGTTATTTCTCTTTTTGGTAATAAAGAGGTGCACGAAGAAGGAAGTTCAGAAGGCCTGTCAACTCTTATAAAAGACTCTGAGATGTGGATGAAGAAAAGGTCCAGCAAGTTTAAATCCACAGGTTTGTCACTTTAAACTTTTAATTTTCATTTTTCATATATGTTATGTCTTACGCATTGATAGTATTCGGTTCAAAACATTTTGAATTTCTTGGCATACGATCATTAAAAAATTGGAATTTCACAAATAAGATGGATGCATACACGAAATAAACTAGTGTAGATCCTGTCCAACCACAAAACTTAAGTTAATAAGTGGAGAGAAACTACACATATATAAACATCATATAAATCTCATAATTAAGTGCCATGGGATATTTCAACAAGCTGATATACTAATTCAAATATAATCTCCACACCATTTTTAAAATCAAAATAATATCTTGAATGATAATTAAGATAGCTCAAGTGAAAATATTTTTTCACTTACAAAGAGTAAGGGAAGGTGAAAAAGGTTCGTTGAGTAAACCACCGCCTCTTCGCTTGCATCTGCATTTTATTGGAACTTTGAGGAAGCACAATGGTTACACTTGACCTAAAAAACAAAGAGTGCAAAAGCCTTAATTTGCAATTTTTGCAGTCACGCCGGAAGCGGTGGTCAATAAAGACTATCGATCATGGTTTCAAGCCGCAGTGAAAGGTGACTGGAAAAAGATCGAGATGATCCTCAATAAAGACCGCACAGCAATGAAAACCAGCGTTATGAAAATACAAAGTGCTGACTTAACTATGCTCGATGTTGCGATTATGGCCGCACAAGATCAGTTGGTCGAGAAGTTGGTCAAGCACTTCCCTCCAAAATGTGAAGATCTCGATCCTAATAGAGTCCTCTTCTATGCTGCTTGGGCAGGAAGATTAAGGATGGCAAAGGCATTAGTAGACAAAATTCATCCTGAACCTACAATTATTCACGGTGCCCTAGAGTTTGCTATGCCATATGTTTCTAAGCATAAGGAGGTTATTTGGTACCTGGCCAGGAGGCTAAAATGTACCCCAAAGGACGGAATCATGTGGAACCTTATGTTATGCGGCCATATGGGTACGATTTTACACTTGCTCATCTTATCTCATTTCCTTTGTTGTTCTTGAATTAACTTTTTTGTTCTTGTGTCCCAAAAGACATATGCCTATTTTTAGCTCGCAAAGACCCCGACTCATTGAAATTCGAAAACACCGGAGGCATGATGTTTTTGCAATTGTTGGCATTAATGAGTGGTTACTTCCGTAGTGGAGCTGGACTCAATTTTTGGGAAAAGTTTATTTACAAATGTAGGTATTGGTTGCGCTCCTTCAGTTAGATATGCACAATTCGAGTAACTCTATTCACATGGTATTCACTCTATCTGTTCCCATTTTCAGTTATCCCTCTGTACTTGGTCGACACATCATTTGATGACTCCAAGAACACGAAGATAGCTCAAGGTACTTCTATTGATATACTTAATGGATGGAACTCGTTGAAAAAAAAAAAGTTAGAAGACGTGGATTACATCTATGTATACAAATTGATATTATAATTGTGATGTACGTCACAAATTTAGATCTAATGTAACATTTGGAAAGTTAGTGGAGATATCTTACTCAATGTCAAATTGCCAAGTAGAATTATTGAGAGTTGTAGATTTTGGATTTGAGGAAATGAAGGTTGATTGATCCAAGTTTTTTTTTAACATAATCAAGCATTATAAAACGGAAGCAATTTTCATTCCATGAGTGCAATATGTATTTTTTGATTTGTCACCGATCCCTAATTTGCTGATATGATTCTTCTCTCCTATTCGTGGTGGTGGCATTCCTAGTACTTAACCGGATCAAGACATCACTCTGGAATTTTGCCACAATACCAGGTACACAAAACTGCCATGTTATATACAGAAAATGGCATTATTCCATCCATGTGTAGAGGCTTCTAAATTTAAAGTGTATATTGATACTTCCAGTGTATCCCCTTGAGATTATAGTTATTTATGTGGACTGGCTCTCAATTTGTATATCACGATACGGTTCATTCTAATCAATTCAATTTAAAGTTTAAACTTTATATATCCATCAGGCGAATTTGTAATAATATTCAAGCAAAAATGGGTCTATCAATACATTGCTGAATCTATCCATTTAAAAAGAAAAGAAAAGAAAAGAAATCTCTTTTTCTCATATTACATTTTGTGTGTTCATCACATATCCGTCTATTCTTCAATGCATGCATTTTGATTTTCAAGCCATATCAAGTTTGTTTTCTTGATTTATATCTGAAAGCCATTTTTTTCTCTCAACTACCCTATATGTACTTAAGAACATAGCACAAATGTGAAGGCTTCTACAACCTTTTAATTATTCATCCTTGGGAAAATTGTTTATCTGATGTTACGTGCAGCACCTTTCATCAAAAGGATTGGAGAATTGAAGTTTAAGCACAATTGCTCGCTTCACTTGGCAGAACTATTTCTTACCGAGATGATGGAAAATTTTGACGCTAGTGAAGTACTCGGGATTCTATTGACTTCAGAAGTTGTCCTTGACGCTGCATCTCGGGGAGTCTTTGAAATTGTGGATTTATGTTTAAAATATTTTCCGGAGTTGTTGTGGAATAACAATTTTGTAGAAAAACTGAGTAAAGAAATTGTGGAGGGACGGCACATTGAGTTGCTTAGACTACTGAGAGAACACAGCGTCGTTCAATGTTTCGCTGAGGACGATCCTTCGACGCGCATACCCCTATCGGACGCTCTGATCAAATGGTCACCAAGATGTGTATCCCCTGATGTTTCTGGAGCAGCTTTTCTTCTGCACACTTCAGTGGTTTGAAGTCAGTTCTCCTTATTTGTTTGCCTCCTTTTTGTGTTCTTCAACTGACATTTACATTGATAGGCGTCCTTTAATTTTCTGAAGGCAATGCATATTGGCGCCCCTTCTATTAAATGGCTGAAATTTCAACAGCATAAAAAAACATTATGGGAAATTTTTGTAGAACAACGGAAAGAGTTGTTCAAGGAGGCAGAGCAATGGATAAAGGATACATCGTCATCTTGTAGTCTCGTGGCGACTCTCATCATTACGGTAGCTTTTGCTGCAGCTTTTACAGTACCCGGAGGCAACAATGACAGTATGGGGATCCCAATATTTCTTAACAAGTGCTCATTTATTGTATTTGTGGTTGTAGACAGTTTCGCTCTCTTGTCGTCTGTCACTGCCACCTTGATGTTCTTGAATATCCTAACTTCACGCTATACAATCAAAGATTTCCTCCACTCACTACTGAGAAAAATGGTAATGGGCCTCACTTTTCTCATCCTCTCTTTGGCCTCTATGCTGGTAGCGTTCAGCTCTGCTCTTACTATCATCTTGAGTGAACGAGTCAAGTGGATTTATATCCCAATTACTTTGTTAGCTGCCTTCCCTATTGTATTGTTTGCAATCCTAGAGCTTCCCTTGTATATTGAAATGGTCGAATCCACTTATTGGCCTCGTCTCTACCGTCCCCTGAAGGTTTGGAAGTGATCTCTACTATTATTGGACAAGGACATGTGATGTAATCTTTCTTTGTACTTGTTACTATGTGTGAAGTGTGAATAGCATGGACTGTACTCCTGTTTTAAGACACTGGAAACGTGACATTAGCCAAAGTATAATATATGCTGCCAAGTGTAAACATTGTCTCAATGTTTTATTTGTGTACTTCATTGCTCACTTTCGCATTAAGGTGAACCCAATTTTAAAAAAAAATTGGCAACATGGCCATCAAATATTTTAATGGGGTTCATCCATTCAAACAAGGCAATGATCCACACATATTCTCTACAATACACAAGATGGCCACCCAAGTAGTGCCCCAATACAAGAAATTTTTGATGTAGCAAACCGAGCAAACAACTATTTCAGTTCAATGGAAGCTCAGACTTTGAAACCAGTCGTCATCCACTGTCCACACCTCCATCTCATCCTCTCATCCAACTCTTTGGTTTGACCTCCGCCATCTTAATGTGCAATTTTTGCAGTCATACCAAAAGCGGTGGTTGATGACAAATATCGACAATTTTTTAAAGCCGTGTTGAAAGGTGACTGGAAAACTACTGAGGAAAAGCTCAATAGAGACCACGCAGCAATGACGGCCAAAATTATGACCATAGAAAGCAATCACTTTACTACGCTCGATATTGCGATTATGGCTGCCCAAGATCCATTGGTCGAGAACCTGGTCAAGCACTTCCCTCCAAAATATAAAAATCTTAATCCCAACAGGGCCTTCTGCTATGCTGCCCTAGGAGGAAGAATAAGGATGGTAAAGGCATTAATGGACAAAATTGACGCTGAACCTAAAATTATAGGCAATGCATTAGAGTTTGGTACTCTATTTGCTCCTTCCCATCTTATGATACTTTGTTCAGCATTACTCTGGCCGGCCATTTGGGTAGGATTTCACACTCACTCATCTCATTCCTTCACTATTTACTTGAATTAACATTTTTGTTCTCGTGTCCGAAAAGACTTATGCTTGTATTTAGCTCACAAATTCTTTGGTCAATGACATCCGAAGGCGGCTACTAGAAAGTCTTTATAATCTTAACATTGATACTTCGTTTTTTGGGAAAAATCTATTTAAAAATGTAAGTAGTTCTTGCACTTCTATTGTTAGATATATATATATATATATATATATATATATATATAATTATTATTTCGAGCAATTCCATTTACATTGTGTTCACTCTATCTGTTCCAATCTTTAGGTATTCCTCTATGCTTGGTCGATCCATCAGTTGACTACTCCAAGGACACGAAGATGGCTCGACATATTTTTATTGATTTGTTTAATGGATGGACTTAGAAGCAAAAAAAAAAAAAAAAAATGCATATCAATCAGGGATCTTATCGACAAAATTGTTATAGGACAAGGACAACATCTATGTCTACAGATTAATATCTTAATCTTGATGGATGTCACAAATTAATATCTAACATAACATTTGGAAAGTACGAGGAGAAGTCTTACTCTATGTCAAATTGCCAAGTAAAATTATTGATAATTTTGGATTTCAGGTAACCGAGGTTGATTGATTGAAGTTGTTTTCAGATGAATTCAAGCATTATAAAACATTAGTAATTTTCATGTCATGAGTGTCATATTTATGTTTTCATTTGTCTTTGTTGACATGATTCTTGTCTCCTTTTTATAATGATAGAACTACTAGCACTTAACCGGTTCAAGATATCACTTTGGAATCTTGCCACAATAGCAGGTACACGAAAGTGCCATTTATATATATACAAAGAGAAACTCATTTCATCCATGATTAGAAATCTCTAAATTTAAAGTGCGTGCACATACTTTCAATATATCCCTTTGGAATCATAGTTAATAATATGGACCAACTCTCGATAGTATACTACCATACAATTTGATTCTAACCAATTTAGTTCAAATTTATACTATATGTATGCATCGGGTGAATATGTAAAAATATTCAATCAAAAACATATCAATTGATCCACCACTAAGTCTACCCATTTCTCAAAAAAAAAAAAAAAAAAAAAAAAAAAAAACTCTGTTTTTCTTTCATCACATTGTGTGTTTTCATCGATAGATACATCTGTTCTCTGATGCATGCATTTTGATTTTCAAGCCATATCTGATTAATAACTTAATCCATTATTTTCTCTCAACTACTATATATACATAAGAACACAGCACAAATGTGAAAGCCTTTTTAACCTTTTGATTCTTTCTCGTTGGGAAAATTGTTTATCTGATATTACATGCAGCACCTTTCATTAGAAGGAGTGGGGAATTGAAGTTAAGGCACAATTGCTCGTTTGACTTTGTAAAACTAGCTCTTATGGAGATAAGGCTTGCGATCAAACTGCCAAAATACTCAAGCCTCTGTTGACATCAGTCATTGTCCTTGACATTGTCCTTGACTCTGCAACTCGTGGAATCTTTGAAATTGTGGATTTATGTCTTCGACATTTTCTATAGTTGATGTGGGATAACAATTTCGCAAAAAAAAAAAAAAAAAAAGTTGTGAAGGGATGGCATGTTGAGTTGTTTAGACTAGTGAACGCACGCAATCACATTGGACATTCGCCGGTAATATCTCGACCGACATAGACGTAATGGAGGCTGTGACCAAATTGTAATCAACATGTGTATCCTCTGATGTTTCTGGAGCAGCTTTTCTTATGCAGAGGGCACTTGAGTGGTTTCAAATTAGTTCTCTTCATATGTTTGCCTCCCTTTTGTGCTTTTTCATTGACATTTACATTGATAGGCATCCTTTATGTTTCTGAAGGTAGTGGAAGCTGGCAGCTTTCCTTCTTTTAAATGGCTGAAGTTTCTAGATAACAAAATAACATACTAGGAAGTTTTTGTAAAACAACGCAAAGAGTTGCTCGACGAGGCAAGGCAATGGTTGGAGGATACATCATCATCTTGTAGCCTCATTGCAACTCTCTTCATTACAGTAGCTTTCACTATGGCTTTTACAGTACCCGGTAGTATGGGGATCCTAGTATTCCTTTAGAAGGGCTTGTTCATGGTATTTGTGGTTGCAAACGCTCTCACTCTCTTCTCCTTTGTCATCTTGGTTATCCTAACTTCAAGCTACGCAATCGAAGATGATTGTCTCGAGTGAACAATTGAAGTGGATTCATGTCTCAATTACTTTGTTGGCTATCTTCCCTATTGTATTGTTCACAATCCTATAACTTCCGTTGTATATCAAACGGTCGAATCCACCTATTTGCCTTGTCTCTACCGTCCCCTGAAGCTTTGGAAGCGATCTTTATTATTATGAGACAAGGATATCTGTGGCGTGATCTTTGTTGTACTTGTTACTGTGTGAAATGTTTTAAAACACTGGAAGTGTGACGTTACCCATACTCAAAAAGTATTAGTTATGCTGCCAAGTGCACTCCTTGTCTCAATGGTTTATTTGTACACTTCATCGATCACTGTTGTATTAAGGTGAACCCAATTTTTCCAATAATTGGCAACAGAACCATTGATATTTCAATGGGGTTCATCCATTCAAATAAGGCAATCATCCACACAAATTCTCCATACTGCACAAGATTTGTCATGCTAGAAAGTCTTGCCAGGATTTCCTTCACATGTAGAGGAAAAACTTACGTCATTGCCATCAGTTCTCCGTCTTTTTCTTTGAGATTTTGCAGGAGATAGAATATACTCCTCTATGGTAGCTTCACTTTGTATCTCACATCAGGGAATAAGCGTCTGTCCCTGGCAGCAGATGATTCAATGGCCACCATCACAGCATGTCACAACAGGTGCCAAAATGGAGCTCCTACCATTCTGTTCATCTACCCACCGTCATGGATGTAGACAAGAAATGGATGTCTCAACTTGCTCTGCCCCACCTGAGGAACAGCGTTGAAGACATGATTCATGTTTTTTCCATCCAGTCATTTCAGCACAAGATTTGGTGGAACTACTACATTCAGCACCACCTTCTGTTTTTGGAGTTTGCCAAGAGCAGACTTCATCATATGCCCTTGCAATCACTTGATTAGATAGAGGATCTACAATTGCTGCAGTATTGACCACCTGTAGATGAGAGAAGGGTATAACAAAAGCAAAATTTGTGCAATTTCCACAACATAAGAGGTTCCCGCACCAGCATAAAACAAAATTGGATGCACAATTAGGGAGCAAGATGAAGCACTACATTTCCTTCCCGAAACCTCTATTTTACTTACGTCTATGCATGAACATTTCAAGGGATAAATGTCTAAAAGGACCCAGCCTTCAAAATGATCGGATTGTTCTCCACTATTATAAAACAGTTTTCTTCTCGTTTTTTGGTTCCAAAGTCAATAAACGTGACACATAAAAACTTCACATTCCTGTCAAGTTAATTGCAACAAGTAAATCTCACTTCTTGTTACCAAACCCAAAATGATTCTTGAAAGTTAATGCGAGCTATGGTGAGTCCTCTATGGCTTGACGGGAAAATTGTTGAAAGTGCAAACACTGGAGCAGTTAGAAATGATACTCGTCGAACACGTACTTGGATGTGCTTTACTTCACATAATACTGATTCAAAGGAAAATAAAAAGTAGCACCAAAGGAAGGCCTTAGAGCATGCCATGTCAAAGCAGTATAACGCTCAGAAAGAAATGATTGCCATGTATAAGAGAATTTCTTTTCTTTTTTTATTTGGTAAGATGGGGACGCCAGGTTAGTACTCCTATTCAAGAACTCTGAGATCTTGACAAGTCAGAGATATAATTAGCTGCGAACTTGATGAAATCACTCAAAGTTACATTCATTAATCGCAAGTCAAGGGCATACCCCAACACTTACCGTATTACCATGAGATTTCGCCAATTCCAGAGCATACTTCATAAAACTTACAACTGATTGTGAGTCTTCATCACTAAACCCAGTTATGCCACTGATATTGCTGCTCTGTGGAATATCAGAAGTTGAGAGAACAAATCAGTAATGACATAGGGTATGTATAAATGCACATTATACACATGTATATAGAGTAACAGACAATTCCTTGTGATCATTGACAAGAAGTAAAATTAGGAAATGCTAAAATAAAGGCCAAAGATTTGCACAAACTCCATTGAATTTAGTCACGCAAAGAGGTGGAGCTTACATTTGATTGCAAAAGGTGGGAGAGGAGAATGATAAGACTTAAACCCAGCCTAGTGACTTAGAAAGAGTGTTTTCCAATTAACTAGGCAACCCTTGGTCTCTATAGCCAAGATTCATTAGCAGCCATTATGCATAATGGAGATGGCTTGATTAGTTATTCCTTGAAAATAACTTCTCTGGTTTATATATAACCCTAAACTCCTCTCAGTCCAGATGCAATCAAAACATACATAACTCAGCAGAACGAAGCAAAATCAATCACATCCTAAATTTCTAAAAACAAAGCTTATCAAATTTGAGATGGCCACTCAAACTGCAACTCTTTGTAAGTCTTTGGCTTTTAGACTCCAACTTCCAAGTTATCTGCTTGGAAATAAATTCTGAAGGAGGAAAAAAGTATAAAATGAACACCCAATGCTGCCCAAGAGAATATCAAAATCCATAAGAAAGTTATCCTGGAAAAACCACCTTAACCTGCTCCTTTAATTGAGACAACATTAGAATCAAAGACATCTGCACAGCCGATGCAAATACCCTAAACCAGCAAAAATGTCCTAAAACATGATGGCAATATGTTGATCTTAAGACATGAACATGCATTACCATTACTGATGAGAATTTTTAAAAGAGACGTGCTAGGTTTGCTGGATGGTATGAGGTGGGCCATAGCTTGCACTGTTCTACCCACTCTTCCTTTGACGATGCAGCATATTTGCAGACCTATTGCAAATCAGCACGAATTAGCACAAAGAACAAAACCCCACTTTGCCATCACATGATGAAGTGAAACAACGCCATTTTCAGGTTACATGTTACAGAGAGTTCTTATGTAGCATATCTTCTTATGCTTATAATTGAATTACAAATATACACTGATTAAGATAAGCATGATATAAAGAAAATAAAGCTTTAGAATTTTATTAACAACTAATAGACTTTCCTAATATCAAATCATCTGTGCACTTTGAAAGATTTGAGAAGGATACACACTTCCACCTAACATTAGATAGGATATGGCTTCTTTTAATGCCATAATGAACTGAAAAAGAAAAGTTACATGATGAAAAAGAAAAATGATAAAAAATTCAAGAGATGGAAACTTTGTTCAAATTCAGGGTTTGAAAGTCAAATTGATCTATATATACAGTGACATCCTATCCAGCTCTAAAGTGCTATGTTACAGAACCTAATGACATTGACAATACAGATGTTTGCTGTTGCTTCATTATTATCGACCAGTAAAGATGTTCCAACTACTTATTCACTTGAAAGTGCAGTTCACCGGATGCGCGGACATAATAGAGCAAACAATATTAGCGTACAACGACCAATGCCAAGAAGCCCTCTTTGGCATAAATAGCCTATGAAGCACTGAAAAAAAAAAACTACAAAGACCAAAAGAGATTCCCAAGCGAAGCCCATAGTGGTCCACTTAGGTCATAAACACAACTTTACCTCCTAAAGCAGCAGCAAGGAGATCATCGCAAAAGAACTCCTTTCAGCTAGGCAAAAAAAAAAAAAAAAAAAAGGGAGAATTTGTGAAATAAAATTTTCTAGAACTTGGAAAAAGGGAGAAGAGAAAAGGCACCAACAGCTATCAAATATACTAGTGGTTCATTGTCAAATATGCTAGTGATCCATGATAGGGAAAGATGCTCCGTGAGTAAACATCATTACTCACGGATACCATAACTTGTCAAAACTGTATCTGGTTCTCTCTACAAGTTATTGAAGATAATGTAAAACATGGGAAAATCAACATGAAATGCTGACAAGAAAACAACCCACTTTTGCCACAAAAGGACTCAACTCATAAGAACTAATTACATCCTTCATGTCACATGAAATTCCATCAAAATCACCATTTTCGGGAGCCAGACTTAAGATCACTGATAGCCGAATTTTTCCTGTCAAAACCATTACAACAACCAGACAGTTCAAGAAATACGTAAAAAATGAGTTAAAGAAGTGCTGAAAAGCTGGGTAGGTCAAAGATGATTTGTTGATGAAAAAAATACAAACACCTATCCCGGGTTTCCATCAAATCGACCTTGCATAGGAAATAATTAGAAGATTCTTTGAGAAAATTACCAGTTCATCCTCAAATGCAAATTATCGTACATTGAGTGGGCCACTGTTTTCATTTGCTTTCTTGTTTTCTCAATTTTCTGTTCTTTCAATCCTATTTACTTCCTGCTAATGTTTCTTTTCTGCACATGATGTGCACATAAGAGGTATCGTAATCCTATTCAATCAATTTTCATGATTGATGAGGGAAAAACAACAAACTGAGCACTTAAATGAACGAGCAATACAGGTTGTTTTTATAATTGTTTATCAGGTTTTTCAATGCCTTGCATAGCTAATACATACTATAAAAAAAGCTAAAGACCAGAAACCAATGGTAGCATTTGAATTTCATCAGATAACATTCTTCCTGAATCAGGCATTTTGTATTCATAATAGTCCCTCAAAAGAATTTCCAGCAGTAGAAGAAGAAAATTCAGGATATGCATGCAGAATGGAGGAGGCAAGAAGCACCTCTCGTTCACTCCACAACGTAAGCAAACCATCACTCGAGTGTGGCTTAGGACTAAGTGTCTTGCTGAGCAATTACACCAATGATGTGAATATGACTTTAAATATCTAATGCTGATTGATTTGTTATACTCAAGTTAATGACTTATGGTGCTTCCAATGCAGACAAACCTTTCTCATAACTTTGGGGCTTAAAAGTTCAGATATAATTTCTTTGATCCGATGACAATTGCCATGCATGAGGTCAGAGGATTCTATTCCCTCTTTTCTGTTACTTAAAGAGCAGTAAATACACAGGACTGATGTCTAATCAAGAACTGCACACGTGAGGATAAACAACAGACATTTAATTCTTTGCATGAACTTGTTCCCGTTGAATGACCCTCGCATGATGACAACAACATTGCAATGGTTTTTTTAATACTTTTAAAGGGTAACCCATAGACAAAAGGCGATAGAAAGACCTAGTTAAGCAACTACTCTTATGTTCACTTAATGACTAAAGCTTCACATTATGATTTCACAAATCTTCGAATTCCATAACCAACATGCGCAGCAAAAATTGTTCCTCAATTTCAAAGATGTAAGAAACAATGATGTTCAAATACCAAAATCATTAAGTGACCAATCACACCAGTGACAAACAAAACACCGATATGCTTATGAACAAAGAACGTACCTCCTTCGAGACACTTCTTCTTCAGCCGCTTCACGTGGTGGAGGTCCTCCAATGGCGCAATTTGACTCAAAAGCCTAACCAATGACCAAACAATGGATTCCCAAAAAATTTGAGCGGAAAATCAAACATATACGAAACAGCAATCTCTGAGAAGCGCAGAACGAGCTTTAACACAAAAATCCAAAGTAAGACACTGAGACTGACCTCATGATAGTGTTCGTGAGCTTCGGCTGCTCAATCTGAGCTGCGACCACGTTCACTGCATGCAGGAAAAGGAAAGAAACAAAAAAACGCAACGAAACGGCAATTCCGAAGTGCGGAACACATCAGCAACACGTCAAGTTCGGATCTTTCGCTCAGGATTCAGTCGGTCGTCCATGAAGAATATACCTGTGAGTTGCTGATCAGGCGGAATCGGCGGCCTGCCGGAGACGTGGACGATTCGCCACGCATCGTCGTTCTCTCTGCTCATCGCTCTTCGCAGATATCTCCGGTCACCGGGAGCACGAAAAGCGGCAGGAAACCGCGACGCCGTCGGCGGTCGCGAAGCTCGCCGGCGCGGCGGCTGAAAGTGGAAGAAGCGACGACGTTCTCGACAGAGAGAGAAAGAGAGAACTCGTGCCTGATTGTGGGCCTGAACCGGCCCATTCACTTTCAAGCCCGCCCATTCGCTGTTACAGTGGCTCTTTTTTTTTTCCTTTCTTAATTGATTTTCTTTGAAAGATATTTCTTGTAATTTTCTTTTATAGTTATTAACTAGTACAGCATTTATCATATTCTTAACATTCGCCATCAGGGGTTAATCACGTGCTGAAAAGATAAAAGACCCTGGAAAAGGTAAATAAATTACTCAAAAGATCAAAAACCTCGAATGCATGAGCAAGTGGAGGCGAATTCCTATTTATCGTCCGATGAAACGGGGTCCTACAAAATTGTCTCCTAGGTATGACTTCTCAAACAAATCTGATCGTGTAGGACAATGAATTGCTACGATGCAGATCTAATATGCATGATGAGTTGATATTTTTGTTTCTTTTCTTCTTATACTTCATGACGACAACGACAACAGTGAGAAATTAGGAGTTTGCATGAACATGATTAATGTATGTTATAAACTATAAAGATAACTTAGTTTGATGCATAAAATGCAACACCAATTAACTTTTTGGGTTTTCTTGTTTACAAAATAGACTCAACTTAGATATAACTTAATTACATGTTGCATTTATGTGTATCCTAATCTAATGTGAACTAACATTAAGTCCTAAATGTTGTGTATACCATGCTATAATAGATTGAATGCAATTCTTGTGCAAGTTAGAATTCTAAAACAAATGACATGATATGAACATTATGACCTGAGATAGAATTAAACACGGACTAACCCTATGATGCAAACTATATGAAACGCTATTTCTTATTTATGAAAGCAAACCATTGAATTCTAAGACCATAAGTATGATCTAATTAGTCTTCCCATTAAATTATTTATATGATTAATAATTTAATGATGTGACACTAACCCTTTTCTTTTTGTAATCATTTTTCCTATTAAATGAAATATACGAACATGAATAGTGCATGGGACGTGATAATTGATTAATGCTATCTATATTGAATAGAGGTGATTGGTTCCCAATTTGATCCGATCTCATCCAAAAATCGGGAATCGGATCAAAATGACCGGTTTCCATTTTTTGGAATCATAGACTGGACTGACTAATCCTGAAACCAGGAATTGGGACCGGACCCGGTCATGGTTCGGTTCAATCTGGTGGACAGGCGACACCATGTGAGGGAAAGTTGTCAACATCAAGCGAGGCGTGAGGTGAGGCCATGAGAGGACATCAAGCGACGCAGAAGGCAAGGCCATGAGAGGGAAAGGAGGCCTAAGGCAAGGCCGCAGGAGGAAATCGAGCGAGGGGGGAGGTGAGGTGACAAGGGTCTAGTGACTAGCTCAGAGCAAGGGTGAGGTGAGGCTACACCTACGAGAGGGAAACTGGGAAAGAGTTGATTTCGCACGGTTAGGGTTAGCAAAAGAAAAGTGGAAAGGAAAGAAATGGGGAAAGTAATGGCAAAATGGGAAAGAGATTGGAGAGTAATTGGCCTAATGGTAAAATGATCATTTAGAAATTTTAAAAAATAAATAAAAAAATATAAATGAATGGTTGGTCCAGTCCTATCGGTTCGGTCAATCCAGTTCTCACCTTGGAATTGGGAACGGACCGACTAGCCATCGGCTCCAAAAATAAAAATCGAGGACCAAACCAGCACCCCCTAGGATCACCTAGAACTAATTGGTCCCGTTTGGTCCAATCCGATCCCTACTCGAACTTGTGGTATATATATTAATGACCCTAGAACCATTGTACAGCCGGCAGTCGGCGGCACAAACGAGGGGGAGCACTAGCGCGGGGACCCACCTCCCACGACACTCCACTTAAGTCGCGCAATAGGGGCGCGGAGTTTCGAACCCCTTCCCTCCCGGATGAGGGGGTAGGGCGCGAATCGGCGCGTCCACTGCAGGGTGGGCAAAATATACTTATTTGTATCATCACTTAATTAAGATTTCCCTACAAGCTAATGAGAAGTGTTTAACCATGCCTATGCCTATTCCTCGCTATGCTCATAAATTAAGCAAGCTTTTGGCGTATTAAAAAAAAAAAGTGGAAGATTTGTAAATATGTTTCTTTTACATTACTCCTAGTGCGAAAATATTAAAGTGACAATCGTTGTTTTTTTTTTTTTTTTTGGCAATTTTAAACAAATTAAAATTAAAATTAGCCACACAAAAAGGAAAAGGTCGACGTGGGCGATTGGCTGACGAGTAGTCTCAGCTTCGAAGATAGCCCAAGCCGAAGGCCCTAAGTCGATGCTGTCCAGACAGCAATCGTGCGTCGAATCTGGTCCTGCTTCTACACACAGCCGCCTCGACGACGACGACGTTTCCGGCGTTTCTTTCGCCCGAGACACGAGTACGACATGAAGCTTGTCCAGCTCCTCGCGGCATGTAAGAACAACGCACAACTGGGAGACGGGATTCCCCCTGCATTCACATCCCCCTTCGAAGATTCGCATTCCCGACCCCTTGAGACGGACGTTCTCATCGCATTTTTCAATATGCAACGACGGTATCGAGCGGGTACAGGCCCTAGCAATGACGTGAAAAATGATGCGCAAGTGGAGGACAAGCTCTACGCATTCTTATGTCCGTCTAAAGAGTTGTGTTCGCGCAGCATATCTATACGAAATTGAAGTTCTCGCGTGCACGGCCCTTTTCGGCGTTTGAGAGAGTCGAGTGAAGCGAAATAGAATCAGAACAATCTACACAAATTTCATGGACCAAATAGGAAATTGGTGTTAAAGACTGCACTAAAATTGGTGAAGAGAATGATTTCCCCATGTTGTTTATAAAGTATGGATCAAATGGCTGGAAATACAAATATTATGAATATCTATATTACATATATCATTGTAAAAGTACATTTTTTTTTTTGGCCTATACGATCTCGGGATGGAAATACAAATCTATTTACCGTATAAAGTTACACGTTAAAAGTAAAAATTGATTGTTTTGATTACCTAAAATCTACTCGTGTCAAGAAAATTTCATACTACCATTGTACAAGATAAAAGCCCATTGAAATAGGATTTATATCATGCACACTGTCGATGTAATAGTCTTTTTTAATACAAGCAATGTCAGAATGGAAGCACAAACCTGTTTATGGAATAAATATACATGCTAAATATAAAAATCGCATTATTTGTCATTCTATAAAACCCGCTTATGTACAGTAAGAAATTTTTACACGGCGGGTGCACTTAACAAAAATATATGGAAATATGTTGTTTGCAAAGAAGGGAATGGTGGAAGAAAAGAAAAAAAAAAAAAAAGGGATTTCTATAAAATTTCTGACGTCATAAAATTTGGAGATGTGGACGTCATTCGGGAAAAGAGAAGGGTACGTCGTCTTTACAGCTGGAACTTTGGCTCCATCCCCAGGTCGATTATAAAAAGAGAAGATCCATGGGAGCAGAAAACAACTTCGACTTCAACCCCTTGAAATTACTTCTCCGCTTTAGAGTTTTTCCTGCTCGCCGCACGGCAAGGAAACCTTCATGGATATCCAAGACAGTTCGATTCCGAAACCATCGCCAGGTATGTTCTGTTCTTTCCTTTCTTTGTTCTGATTTCATCCCAAAAGGTGATTAAAAAATTGGAAAAGTGTCGCTTTTTGGGGGTTAATTTCTAAGATATATAAGATGGCAACATTTTTATTTATTTATCACTTGACAAGTGTCCCGGCACTTTATAAAGAAAACCCTCGTAAAAAAGGAAAGAGTTGGAAAGGAGAATAATTTGTGCCGAACTTGAGGGTGTGTTTGGTCTGATAAAATTTTCCAATTTCCTGTTTTTCTTTCCACAAGTTTTCAATGAAAATACGTTTGGTAGAAATTTTGGTTGTCATGTTTTCAACATTTGAACTTTAAAACTCAAAACAACCAAAATTGACGGTATTTTTACGAGGTTTGTTTTAAACAACTACACCCAACAAGTTTCTATAACTTTCATTCCTGTTGAAAGCTCTTACTTTTCCCCCTCCAAACATCTTTTCAAGAAAATGAAAGTTGAAATAAGGAGCGATTTTCACTAAAACATTTTTGTAAACCGAATGTACCATAAAAAGGATAATGGTAACCCCACAAGGTACATGTTCCAACCTAGAAAAATTCATGGTATGAGCGATCTTGTCTTGTAATTTCTTTGTTTCCTTTATCTAATTTGGCGGAATATTTAATTGGAACTAATTATAGAGGCCGGAAAATTTAATTTCCACGAACTAAAAATGCAAAAGCAATGTGTGGCCACCAACTACAGCTAATTGATTCATTTTCTCGGGCCCATGGCACGACTATACCTTTCAAGTAAATAATAAGCACACAAAATGTATTCCACAGTGTCCAATCTCCTAATTGGGTATGACTTGGCTCCACAAGTTCCCTTATAGTTGTTGATAATGATAAAACCGCTTTTTATGGATCTAACTTTTATTACTTACAGGCATTCAATGACCATTTCATTAAAATTAATTACCAGAGAATTTCCTCTTATCAAAGAGTTTCGTCCAACAAAGCAATTTCGTCAACAGCAAACGGCAAAACAAATTTGTTTCGAATAGTTAATCACTTATCATTAAGGCCCTGCATGGTAATGTTCTTTTTTTTTTTTTTTAAACAATTTTTGTGTTTTTTTGTTCCAGAGAACAAAAAAAGAACAAATGCGTTTGTTTGCGTTTTTTTGTTCCCTAACACTTTTGGAACAGAAACAAGAAACAAGAAAAACTTGTTTCTTGTTTCTGAAACAAAAATTAAAAACAAAAAAGGAACAAAAACATAAAAATTGTGTTTCTTTTTTGTTCTTTGTTGAGTCGTGCGAACCCACACCTCTTCTCTCTGTGACCTTTCGCCTCCTCCACCATCGTCTTCTCCGGCGCCTCCCACGCTGTCCGGCGACCATCCGGCTTCTCCACCGTCGTCCTCTCCGGCGCCGACAGACGTTGCTCCTTCACCAGCCGAACCTTCTGATTCGAGGTAAGTTCCATCGTGTTTTGCTGCTCCTCCTTCTTCACCGACCGACGAGGGCTTCGCCAAGAGCCACCCCTCGCAGATCTGGGCAATGGCTGGTCGGAGCTTGAGCATGAGGGCTCGCTTGAGCCAGTGCTTGCCCAGATCTGCGAGATGCTTTGCTCGAGCGAGCCCTCGCGCTCAAGCACCAAGCGAGAGTCTCGCAGATCTGGGCGAGCTGGCCCAGATCTGCGATAGCAGGTATTCTGCTCGTCCAGATGATGCTTGCCCAGATCTGCGAGACCGCTTGCTCGAGCGAGCCCTCGTGCTCAAGCCCCGAGCGAGAGTCTCGCAAATCTGGGCCGGCTCGCCCCTGATCTGTGTCGTAGGTCATTTGCTCGTCGAGGTCGTCTGCTCGCTCGAGGGTCTCGTGCGCTCGAGCGTCTCGCGCGCTCGAGCGAGCGAGCGAGTGAGCTGCTCACGCTCGAGCGTCTCGCGCTCTCGAGTGAGCAAGCTGCTCACGCTCGGGCGCTCGCTGCTCGCTCGAGCGTCTCGCACTCTCGAGCGAGCGAGCGAGCTGCTCACGCTCGAGCGTCTCGCGCTCTCGAGCGAGCTGCGTCTCGCGTGCTCGAGCGAGCGAGCCGCTCACGCTCGGGCGCTCGGCTCGCTCGCTCGCGTCGCTCGCAGTGACACTCGAGCGAGCAAAGCGGCAAGCGGTCGCTGCTCGCTCGAGCGTCTGCTCGCAGGTGACGCTCGAGCGAGCGGAGCGGCTGCGGTCGCTCGCTCGAGCGTGTGCTCGCAGCTCACGCTCGAGCGAGCACAGCAGCGAGCGTGAGCTTCTCTGCTCGCTCGAGCGCGAGCCTTGCTCTGCTGTGCACGCTCGAGCGAGCAGAGCAGCGAGCGCTCGCTTCTCTACTCGCTCGAGCGTCTGCTTGCTGCTCACAGTCGAGCGAGCAGAGCAGCGAGCTGCTATGCATGCTCGAGCGAGCAGAGCAGCGAGCACTCGCTTCTCTGCTCGCTCGAGAGCGAGCCTTGCTCTGCTGTGCATGCGCCAGCGAGCCCTGCTCTGCTCTGCTCGCTGCCTTGCCCTCAAAACATGCTTGCCTGTCCGCTTGCTTGTTTGCTCGGTCGAGCGAGGCCTGTGCTGCTCGCTGCTCACTCTCGCAGCTGCAGCGAGCATGGCGAGGCTCAACCCACGATTCCTTTTCAGATTATGGCATCTTGCTGGAATGTCAGACTTATTTTCTGAGCAATTAATGAATTTTTTTTCCCTTGCTCTGTCCACAGGTCCGCCCGAAGCTTGACGCTACGCCTCCTCTGCTCACTTGACGACGCCGTGGCCCTATCGCTGATCCGCGACGCCCTGCCCCGACGTGCTGCTTCTCTGTCCGCCACACCACCGCCCACCATCCTCTTTTCTAACCAATTAGGAGGTCCTAATTTGGATCAGCTTGCTTGCGATTAGTGAAAATTGAATAGGCGATTGCTGCATTGTTATTTTGTTGATACAAGTTTGTTTGAAGGCTTGATATTTTATCTAGAAACATAGTGGGAGATGAGCATATCTCAGATGTGATTTTCACAGTCCTTGGTGCTTAGTGCTGCATGAACTTGCACAATAAGGTCGTTCATCGTCTATACTTTCACATTGACATATTTTTTCTCTCCTTATTCTTCAGTTAAATGCTGTATTTTCAGCAAGATTTTTTGTCCTGCTGAACCATTTTTAAACTTCGTAATATCAAACTGACCAAAAAAAAAAAAAAAAAAAAAACGTAATATCAAGAATGTATGTATTACACGTTTTTCTTTTATTTATTTATCAAATCTGTATTATGTATGTCATTGGATATATTAGACCTTCCGTGAATCTTTACGTAATTCGAGAGCTTATGAACTTGTTTCTCTTAAATCATCATCAATAATTTTTGGACGCCCAAATTTTCCATATTAGCAATTTTCTCAAGTTATTTGAATTGTCACTTGCACCAATGCGTACATCACTATATACCCTCTAGATATGTAATTGGTACATTGATTAAATTTATTGATAAATGAGTTAAAAACTCAAAAACTGCAGTTGTTATAAAAAGTTATATATAAGTTATCATTTATCAATAGTAAATTAATCCCTAAACAACTGAAAAAGTCATTAAAAATTGTTATTCAAATTTATTTACGAATAATTTATTTGATATCAACGTATCATGAGTTTCAAAAATGAATGACATTTCAAGACTTCGATTATCAGTTAAAAATGTCATTGCAGTTTTGCAAAAATTAAGGTTACCACCCGCGCGTATGTTATTAATTTCGAGCCATTTTATTATCTACATATTTTTACTTAATAGAGGAGGAAGTCGTTAATTGAAAATCACTAATTAAACAGAGAAATTAGTAATAGGGCCTAAATGTCTGAAGATAGCATGTTTCTCTAATTGTTCTTACTATGAAGTAATACATACTTAGAGTTGGAATTACTTTATAAGTTATGTATGTGCCTTTGATCTGAAAATGAACGATTCTACCCATGACACTTTCAAATTGCTTCTTCTTCCATGAACTTTGATGTGATAAGCATAAGCTGCAAATTGTTAACACCATAGATTTCAAAAGGCAATCTTAGATTTCTGTTCAAACACGATTCTTGATTTTGATGCTAAATGTTTAATTCCATGATTTGTTTGGTGCAAGGTTGAAAGAGGGCTGCCACATAAATCGCAGTTTGCTGACTTTGGAAACAGTTATCCGCACGCTAAGGTTGGCCTTTCGGCTTGTTTTTTCGTTGTCTTAATCTTAGAGATCTTATAATTTAGTTGGACTGTGCATAAAATAGGATAGGGTATACGGATCCATATAGGTTACCATGCTGATATTGTGTATGGCATGTAGTTCTTATGGTATTATGTTATTGATTTAATTCATAACTCATATGATGCTCAACCGGTCGAAGATTCAATGGCATCTCGAGAGACAGGCATTCAGTGCAAGGTGGACGGAGTCTGTAACCAACGTACTTATCGATTTATTGGTGGATGAGGTAAAAAAGGGAAACCGGACCTCTTCCACTTTCAACAAAGTGGGGTGGAGGAATATACAATCTGAACTCACTTCACGGACAGGATTCCAATATAACATGACACAGCTGAGGAACAAGGTTAACAAACTGAAAAAACAGTACGCCAGTTTTCAGAAACTCATTTCTCAATCTGGATTTGGTTGGGATAATGTGAATAAAAGGGTTGTCGTCGACGATCCAAGTATATGGGAATCTCATATCAAGGTATTTCATAACTTTTCGTCATTTTGATATCATTATAGATGTCAATTTTAAATTGTATGACTATATTGCTTAAATGTCATTATTGTGAAAATTGTAGGATAATGTCGAGTGGGCAAGATTCAGGAAGAATGGATTTCCTCAGTATCCTGAACTATGTATTGTTTTTGGTGGTACATATACTACTGGGGAGAACGCCATAGGAAATGCTCAAGATTTGACTTTGTCAGATGAAGATGACAATGGTGATGGCAATGGAGGTGGTGACAACAGTGGTGGCAATGCATATGGTGACAATGATGGTGGCAATGCAAATGACTTTAGTGGATACCACACTGATGAGAGAGTCTTCACAACAGATGATGCTGGAACTTCAGTTCGTGGGAAGCACAAATTGGATAGGACTCCAAATACTAAGAGGAGAAGAAAGACTAACCAAGTTGGTATTGCTGACACTTGCAAAGCCATACAAGATCTTTTGAAAGTTAGGTCATCAAGTCAATCTGGTGGTGGCTCTGCGAGCTCAGACGCTACACAACCACCTGTAGAGTCTTACTCTGTAGCTGCTGTGGTCAATATTCTACTGAGTATGCCCGAGATAGAGCAAGATGTTTACAATAAAGCAGTGGAACGAGCATGCGTCAATGCCCAATGGAGGGAGGCTTTCGTTACATCCACACCTGCAAGGAGAAATGGACTTCTTCAATGGCTTTAGTAGATGTTTGGTGGCAATATTATGAATTGCATGGGCTTTCATTAGACTGTATGACTTATGTTATCTATTAATATTTAGTTTATGATTGCCATTAGTGTTAAGACTCTTCTACTTATATGTAATGACATATCTTATTGAGATGTTATGACTTATGTTATTGATTGTTATCGGATGTATTTTCGAAATCTGTATTGATGTTTCTACATTTCTGTGATTGTATAGGTACTATGGAAGGGGGATCAAATAGTGTGTCTAATGAGCAGGTGCAACCAGTTTAACAATTATTGGATGATGATGACATTGACATATTGATAGCGTGGTTGTGCGTAGCTATGATGGACATGTCCATACATACGAGAGAACCTATTAGGGACAGTAAATTATCAGGACCAGAATGGATAATGGAGATTGTTCATGGACATTCCGATAGGATATATGAAGCATTTAGGATGGAGAGACATGTTTTTCTGAATTTATGTAACTTAATGAGGGTAAGAGGTTGGTTGAAAGATAGTCGATATATTCGAATAGATGAACAAGTTGGGATATTCTTATGTTTGGTTACTCACAATAGCTCAAATAGAGATTTATGTGAGAGATTCCAACATTCAGGGAAACGATAAGCAAGTATTTCAACAAAGTGTTGAAAGCAATGATCAAATTGTCAAAAGAGATAATCAAACCACCATCCTTTGATGTCATTCCACAAGAAATTCTTATTGATCCTAGTCATAAACGCTACTTCGAGGTATGATTTTCATATCGATTTTACATCATCAAATACATGTAGTTGATAATTTTATATGATATTAGATTATTAATATATTGACAGGGCTGCGTAGGTGCTATGGATGGCACCCATATAGATGCTATCGTCCCCGTGTCTCAACAGATTCCATATAGAGGTAGGAGTGGGAAAACAACCCAGAATGTGCTGTGCGTTTGCTCATTTGATATGAAATTTACTTATGTGTATGCTGGATGGGAAGGATCTGCCAACGATTGTCGAGTACTTTCGGCAGCACTCGAAACTCGTCAACTGCAATTTCCCCGACCACCACCTGGTATTTACTTTGTTTATAAAGACAATTTTATGATTATATATTATGGCTCAATATCACAACAAATTTATATATATCATGTTATAGGGAAATATTACGTGGTAGATTCTGGTTATGCAGCACTTCCAGGATTTTTAACTCCATTTAGAGGCAATCGGTATCATCTTAGCGAGTATAGAGGGAATGGGGGACGACCAAGGACAGCAAGAGAATTGTTCAACAATAAGCACTCTTCACTAAGAAATGTAATTGAGAGGTCATTTGGGGCATTAAAGAATCGCTTCACCATTTTGAGACATATGTCTCCATTTACAATTCGGAAGCAAGCACTTGTTGTAATTGCTTGTTGTGCTCTCCATAATTACATTCGTGATCAAGATACGATGGACAGAAACTTTTCCCTATATGGAGATCCGGAGTATCCATTCGGACCTACAGAAGTGGAGGTTGCAGATGATACGTTGCATGATGCACCTGGAATAA
The DNA here is from genome assembly GCA_014182715.1 of Eucalyptus cloeziana. Lineage (NCBI taxonomy): Eukaryota > Viridiplantae > Streptophyta > Magnoliopsida > Myrtales > Myrtaceae > Eucalyptus > Eucalyptus cloeziana. Next base: position 46,575,889 of record CM024636.1, on the reverse strand, counting down.
ACATGCTTAGGATAAGGATTGCAAATAAAATGGCAAGGGATCATAATATGCCTGAGATTTCATGACTTTATGTTTCCGACTTTTGTAATATTGTTTTTAAGTATTCACTTATCAAATTCAATGTGATGAAGTTGAACAATGAACTATATTACTTCATTATTGTGATGTCATGTATGAAAGGGTCTATGTAGAGATCTATAAGATACTCTTCTTTTAGCTAGCTCTTATTGTACAAACTTTACTTACAAAATTTTATTCAAAGTATGCACATATGACCATGTTCAGAATATTTGTCTTCACCCACCATAAACAAAATTAAATTGATTAGCATTTCATGAGAATGAGAATTCAAAACCAAGTTTACACTTTATAAAAATAAAAATAAAAACAATTGAGAAAAATTTGGTACAAACTTTAAAAATTTTCTTCCAAGTATGCACATATGATCATGTGCAGAATGTTTGTTTTCACTCACCATGAACAAAAGTAAATTGATGAGAATTTCATGAGAATGATAATTCAATACCTTTACACTTTATTAAAAATTAAAAAAAAAACACTTGAAAAAAATTTGGAACAAAAATTTTGTGCAGTTACCAAACGTGTTTCTGTTCTTTTTTTATTCCAGGAACAGAAATTTTGTGCAGTTACCAAACGTGTTTTTGTTCTTTTTCTATTCCAGAAACAGAAATTTTATACAGTTAGCAAACGCATTTTTTTGTTCAAAAATTGTTCCCCGGAACAGAAACACTTTTTTCTATTTTTGTTCCCTTGAACAATTTTTAAACAGAAGTGTTACCAAACGCACCCTAAGAGACTACATAAGACTCTTCCTTTGAAGACCCGACCCTCGAACTAATCAATTCACTATAGTCATCTTCAAAAAGGAAATCATGTAGTAGTGTTTTTCTAAATTAAAAATAACTTGTCAATAGAAATAGTAGTCACTATTATGACAAAGTGTAAAGATAACATTGTAGATGAAAATTCACAAACAAACACGTTGTCCAAAATACATGCTTGGTAGAATGTTCTTGATACAGTTAATTAAGTTAATGGTGTCAAGGGATTGAATGAACTCTATCGTAAGAAAGAGAGAGAGCCACCTTAAAGTAATGGTCCGATCGCTAGGGCCTGAACCTAATGATATGTGGCCTAAAGCCAGTCCTTGCTAGCCAACTTATACAGGTCTAGTTTATATTCCCAATGATAAACAATCACCTAGCCAAGACTCATGATCAACACATTAAAATTTAGTTACCTGAAATTTTCCTCTTCTTAGAGAGTTTTGTATAAACAATCACCTAGCGAGGACTAATTATTTTCTATGTTTAGGTAATAAGCAAATCAAATTTGCAGTTAGTTGTCCAACAAAGCGATTTCGTGAAGAGTAGAGTGCAAAACAAATGGGTTCCGAATAATTAATTACTAATAATCAAGAGACTACGTGAGATCAATCCTTTAAAGATATGATACCCAAACCAGTCAATTCACAATAGTCATCTCCAAAAAAGAAATATGTAATGTCATTTTGAGCGAAAAATAACTTGTCAATAAAAATGGTCGTCAATATCGTGACAAATATTAAGATAACATGAAAAAAAAGAAAATTCACTACCAAACTTATTGTGCAAGATACACGCACGGATGAACGTTCTTGCCACAAAAACAAAAATAATAATATGGGTTTTGTAAGAAAAAATAGATATATTTTTTCCCAACTTTTATTTCTATCCATTAAAGTTAACGATGAACTTAGTTAAGAAAAAATTGCATGCAATGCTTCGGCATGATAGAAGTAATACTGTTGAAAACTTATATCTTGTACAGATGGTAACTTATAAATCAATTTCATTGATTGATGAAATCGAGATGATTAAGTTAATCATTTATTTTTAATGATGTATAATTATGTTATAATTATCACGTGGAATTATGAAGATCCATAAAATTTTGTATGAACTTAATTTATGAATGACATTGCGGATAAGATCAATGGCAACAAGAAATATAAACTCACTAGATACACTTTGTTCAATACATCAAAATTAGAAGAACCATGAAATTAATTCATGATAATATATCTATTTCGAAAAGAACTCGTCATCTCTACTAAGTTAAACATTGATTTTTTATTTTATTTTTTTGCGTTACAAGTTTGCATCTAAGTTTAGCACAAAAAATTCCATACACTGAATGAGGCTGATACGAGTCATGTATACATGATCTAAAGCATGTAAAGTGTACTTAATTTTTCTTAAGTTATTTATGTCCATTTCAGTTTTCGGTAGCGAAGAGGTTCCCATAGACTTGAGTTCAATAGACATGGCAACTAACCAAGCTTGCCAAGACAGTCGCAAAATCAAAGGTTTGTCACTTTAAACTTTTAATTTTTGTTTTTCATAATTCTCGTGTTTTATGCATTTTAACTTTTTTAATCCCAAACATTTCAAGTTTCAGAGCATAAAATGTTGACATATACATTGAAATATAATCTTTTCATAATTTTTTAAAATCTGAATAATATCTTGAGTTTTTCTAAACTGTACAAACTGTAACTAATTTTTCCAAGGTTATTTATCTTTTTGGTAATAAAGAGGTGCACGGAGAAGGAAGTTCAGAAGGCCTGTCAACTCTTGTAGAAGACTGTGAGATGTGGTTGAAGCAAAGGTCCAGCAAGTTTAAATCCAAAGGTTTGTCACTTTAAACTTTTAATTTTCATTTTTCATATATATTATGTCTTACGCATTGAAAGTATTTAGTTGAAAATATTTTGAATTTCATGGCATACGATCATTAAAAAATTGAAATTTCACAAACAAGATGGATGCATGCATGAAATAAACTAGTGTAGATCCTGTCCAACCGCAAAACTTAAATTGATAAGTGGAGAGAAACTACACATGTATAAACAGCATATAAATCTCATAATTAAGTGCCATGGGATATTTCAACATGCTGATATACTAATTCAATATAACCTCCACACCATTTTTAAAATCAAAATAATATCTTGAATGATAATTAAGATAGCTCAAGTGAAAGTATTTTTTCACTTACAAAGAGTAAAGGAAGGTGAAAAAGGTTCGTTGAGAAAACCACCGCCTCTTCGCTTGCATCTGCATTTTATTGAACTTTGAGGAAGCACAATGGTTACACTTGACCTAAAAAGCCTTAATTTGCAATTTTTGCAGTCACGCCGCAAGCGGTGGTCAATAAAGACTATCGATTATGTTTTCAAGCCGCAGTGAAAGCTGATTGGAAAGAAATCGAGATGATCCTCAATAAAAACCCCACAGCAATGACAACCAGCGTTATGAAAATAGAAAGTGATGACTTAACTATGCTCGATGTTGCGATTATGGCCGAACAAGATCAGTTGGTTGAGAAGTTGGTCAAGCACTTCCCTCCAAAATGTGAAGATCTCGATCCTAATAGAGTCATCTTCTATGCTGCTCGGAGAGGAAGAGTAAGGATGGTAAAGGCATTAGTAGACAAAATTGATCCTGAACCTACAATTATTCACGATGCCCTAGATTTTGCTGTTGATGATGCTCCTAACGATAAGGAGGTTATCTGGTACCTGGCCAGGAGGCTAAAATGTACCCCAGAGGACGATGTCATGTGGAACATTATGCTTTCCGGCCATATGGGTACGATTTTACACTTGCTTGTCTTATCTCATTTCGTCTTATCTCATTTCCTTTGTTGTTTACTTGAATTAACTTTTTTGTTCTTGTGTCCCAAAAGACATATGCCTATATTTAGCTCGCAAGTACCCCGAATCATTGAAATTCGAATACACCAAAGGCATGATGTCTTTGCAATTCTTGGCATTAATGAGTGGTTACTTCCGTAGTGGAGCTGGACTCAATTTTTGGGAAAAGTTTATTTACAAATGTAGGTATTGGTTGCGCTCCTTTAGTTAGATATGTACAATTCGAGTAACTCTATTCACATGGTATTCACTCTATCTATTCCCATATTCAGTTATCCCTCTATACTTGGTCGACACATCATTTGACGACTCCAAGAACACGAAGATAGCTCAAGGTACTTCTATTGATATGCTTAATGGATGAAATAACACAAAAAAAAAAAAAAAAAAAGCATATCATTTAGGGATCTCATTGACAAAAAAAGTTAGAAGACGTGGACTACATCTATATATTCAAATTGATATTATAATCATGAAAGCCATTATTTTCTCTCAACTCCCCTATATATACTTAAGAACATAGCACAAATGTGAAAGCTTCTACAACCTTTTAATTCTTCATCCTTGGGAAAATTGTTTATCTGATGTTACGTGCAGCACCTTTCATCAAAAGGATTGGAGAATTGAAGTTTAAGCACAGTTGCTGGCTTCAATTGGCAGAACTATTTCTTACCGTGATGAAGAAAATTTTTGATGCTAATGAAATAGTCGGGATTCTAATAACTTCAGGTGTTGTCCTTGACGCTGCATCTCGTGGAGTCTTTGAAATTGTGGATTTATGTCTCAAATATTTTCCGGAGTTGTTGTGGAATAACGATTTTGTAGGAGAACTAAAGAAAGAAATTTTGGAGGGACGGCACGTTGAGTTGTTTAGACTACTGAAAAGATGCAACCCCGTTCGATGTTTCGCTAACGACAATACTTCGAAGTACGTCGCCCAAGTGGACGCTCTGATCAAATGGTCACCAAGATGTGTATCCCCAGATGTTTCTGGAGCAGCTTTTCTTCTGCAGAGGGAACTTCAGTGGTTTCAAGTCAGTTCTCCTTATTTGTTTGCCTCCTTTTTGTGTTCTTCAATCGACATTTACATTGATAGGCGTCCTTTATCTTTCTGAAGGTAACGGTTGCTGACGCCACTATTTGTAAAAGGCTGAAACTTCAAGTGCATGGAAAAACATTACGGGAACCTTTTGAAGAACAACGGAAGGAGTTGTTGAAGGAGGCAGGGCAATGGATGAAGGATACATCGTCATCTTGTAGTCTCGTGGCGACTCTCATCGTTACGGTAGCTTTTGCTGCTGCTTTTACGGTACCTGGAGGCAACAACGGCAGTACGGGGATCCCAATATTTCTTAACAAGGGCTCATTTATGGTATTTGTGGTTGCAGACAGTTTTGCTCTCTTGTCCTCTATCACCGCCACCTTGATGTTCTTGACTATCCTAACTTCATGCTATACAATCGAAGAATTCCTCGACTCACTACCAAGAAAAATGGTAAGGGGCATCGCTTTTCTCATCCTCTCTTTGGGCTTTATGCTGGTGGCGTTCAGCTCTGCTCTCATTATCATCTTGAGTGAAAGATTCAATTGGATTAATATCCCAATTACTTTGTTGGCTGCCTTCCTTTTTGTATTGTTTGCAATCCTACTGCTTCCCTTGTATATTGAAATGGCTGAATCCACTTATTGGCCACGTCTCTACCATCCCCTGAAGGTTTGGAAGTGATATCTACTATTATTGGACAAGGACATGTGATGTAATCTTTCTTTGTACTTGTTACTGTGCGTGAAGTGTGAATAGCATGGACTGTACTCATGTTTAAAGACACTGGAAGCGTGACATTAGCCAAAGTATAATATATGCTGCCAAGTGTAAACATTGTCTCAATGTTTTATTTGTGTACTTTATTGCTCACTTTCGTAGTAAGGTGAACCCAATTTTCAAAAAAATTGGCAACATGGTCATCAAATATTTCAATGAGGTTCATCCATTCGAAAAAGGCAATGATCCACACATATTCTCTACAATACACAAGATGGCCACCCAAGTAGTGCCCCAATACAAGAAATTTTTGATGTAGCAAACCGAGCAGACAACTATTTCAGTTCAATGGAAGCTCAGACTTTGAAATCGGTCGTCATCCACTGTCCACACCTGCACCTCATCCTCTCATCCAACTCTTTGGTTTGACCTCCGCCATCTTAATGTGCAATTTTTGCAGTCATATCAAAAGCGGTGGTTGATGACAAATATAGACAATTTTTGAAAGCCGTGTTGAAAGGTGACTGGAAAACTACTGAGGAAAAGCTCAATAGAGACCACGCAGCAATGACGGCCAAAATTATGACCATAGAAAGCAATCACTTTACTATGCTCGATATTGCGATTATGGCTGCACAAGATCCATTGGTCGAGAACCTGGTCAAGCACTTCCCTCCAAAATATAGAAATCTTAATCCCAACAGGGCCTTCTGCTATGCTGCCCGAGGAGGAAGAATAAGGATGGTAAAGGCATTAATAGACAAAATTGACGCTAAACCTTAAATTATAGGCAATGCATTAGAGTTTGGTACTCTATTTGCTCCTTCCCATCTTACGATACTTTGTTCAGCATTACTCTGGCTGGCCATTTGGGTAGGATTTCACACTCACTGATCTCATTCCTTCACTATTTACTTGAATTAACATTTTTGTTCTTGTGTCCAAAAAGACTTATGCTTGTATTTAGCTCACAAATTCTTTGGTCAATGACATCCGAAGGTGGCTACTACAAAGTCTTTATAATCTTAACATTGATACTTCGTTTTTTGGGAAAAATATATTTAAAAATGTAAGTAGTTCTTGCACTTCTATTGTTAGATATAAATATATATATATATATATATTAATTATTTCAAGCAATTCCATTTACATTGAGTTCACTCTATCTGTTTCAATCTTTAGGTATTCCTCTATGCTTGGTCGATCCATCAGTTGACTACTCCAAGGACACGAAGATGGCTCGACGTATTTTTATTGATTTGTTTAATGGATGGACTTAGAAGAAAAAAAAATGCATATCAATCAGGGATCTTATTGACAAAATTGTTATAGGACAAGGACAACATCTATGTCTACAGATTAATATCTTAATCATGATGTTTGTCACAAATTAATATCTAATATAACATTTTGAAAGTACGAGGAGAAGTCTTACTCTATGTCAAATTGCCAAGTAAAATTAGTGATAATTTTGGATTTCAGGTAACTGAGGTTGATTGATTGAAGTTGTTTTCAAATGAATTCAAGCATTATAAAACATTAGTAATTTTCATGTCATGAGTGTCATATTTATGTTTTTATTTGTCTTTGTTGACATGATTCTTGTCTCCTTTTTATAATGATAGCACTACTAGCACTTAACCGGTTCAAGATATCACTTTAGAATCTTGCCACAATAGCAGGTACACGAAAGTGCCATTTATTTATATACAAAGAGAACCTCATTTCATCCATGATTAGAAATCTCTAAATTTCAAGTGCGTGCACATACTTTCAATATATCCCTTTGAAATCATAGTTAATAATATGGACCAACTCTTGATAGTATACTACCATACAATTTGATTCGAATCAATTTAATTCAAATTTATACTATATGTATGCATCGGGTGAATATGTAAAAATATTCAATCAAAAACATATCAATTGATCCACTGCTGAGTCTATCCATTTCTCAAAAAAGAAAAAAAAAAGAAGAAGAAGAACTCTGTTGTTCTTTCATCACATTGTGTGTTTTCATCGATAGATACATCTGTACTATGATGCATGCATTTTGATTTTCAAGCCATATCAAGTTTGTTTTCTTGATTAATAACTTAATCCATTATTTTGTCTCAACTACTATATATACATAAGAACACGGCACAAATGTGAAAGCCTCTTTAACCTTTTGATTCTTTCTTGTTGGGAAAATTGTTTATCTGATATTACATGAAGCAACTTTCATTAGAAGGAGTGGGGAATTGAAGTTAAGGCACAATTGCTCGTTTGACTTTGTAAAACTAGGTCTTATGTAGATAAGGCTTGCAATCAAACTGCCAAAATACTCGAGCCTCTGTTGACATCAGGCATTGTCCTTGACATCAGGCATTGTGTCCTTGACTCTGCAACTCGCGGAATCTCTGAAATTGTGGATTTTTGTCTTCAACATTTTCTGGAGTTGATGTGGGATAACAATTTCGCAAAAAAAAAAAAAAAAAAAACTGATGAAAGAAGTTGCGAAGGGATGGCATGTTGAGTTGTTTAGACTAGTGAATGCACGAACCACATTGGACATTCGCCGATAATATCGCGACCGACATAGACGTAATGGAGGCTGTGACCAAATTGTAATCAACATGTGTATCCTCTAATGTTTCTGGAGCAGCTTTTCTTATGCAGAGGGAACTTGAGTGGTTTCAAATTAGTTCTCTTCATATGTTTGCCTCCCTTTTGTGCTTTTTAATTGACATTTACATTGATAGGCATCCTTTATGTTTCTGAAGGTAGTGGAAGCTGGCGGCTTTCCTTCTTTTAAATGGCTGAAATTTCTAGATAACAAAATAACATACTGGGAAGTTATTGTAAAACAACGCAAAGAGTTGCTGGATGAGGCAAGGCAATGGTTGAAGGATACATCATCATCTTGTAGCCTCGTTGCAACTCTCTTCATTACGGTAGCTTTCGCTATGGCCTTTGTGGTTGCAGACGCTCTCACTCTCTTCTCCTTTGTCAACTTGGCTATCCTAACTTCAAGCTACGCAATCGAAGATTTCCTTCTCTCAATACCGAGACAAATGACAATGGGCCTCACTTTTCTCTTCCTCTCTTTTGCCTTTATGCGGATGGCGTTCAGATCTGCTCTTATGATCGTCTTGAGTGAACAATTGAAGTGGATTCATATCCCAATTACTTTGTTGGCTATCTTCCCTATTTATTTATTTATTTATTTATTTATTTATTTATTTATTTTGTAGAAGTAATAATTATATTGAGCAATGACCAACTATACAAAAGCGATCACGGCACCAAAACTTACACTCAAGATGAGAAGATCATTATGAATGGAAGGATGCCGAGATATAAAAGGACGCCACAAGCGGACCCAAACTACAACACTAACACAAAATACATGACACTAGCACGGCATGAACAACTGGCAACCATAACACCTCAAACACAATCCTTTAACTTCCCTTGTCTATTAAATGGTCGAATCCACCTATTTGCCTTGTCTCTACCATCCCCTGAAGCTTTGGAAGCGATCTTTATTATTATGAGACAAGGATATCTGTGGTGTGATCTTTGTTGTACTTGTTACTGTGTGTGAGATGTTTTAAAACACCGGAAGTGTGACATTACCCATACTCAAAAGTGTAAGTTATGCTGCCAAAGTGCACTCCTTGTCTCAATGTTTTATTTGTACACTTCATCGATCATTGTTGTATTAAGGTGAACCCAATTTTTCCAATAATTGGCAACAGAACCATTGATATTTCAATGGGGTTCATCCATTCAAATAAGGCAATCATCCACACAAATTCTCCATACTGCACAAGATTTGCCATGCTAGAAAGTCTTGCCAGGATTTCCTTCACATGTAGAGGAAAAGCTTACGTCATTGCCATCAGTTCTCCGTCTTTTTGCTTGAGATTTTGCAGGAGATAGAATACTCTCCTCTATGGTAGCTTCATCTTTGTATCTCACATCAGGGAATAAGCGTCTGTCCCTGGCAGTAGATGATTCAATGGCCACCATCACAGCATGTCGCAACAGGTGCTGAAATGAAGAGCTCCTGCCAGTCTGTTCATCTACCCACCGTCATGGATGTAGACAAGAAATGGATGTCTCAACTTGCTCTGCCCCACCTGAGGAACAGCGTTGAAGACATGATTCAAGTTTTATCCATCCAGTCATTTCAGCACAAGATTTGGTGGAACTACTACATTCAGCACCAACTTCTGTTTTTGGAGTTTGCCAAGAGCAGACTTCATCACACGCCCTTGCAATCACTTGATTAGATAGAGGATCTACAATTGCTGCAGCATTGACCACCTGTAGACGAGAGAAGGGCGTAACAAAAGCAAAATTTGTGCGATTTCCACAACATAAGAGGTTCCCACACCAGCATAAAACAAAATTGGACGCACAATTAGGGAGCAAGGTGAAGCACTACATTTCCTTCCTGAAACCTCTATTTTACTACATCTATGCATGAACATTTCAAGGGATAAATGTCTAAAGGACCCAGCCTTCAAAATGATCGGATTGTTCTCCACTATTATAAAACAGTTTTCTTCTCATTTTTTGGTTCCAAAGTCAATAAATGTGACACATAAAAACTTCACATTCCTGTCAAGTTAATTGCAACAAGAAAATCTCACTTCTTGTTACCAAACCCAAAAGATTCTTGAAAGCTAATGCGAGCTAAGGTGAGTCCTCTATGGCTTGACGGGAAAATTGTTGAAAGTGCAAACACTGGAGCAGTTAGAAATGATACTCGTCGAACATGTACATGCATGTGCTTTACTTCACATAATACTGATTCAAAGGAAAATAAAAAGTAGCACCGAAGGAAGGCCTTAGAGCATGCCAAATTGTCTCACAAAATGTCATAGCTGTATAACGCTCAGAAAGAAATGATTGCCATGTATAAGAGAATTTCTTTTCTTTTTTTATTTGGCAAGATGGGGAGGCCAGGTTAGTACTCATATTCAAGAACTCTGAGATCTTGACAAGTCAGAGATATAATTAGCTGCGAACTTGATGAAATCACTCAAAGTTACATTCATTAATGGCAAATCAAGGGCATACCCCAACACTTACCATATTACCATGAGATTTCGCCAATTCCAGAGCATACATCATAAAACTTACAACTGATTGTGAGTCTTCATCACTAAACCCAGTTATGCCACTGATATTGCTGCTCTGTGGAATATCAGAAGTTGAGAGAACAAATCAGTAAAGACATAGGGTATGTATAAATGCACATTACACACATGCATATAGAGTAACAGATAATTCCTAGTGATCATTGACAAGAAGTAAAATTAGGAAATGCTAAAAGAAAGGCCAAAGATTTGCACAAACTCCTTTGAATTGAGTCATGCAAAGAGGTGGAGCTTACATTTGATTGCAAAAGGTGGGAGAGGAGAATGATAAGACTTAAACCCAGCCTAGTGACTTAGAAAGAGTGTTTTCCAATTAACTAGGCAACCCTTGGTCTCTATAGCCACGATTCATTAGCAGCCATTATGCATAATGGAGATGGCTTGATTAGTTATTCCTTGAAAGTAACTTCTCTGGTTTATATATAACCCCAAACTCCTCTCAGTCCAGATGCAATCAAAACTAACATAACTCAGCAGAACGTAGTAAAATCAATCACATCCTAAATTTCTAAAAACAAAGCTTATCAAATTTGAGATGGCCACTCAAACTGCAACTCTTTCTAAGTCTTTGGTTTTTAGACTCCAACTTCCAAGTCATCTGCTTGGAAATAAATTCTGAAGGAGGAAAAAAGTATGAAATGAACACCCAATAATGCCCAAGAGAATATCAAAATCCATAAGAAAGTTATCCCGGAAAAACCACCTTAACCTGCTCCTTTAATTGAGACAACATTAGAATCAGAGACATCTGCACAGCCGATGCAAATACCCTAAACCAGCAAAATGTCCTAAAACATGATGGCAATATGTTGATCTTAAGACATGAACATGCATTACCATTACTGATGAGAATATTTAAAAGAGACGTACTAGGTTTGCTGGATGGTATGAGGTGGGCCATAGCTTGCACTGTTCTACCCACTCTTCCTTTGACAATGCAGCATATTTGCAGACCTTTTGCAAATTAGCACGAATAAGCACAAAGAACAAAATCCCACTTTGCCATCACATGATGAAGTGAAACAACGCCATTTTCAGGTTACATGTTACAGAGAGTTCTTATGTAGCATATATTCTTATGCTTATATTTGAATTACAAATATACACTGATTAAGATAGGCATGATATACAGAAAATAAAGCTTTAGAATTTTATTAACAACTAATAGACTTTCCTAATATCAGATCATCTGTGCACTTTGAAAGATTTGAGAAGGATACACACTTGCACCTAACATTAGATAGGATATGGCTTCTTTTAATGCCATAATGAACTTAAAAAGACAAGTTACATGATGAAAAAGAAAAATGATAAAAAATTCAAGAGATGGAAACTTTGTTCAAATTCAGGGTTTGAAAGCCAAATTGATCTATATATACAGTGACGTCCTATCCAGCTCTAAAGTGCTATGTTACAGAACCTAATGACATTGACAATACAGATGTTTGCTGTTGCTTCATTATCATCGATCAGTAAAGATGTCCCAACTACTTATTCACTTGAAAGTGCAGTTCACTGGATGCGCGGACATAATAGAGCAAACAATATTAGTGTACAACAACCAATACCAAGAAGCCCTCTTTGGCATAAATAGCCTATGAAGCACTGAAAAAAAAACTACAAAGACCAAAAGAGATTCCCAAGTGAAGCCCATAGTGGTCCACTTAGGTCATAAACACAACTTTACCTCCTAAAGCATCAGAAAGGAGATCATCGCAAAAGAACTCCTTTCAGCTAGGCAAAAAAAAAAGGAGGGAGAATTTGTGAAATAAAATTTTCTAGAACTTGAAAAAAGGGAGAAGAGAAAAGGCATCAACAGATGTCAAATATGCTAGTGGTCCATGATAGGGTAAGATGCTCCGTGAGTAAACATCATTACTCACAGATACCATAACTTGTCAAAACTGTATATGGTTCTCTCTACAAGTTATTGAAGATAATGTAAAACATGGGAAAATCAACATGAAATGCTGACAAGAAAAAACCCACTTTTGCCACAAAAGGACTCAACTAATAAGTATTAGTTACATCCTTCATGTCACATGGAATTCCATCAAAATCACCATTTTTGGGAGCCAGACTTAAGATCACTGATAGCTGAATTTTTCCTGTCAAAACCATTACAACAACCAGACAGTTCAAGAAATACATAAAAAATCAGTTAAAGAACTGCTGAAAAGCTGGGTAGGTAAAAGATGATTTGTCGATGAAAAAATACAAATACCTATCCTGGGTTTCCATCAAATCAACCTTGCATAGGAAATAATTAGAAGATTCTTTGAGACAATTACCAGTTCATTCTCAAATGCAAATTTTCATATATTGAGTGGGCCACTGCTTTTGTTTGGTTTCTCATTTTCTCAATTTTCTGATCTTTCAATCCTATTAACTTCCTGCTAATGTTCCTTTTCCACACATGATGTACACATAAGAGGTATTGTAATCCTATTCAATCAATTTTCATGATTGATGAGGGAAAAACAACAAACTGAGCACTTAAATTAACAAGCAATACAGGTTGTTTTCATAATTGTTCATCAGGTTTTTCAACGCCTTGCATAGCTAATACATACTAGAAAATACTAGAAAACAAACTAAAAACCAGAAACCAATGGTAGCATTTGAGTTTCATCAGATAACATTCTTCCTGAATCAGGCATTTTATATTCATAATAGTCCATCAAAAGAATTTCCAGCAGTATAAGAAGAAAATTCAGGACATGCATGCAGAATGGAGGAGGCAAGGAGCACCCGTCGTTCACCCCACAACGTAAGCAAACTGTGGCTTAGGACTAAGTGTCTTGTTGAGCAATCACACAGATGATGTGAATATGACTTTATTTATCTAATGCTGATTGATTTGTTATATTCAAGTTAATGACTTACGGTGCTTCCAATGCAGACAAAGCTTTCTTATAACTTTGGGGCTTTAAAGTTCAGATATAATATCTTCGATCCGATGACAATTGCTGTGCATGGGTTCAGAGGATTCTATTCCCTCTTTTCTGTTACTTAAAGAGCAGTAAATACACAGGACTGATGTCTGATCAAGAACTACACGTGTGAGTATAAACAACAGACATTTAATTCTCCGCATGAAATTGTTCCTGTTAAACGACCCTCGCATGATGACAACAACATTTCAATGGTTTTTTTAAAACTTTTGAAGGGTAACCCATAAACAAAAGGCGATAGAAAGACCTAGTCAAGCAACTACTCTTATGTTCACTTAATGAGTAAAGCTTCACCTTATTATTTCACAAATCTTCGAATTCCATAACCGACATGCACAGCAAAAATTGATCCTCAATTTAAAAAATGCAAGAAACAATGATGTTCAAATATCAATATCATCAAGTGACCAATCACACCAGTGACAAACATAACACCAATATGCTTATGAACAAAGAATGCACCTCCTTCGAGACACTTCTTCTTCACCCGCTTCACGTGGTGGAGGTCCTCCAATGGCGCAATTTGACTCAAACGCCTAACTAACAAGCAAACAATGGATTCCCAAAACATTTGAGCGGCAAATCAAACCATATACGAAACGGCAATTTCTGAGAAGCGTAGAACCAGCTTTAACACATAAATCCAAAGTAAGACACTGAGACTGACCTCATGATAGTGTTCGTGAGCTTCGGCTGCTGAATCTGAGCTGCGACCACGTTCGCTGCTTGCAGGAAAAGGAAAAAAAACCAAAAAAAAAACAAAAAACGCAACGAAACGCCAATTCCGAAGTGCAGAACACATCAGCAACACGTCAAGTTCGGATTTTTAGCTCAGGATTCGGTCGGTCGTCCATGAAGAATATACCTGTGAGCTGCTGATCAGGCGAAATCGGCGGCCTGCCGGGGACGTGGACGATTCGCTACGCATCGTCGTTCTCGGTGCTCATCGCTCTTCGCAGCTATCTCCGGTCGCCGGAAGCACGAAAAGCGGCGGGAAACCGCGACGCCGTCGGCGGTAGCGAAGCTCGCCGGCGCGGCGGCTGAAAGTGGAAGAAGCGGCGACCGTCTCGACGGAGAGAGAAAGAGAGAACTCGTGCCTGATTGTGGGCCTGAACCGGCCCATTCACTTTCAAGCCCGCCCATTCGCTGTTACAGTGGCTCTTGTTTTTTGCTTTCTTAATTGATTTTCTTTGAAAGATATTTCTTGTAATTTTCTTTTATAGTTATTGAATAGTACAGCATTTATCATATTCTTAACATTCGCCCTCAGCGTTTAATCACATGCTGAATAGATAAAAGACCCTGGAAAAGGCAAATAAATTACTCAAAAGATCAAAAATTTCGAATGCACGAGCAAGTAAAGACGAATCCCTATTTATCGTCCAATGAAACGGGGGTCCTGCAAATTTGTCTCGTGGATATGACTTCTCAAACAAATCTGATCGTGCAGAGACGATGAATTGTTACGATGCAGATCTAATATGCGTGATGAGTTGGTATTTTTTGTTTCTTTTCTTCCTCTACGGATCAGCTTAAGGCGGGGAAGAGAGAGAGAGAGAGCCGAGGGTTCTGCCCTCATGTCCGGTCAAAGGAGAGAGAGGACGAGATCGATATGAAGAAGAACAGTGGAGAGAAAGATGGATTGCAGAAGAGAGAGAGAGAGAGAGAAGGAGGGAGGGAGGAACAGGAGAATCATGAATGTCGGGGCAGTGCGGGGAGAAATAATTGGGGTCAAGCCAATGATTACATCCACAGCTGGCAATCTGACTCCAAAAAGGCCAATTCCTTTTTGGCCGCGAGAGGGGACACGAACGGTCGCCGGGAGAGCAGGGCAGCGGCGAGGGTGGAAACTGGAGAGAGAGAGAGATAGGATATATGACGTTGGATTTCTATTTGTGACGCGTTGCGGTAAATCAAATAGTGGAAGTCGCAAAAATCATCCTCATTATTACCTTACATTTGATTTTGGTCATGTAAAAATATTTCATTATAATTTATTCCGTGAGTTAGTCTCCTTATGACAATAAATTTTTATTCAAAAGTGGACGAAATATGCTCAATCAACACCAATTATCGACATGTGGTACTTATGCCTACGAACTTCTAAACACAATTACACTTACAATCCTCGTACTCTTAGGAAATTTCGATTTTGATACCTATATTTTGTTTCGACAATAATTTTAGTCCCCTTATCAATTTCATTTTTAAATGTCCTCATAGCATTGATTATAACGATTTTCAATACAATTTTTCATATTTTCATTTCATAAGAAATTTCAATGATGCAGGCTATTATTTAAATACATTGCATATATGTGTATAAGGGTTTTATAGTTAATATTAATGGCTTTGTTATTCACATCTAACCTCCTTCTCAGGATATATCACACGTATAAATGCAAATGACAACTCTCGCTATCACGCGAAGTACGAACTTGGAAGAGTTAACGATCGTGATAGAATAAATTCACATAACCAAAGGAACCTCGAAGGATGAAGTGATGATATCTTTTGAAATACATACCAAACTTTTATAGTCAAGTATCCATAAATTGGATCTTTTTCGGCCGAGGGCCGAGGTCGAGGCACGACAGCAAATATGATGTGTGAAGAAATATGAAGTATCTTCACGTGAAGAAGAAAGTGAAGAAGAGCACAGGAGTCAAAAGCAACCTAATAAAAAGTCTGACAAGCCACAGGAAGGGGAAGAAAATTTGCTCAAAGTAGTGTAGCAAAAGCACTGTTTCATATACTGTTTGGCATCACATCAAAGTCTATAATACCGCCAGGCATTACATCAAACCAGTCTGCAGAGCATCCTGCAAAGTCTAGAATGCCTTCAGGCATCACATCGAACCAGTCTGTAAAGCATCCTAAAGGTACTCTACATTATTAGGTCATGACAAAGTCTATAATGCCCCCAGCATGCGTCGTATAAAACAAACTCCGTCGGAAATCCAATAAGAGTTGGCTATAAGAGTCGATTCCTGTACGCACTCTCCAATAATTTTCTAAATCTCTTTTCTCTCTTTCTTCTCCCGTGACATGTGTACAATTCGAGAAGGATCCTCAATAATTTTGTAAAGAATTGCAATTTTTCAGACTTGCCCGTGTCCCCTCCCACGGTACATGGAAAAAAACGTAAATATGAGCTAATTTCATTGATTAACTTTCCATCCAAAATTTTTGTCCTCCCCATTTTCCGTACTTTTTAAAAATAAGCATAAATTCCATATTCAGTTAACTAGGTCTAATGTGAATAGGATTATTTCGCCATTCCAATTATTCTATTCTTAGAAGAAAAAAAATCTGAAATTAAGATTTTGAGAATACTTACATTAACTAAAAGTATATGATGATTTTATTAATTGAGGATGAGAATATTCTCACCTTATGAGGTGAAATTAAAGATGTCAATGTATTTCTTTTGTGAGAATAACACATTAGCGCAATTTAGGCTCAAATTATGTTAAAATGATTTTTTGAGTTGGCAATAAAAATAAAAGTTAAGAAAAAAAATAGTGAAGAGAATGATTTTCCTCATGTTGTTTATAAAGTACGGATAATGACTACGGATACAAAAATTATGGATATCTATATCACATATATCGTCACTGTAAAAGTATAAATATATATTTCGGTACATACAATCTGAGAAAGGAAATACAAATCTATTTACCGTATAAATTACATGTTAAAAATAAAAATTGATTGTTTGATTATGTAAAATTTATTTATGTCAAGAAAATTTCACATTGTTATTGTACAAGATAAAAGTCCATTGAAATATGATTTATATTATGTACAATGTTGATGTAAAAGTCATTTTTTATACAAGCAGCCTCAGAATATGAACACAAACCTTAAATGTACATGCTAAACATAAAAATCGTAATATTTGTCATTATTTTTACACTGCCGGCACACTGAAAAAAAATATATGGAAATATGTTTTTTGCAAAAAGGGAATGGTGGAAGAAAAGAAAAATAAATAGGAATTTTCATAAAATTTGAAAATGCGGACGTCATTCGGGAAAAGAGAAGGGTACATCGTCTTTACAGCTGGAATTTTGGCTCCATCCCCAGGTCGATTATAAAAAAGAAGACCCATGGGAGCAGAAAGCAACTTCGACTTCAATCCCTTGAAATTACTTCTCCGCTTTAGAGTTTTACCTGCTCGCGGCACGGCTTGGAAAACTCCATGGATCAAGAACTAGCGCCAGGTATGCTCTGTTCTTTCCTTTCTTTGTTCTGATTTCATCCCAAAAGGTGATGGAAAATTTGGAAAAGTGTCGCTTTTTGGGGGTTAATTTCTAAGTAAATATAAAATGGCAACATTTTTATTTATTTATTACTAAACAGGTATCCCGACACTTTATAAAGAAAACCCTCGTAAAAAAGGAAAGAGTGTCAAAGGAGAATAATTTGTGCCAAACTTGAGGGCGTGTTTGGTCTGAGAAAATTTTCCAATTTCCTGTTTTTCTTTCCACAAGTTTTCAACAAAAATACGTTTGGTAGTAATTTTGGTTGTTGTGTTTTCAACATCTGAACTTTAAAACTCAAAACGACCAAAATTGATCGTATTTTTACGAGATTTGCTTTGACCGTATTTTCACGAGGTTTGCTTTAAACAACCATACCCAACATGATTCTATAACTTTCATTCCTGTTGAAAGTTCTTACTTTTCACCCTCCAAGCATCTTTTCAAGAGCAATTTTCACAAACATTTTCGTAAACGGAATGTACCTTAAATACATGAGCCGACTCAAGAGGCAAAGTCGATTCGACTAAGCTGGAACTCATACAATTATAGTTGTGCTCTTAACCCGAGTCCAGGTACCTAAAATCATGCGTTGGACTCAAGTACGTATCCTAAAAAGACATTGCTTAGAATTTTCTGGTGTGACTAATGGAAAATGACTCCTAAATAATTTGGAAAGTCCAACTAAATCATCAGAAAAATTTTTCTTTTTGAAAAAGAGCTTACTTCCAAATTATTAGGGACGCAAAATTCTTTGTCCCGGTAATTTTAACAAATGATTTGAATTGTCGCCATAGAACACTATGAGGACTGGACTTATAACCAAACAAAGTATAGGGGCTAAAAGTGAGATTCTCCAACCTACCGAGACCGAACAAATATAATCTCCCCCGACTGAAAATACAAAATCTAATATAGCTAATTGAGGGAAAAATGTTAGAAAAGTTATAGATTTATTGTTTTTTTTTTTTTTTTTTTTTTTTTGGTAAAGTTATAAATCTATTGTATTTGTACTAATTTAGTCTTAAACTTTTTATTATTGTCAATTTAATTCTAAAAATTTTGCCCTAATACTAATTCAATCATTTTGGCTAATTTTGATGGAATATTGTTGATGTGGACGTCGGTTGACTGGCGTGATACGGGCGGTGCTGACTCGTGATAATTTTTAATAATATTTCATATATTTTTCACATTTTAAATTTATTTTCTATTTCTTTTTCTCTTCTCCTCCTTTTTCCTTATGGGTTAAGTGTATCGTCGTAGCCTAGTTTGGCCATTAATTTCTCTATGTTTGGATCCGATTAGGCCTGTATCAATATTAACATCTCAGCTGGACTTAGATTTATATGATATAAAGATTATGCCTTACTTTGTCATTTTGAGAAACCTAGCAAGGGTGACAATACCATGTTGGCACACGACCTGACTTCCCTCTTGTGGATGAGAAAGTCCTCAATGATTTCATACCTAAACTCAAAATTTCAGACGTGCCCGTGTCTCACAATGCACATGAAAATCGTTCCATCTGTGTCTTTTAAATATGACCTAAATTATTTTACTGCCTTTCCATTTGAATTTTATTATTTGACAGAGGCAGCTGGAACTTTGGCTCTATCCACAAGTCGATGTATAAAAGGCGAAGATCCAAGAGAGTAGAAAACAACTTCCACTGCAACCTCGTAAAAATGTTGGCTTCAGATTTCTACATGTCCACTAGACAGCACGGCAAAGAATCCTTAATGGATACCCAAGGCAGTTGGCCATTGCCAGGTATGTTCCGTTCCTTCCTTTGTTGTTCTGATTTAAACCCAGGCATGTGTGGCCACCAAATACAGCTAATTGATTCATTTTCTGGGGCCCCGTGGACTTGGCTCACCAAGTTCCCTTACGGTTGTTGATGATGATACAACTACTTTTCGTCAATCCTAGTTTCACTCCTCACAAGCACTCAATGACCAGTTCTTTAAATTAAATTACCATAAAATTTCCTCTTTTCATAGAGTTTTGTCCAAACAACCACCGCATGAGGACTAATTACTTTCGATGTTTACGTAATATGTCAACTGAATTTACAGCTAATTGTCCAACAAAGCAATTTCATCAAGAGTAGAGGCTAAAATAAATGGTTCTGAATAGTTAATTACTTATCATTAGGAGATTACATCAGACTAATCCTTTAAAGAGATCATCCTTGAACTAGTCTATTCGCTATAGACTAGCTCATCTCCAAAAAAGAAATCACGTAACTTTGTTCTAAGCCAATGACAATTTGTCAATAGAAATGGTGGTCACTATCTGACAAAGTATAAAAATAACATTACAGAAGAAAATTCACTAACGAGCACATTGTCCAAGATACATGCATGGCGGAATGTTCTTGCCACAAAAACAAAACAAAAAAATAATGATAATATGAGTTCCCTACCGTTACGTCTATCCTATACAGTTTAATCGATCTACCTTTTTAAAGAAAAATCCATGCAATGCATCGTTACGATAAGAGTAATAATGTTATACACTTGTTTGCTATATCAATTGTAACTTATAAATGCATCAATTAATGAATCAATATGATTGAGTTAATTCATTTATTTTTATTGGTGTATAGTTCTGTTACAACTGTTACATGTAATTGTAAAGATGCATAAAATATTGTATTAACTCAATTTATGGATGATTTTGACTGAAAAAAACTTAATTTGTGAATGATAACACGGATATGATCAATGGCAACGAGAAATAAAAAACACATTGTCCTAGATGCGAAAGTTCAAAGGTACCGCAAAACTAATGATACAAAAGCTTACGATCTCCATTAAGTTTAACGCTAAATCTTTTTTATTTAATGATTTACCATCTAAATTTAATACATAAAATTCCATGCATTGAATGCGCTTGATCCTAGTCATGTATAGATGATCTAAAGCATAGAAGTGCTATAAATTTTTTTTAAGGTTATTTATGTTCATTTCTCTTTTTGTTGACAAAGAGACAAACGTAGACGTGAGTTTGGAAGGCATGACAATTGATAAAGCTTCCCAAGACGATTGTAGACCAACCGACGATTTGTCACTTTGAACTTTTAATTTCCATTTTCATAAATTTTGTGTTTCATGCTTCTTCTTTTTTTTTAAATCCGAAACATTGTAAATATCATGGCATACAAATGCTAACGTATAAATTCAGATATAATCTTCATGATTTTTAAACCGTGAATAATAACACCAATTATAATTGGGAAAGCCCAAAAAGAAATACATATATATATATATATATATTTTTTACTTCCAAAGAGTAAAGGAGCACGCTCTTAATATATGAATGATATCATGGACAAGATGAATGGCGATGAGAAAACAAAAATACTAAAAACACTTTGTCTAACGTATAAAAATTGAAAGGCCCCCCAAAACTAATTCATGATATGATACCTATATCGAAAACAATTCATGATGTCTGTAAAGCTTCACGTTAATTTTTGTGTGTAAAAGTCACAATCTGAGGTAGAAAATTCCTCGTAATGCATGAGCCTGATACTAGTCATGCATACATGATCTAAAGCATACAAAGTTTAATAAAGTTTTTTATGCTTATTTATGTTCATTTCTCTTTCCGGTGACAAAGAGGTTTGCATAGACATGAGTTCAAATGACATGGCAACTGATCAAGCTTCTCAAGTTGATCGCAAAACAATAAGAGGTTTGTCACTTGGAACTTTTAATTTTCCCTTTTTCATGAATCTAGTATTTCATGCATTTGGACTTTTTTATTCCGAAGCTTTTTAAATTTCGCAGCATACAAATGCCAACATATAAATTCAAATATAATTTTTTCATATTTTTAATATAATACATTGAATTATAATTGAGAATGCCCTAAAAGAAATACTTTTTACTTCCAAATAGTAAAAGAACATGCTCATAATTTATTGATGACATTGTTAATAAGATCAATGGCTAGGAGAAATAAAAACTCACTAAAAACACATTGTCCAATCTATGAAAGTTAGAAGGTGCCACAAAATAAAATCATGATACAATACATATCACGAAAAGAACTCATGATCTCTGTCAAGCTTGACGTTAAAATAAATCTTGTGTAGATGATCCAAACCGTACAAACTGTAACTAATTTTTCTTAGGTTATTTCTCTTTTTGGTAACAAAGAGATGCACGAAGAAGGAAGTTCAGAAGACGTGGTAACTCCTGTTGAAGACTATAGAATGTGGACGGAGCAAAAGCGCATGACATCAAAATCTAAAGGTTTGTCTCTTTAGACTTTAAATTTTTGTTTTTCATAAATCTTGTGTTCCATGCATTGACATTATTTAGTCCAAAACATTTTAAATTTCACGGTATACAAATTATTAGAAAATGTAATTTGACAAAAGGAGCAGACACATGCGTAAAATAAACTAGGGCAGACCCTATTTCTACTACCCATGTAAGAAAGTCCAACCGTAAAATTTAAGTTAATAAGTGGAGGATGACCACACGTATATAGAAAGTATATAAATCTCATAGTCAAGTGACAGAGATATTTGAACATGCTGATATATTAATTCAAATATAATCTCTTCATCATTTTCAAAACAAGAAGTGCGAAAGCCTTAATGTGCAATTTTTGTAGTCCCGCCAAGAGCGTTGGTCAAGGAAGACCATCGATTATTGTTTGAAGCCACAGTGAAAGGTGATTGGAAAAAAATCAAGAAGATCCTCAGTGTAATCCCCACAGCAATGACAGCCAAGATAATGACCATAGGAAGTAATCGCTTTACCATGCTCGAAGTTGCGATTATGGCCACACGAGATCAGTTGGTTGAGAAATTGGTCAAGCAGTTCCCTCCAAAATGTGAAGATCTCGCTACCAGTAAAGCCTTCTCCTATGCGGCCCGGGGAGGAAGAATGAGGATATTAAAGGCATTAGTAGACAAAATTGATGCTGAATCTAAAATTATTGATGATGCCCTAGAGCTTGCTACTGAATCTGCTCCTAATCAAAAGGAGGTTATCTGGTACTTGGCTAGGCGTATAACATCCTGCCCATCAGATGAAATCATGGGCAATCTTCTCCTGGCTGGCCATTTGGGTAGCATTTTACACTCACTCATCTTATCTCCTTTCCTTCATTGTTTACTGAATTAACATTTTTGTTTTTGCATCCCAAAAGACATATGCTTGTATTTAGCTCGCAAATACCCGGAATCAATGAGATTTGAAGATAGAGACGTGAACGATTTGGAAACATTGGCGACAATGACTCGTTACTTTCGTAGTGGAGCTAGACTCAATTTTTGGGAAAACTTTGTTTACAAATGTAGGTATTGGATGCGCTCCTTTTTCTTAGATATGTACAATTCGAGCAACTCTATTCACATGGTGTTCACTCTTTGTATTCCAACTTTTAGTTGTCCCTCTATGCTTGGTTGACACAACATTTGATGACTCCAAGAACACGAAGATGGCTCGAGGTACTTCTATTGATCTGCTTAATGGATGGAGTAATACGAAAAAAAAAAAAAAACGAGCATTTAATTTAGGCATCTTATTGACAAAATATTTAAGGGACATGGACTACATCTTTGTATACAAGTTAATATCTCAACCATGATGTATGTCACAAACTAATATCTAATGAAACATTTAGAAAGTTAGTGGAGAAGTCTTCCTCAATGTCAAATTGCCAAGTAGAATTATTGGGAGTTGTAGATATTGATTTTAGGTTTAGGTAATGGAGGTTGATTGATCCAAATCGTTTTCTAACATTATCAAGCATTGTAAAATAGAAGCAATTTTCATTTCGTGAGTGCTATATGTGTTTTCTGATTTGTCATCGATTCCTAACTTGCTTATACGATTCTTCTCTCCTCTTCATGATGATAGCTCTATTGGCACTTAAACGATTCAAGATATCACTCTGGAATGTTGCCACAATGTCAGGTACATGAAATTGCCATGTTATATATTGAAAACTGACATTATTCCATCCATGGGTAGAAATCTCTAAACTTAGAGTATATAGTGATACTTTCAGTATGTCCCCTTGAGATCATAGTTATTTATAGGGACAAGCTCTCGATTCCTATATAATGATACGGTTTGATTCTAATAAGTTTAATTTGAAGTTTAAACTATATGTATATATTAGATGAATCTATAATTATATTCAAGCAAAAACAGGTCTATCAATCTGACTGAATTTACCCGTGTATATATTAAAAAAAAAAGAACTCTTTTTTTCTTTTCTTTTTTTTTCCTGGTATGACCTTTGTGTGTTAATTTGATGCATGCATTTATATTTTCAATCCATATCAATTTTGTTTTGTCGATTCATATCTGAAATCCATCATTTTCTGTCAACTCATATAAATATACATAAGGACACGGCGCAAATGTGAAAGCCTTTATAAACTTTTGATTCTTCATCCTTGGGAAAATTATTTATCTGACATTACGTGCAGCACCTTTCATCAAAAGGAGCGGAGAGTTGAAGTTCAGGCACCATTGCTCGCTTGAATTGGCAAAACTAACTCTTATCGAGATGAAGAAAACTATGAATACTACTGGAACGCTCGAGTCTCTATGGTCTTCAGGTGTTGTCCTCGATGCTGCATCTCGTGGAGTCTCTGAAATTGTGGATTTATGTCTTAAACATTTTCCGGAGTTAATATGGGATATCGACTTTGCAAAAGAACTACTAACAGAAATTGTCAAGGGACGGCATGTTGAGTTGTTTAGACTAGTGAACGCACACAACCCCATTCGACATTTGGATGACGGCGATCTCATTGACCTAATGAAGGCTGTGACCAAATGGTCACCAAGATGTGTGTCCCCTGATGTTTCTGGAGCAGCTTTTCTTCTGCAGAGGGAACTTCAGTGGTTTCAAGTCAGTTCTCCTTGTTTGTTTGCCTCGTTTTTGTGCTCTTTAATTGACACTTGCATTGATTGGTGTCCTTTATTTTCCTGAAGGTAGTAGAAGTTACCAACTTTCCTTCTTTGAAATGGCTGAAATTTCAACTGCATAGAAAAACGTACTGGGAAGTTTTTGTAGAACAACGCAAAGAGTTGCACAAGGAAGCAGGGCAATGGATGAAGGATACATCATCATCTTGTAGCCTTGTGGCGACTCTTATCACTACGGTAGCTTTCGCTGCAGCTTTTACTGTACCTGGAGGCAACGACAACAGTACAGGGATCCCAATATTTCAAAAGAATGTCTCATTCATAATATTTGCAGTTGCAGACGCACTCGCTCTCCTTTGTTCTATCACCGCCACGTTGATGTTCTTGGCAATCCTAACGTCACGCTACGCAATTGAAGATTTCCGCCACTCACTACCGAGAAAAATGATACTGGGCCTCACTTTTCTCTTCCTCTCTTTAGTGTATATGCTGGTGGCATTCGGATCTACTCTTATGATTGTCTTGAGTGAATGCTTGAAGTGGGTTTACATCCCAATTATTTCGTTGGCTGCCTTTCCTGTAGTATTGTTCGCAATCTTACAGCTTCCCTTGTTCATCGAAATGGTCGAATCCACCTATCGGCCTCGCCTCTATCATCCCTTGAAGCTTTGGAAGTGATCTTTGTTATTATTGTACAAGGTCATTCCTGTTGTAATCTTTGTTTGTACTTGTTGCTATCATGGAGTTTCTCATGTTTTAAGACACTTGAAGGGTGACATGGGCCATACGCCGCTAAGGCTGTGTTTATTTCCAATAAAATGTTTTTCAGATAACTTTTTCTTAAAATTTCTAGTGTATCGGGCATGAAAATGATTGGTCAAAGAAAACATTGTCCGGTCAACAAAAAATACGTTTCTATAATTGGGGAAAATGATATTGATTTTGAGAAAAAGGAAATAGTTTTCCTATCTATCTCATGCTAGTTTTGTCTTGTAAGAATAATTATGGCCCACATAATATTATTAATTGATGGTTTGATAATTATTTAAGTACTAAAATGTATTAGCTATGAAAAGTTGCAACTCTTATGAAGAGATACAACTCTTATGAAAATGTGCAATTCTTATGAGAAGTTGCAATTCCTTTGAAGGGATGCAATCCTTATGAAAAAGTGCAATTCTTATGAGAAGTAAGGGTTCTTATGTAAAGATGCGACTCTTAAGTGCTTTGACTGGAAAAAAAAAAAAATCTATTGAAGGCATTAATAAAGGCACTTATTGATAGTTTATATAAATAGAGTCTAGTCCTCTCTCTCTAGAAAAAACAATGAAATGTTGTATTTTATTCTCCATAAGATGGGATAAGTACACTAATGGTGCCATAAGTTGTGTACGGCGCTCACTTTGGTGCCAAAAGTTTCAGTCGGATCACTTAAGTGCCAAAAATTTTGAAAAACGCTCACTTTGGTGTCAACTCCGATCTGGTTGGCCGGAAATCCAACGTGACATTTTTTTTATTAATATTTGAAGCCGACGTGGATCGCCGGAAAATACAATCAGCACGTAAACAACAAAACGACGCCGTTTAGCGTCTTTTCCCCCCAAATAAGAAACCCTAAATCCCTAAATTCAAGTAGAATCGGAAATTGAAAACCCTAAATCCCCAATTCGACCAATTCGAGTGCATACTTCGATTTTCTCTCAAAGTTATCAGCTTGCTCTTGCGAATGGAGGGCAGAAGCTTCAGCAGCAGCTCCATTCCTATAAAAAAAAAACGAATTAGATGGTGAGTGTTACTGTTATTGTGGGTTACCGAGTCCAAGAAGAACATCTTGGACTCGGTTGAATCTCGGGAGAAGATTCCATGGGTGCGGCAAATATAGAGAAGGCTCGAAGTACAAATATTTCGAATGGGTTGATAAGAAATTCTCTGATCGAGCGATAGAGGTGATCCTGGAGTTACCTGAAGGCTGAAATCAACCTCCACCTGCGTTAATGGACGAGTTGGAGGATGTTGACTCAATGCAAGCTTAAATGAAGGGTTTAACATCTCTGGTCGACCATTTGAAGAGGGAGGTTTCAAGGCTGAAAATTGAAAGAAAATTTTATCGAGCGTTGATTGTGTTTTTATTCTCTTGGGTAGTTTATTCAAATGTGAAGTGAGTAATGAGAAGAAGTTTGTATGTCTACCATAGTCGAAATTTGTATGTCTACCATTTTTGTATGAAGCAAAAGGTTTTATTGTAATCTATGGTAGAAATGCAAGGTTGGAGTTGAAATGCATTAATTGTGAGCACTTCAGAAATGCAATGTTTGCTTGCTGCATTTTTTATTTGTCCTCTTGATTTGCTGGTTTGAATGGTTTGCTGCAACTGCAAACCATAGCGAAATGGAAGGAATGCATTAGTTTTGAGCACTTTTTATTGTTTAGTTGTGTATTGGCAATGTTTGTTTTGGTTAGTTTTTGCTTCAAATAGAATGGTTGCTGCATTTTTATCGTTGTAATGGTTTGCTGGTTTGCTGGTTTGCTGCAACTGCAAACCATGGCAAAATTAACGACTGACCATTTCAGTGCCAAAAGTTATAAATAGTGATCACTTTAGTGCCAAGTTTTTATAAAAGTGATCATTTAAGTGCCAGTCGCGATTACAAAGTGATCACTTCTGTTGCACAAGTTGTAAATAGTGATCGCTTGAGTGCCAATTTTAAACTTGCACTAGTCGTGGTGCATCTTGCATCTTGTTCTTGCACCAGTTGGGTTGCTAGTGCATCTTCTTGCAACACAACAGCCCTGCAATGAGATGCACCAACACCTAAAACTACATCTTGTTCCAGCACATACAACCAGAACCTCACAAATAGCATCAACGCATCAACAACTTCAACCAGCAACACTATATGCACACATCTAAATCTAAAATTTTTTTAATAGCAACCTCATAAGAATATTGCACCAACAGCAAAAAAATATACAACATAACTAATAACTATCTTGCTAGCTATTAGCCGAAACCAAGCCAAGAGAAAATAACAGAAATAGCTCGTCATTGACATTGATTGATTGTTTACAAAAGAAAAGAAAAACATGAACTTCACTCCCCAATCACTGAAGGTTCAGCGCCCTCTTAAAAAAAAACCAATGGTAATATGGAGGCAACAACTATCATAAGTGATATAATATCCAGCACCCTTCTAAAAAAAGAAAACATAAAAAGAGAGATAATGTCCAGCACCACATAAACTAAAGAGACCATGTCCAGCACCCTCCCATCAGTCAATATGGACAACACCCTGATCTCCTTTTCGTCTTGGAGCTTTGAATTGATTCATAATCCGAGCACTCTTTCGAACTGGATGTGTAGGTTATGTCACCTCCTTTTCCTTGTTTTTGACGGTGTTCTAGCACGTGTCATGTGTTGGTCCATATCATCACTATCGCGCCCAATCGTTGGTTGAGATGGAATTGGTGCTGGGTTCTGTTTGAATGGCTGTTTTGCAGCTATACCCACTATCTTCTTCTTTGGAGCACTCTTCTTTGGTTGCACCCTTAATTCTTGAGTTGGGCCACCTTGAGAGAGAAGTACCTCCGAAGTTCTCCCAGGCTACAAAAACATAACGATATTGTCAACCAAATGAATTGAAGTACAACAAATTAAATGCATGAGGCCTACAATTCTTACATTCAAAATAGTCATTCCAGTTCGTTCATCTGTGTAAATCCCATAATTATATTGCTTTAATCTTTTTCCAATAGCCCCTCTTGTTCATTGTGGTGCATCATTTTCAGTAGCAACAGATGGGGGAGCAGCCTCTGCAACTTGTGTAGTTGTTCGTCTTCTCACCTGAGAAACACATAACAAATTTAAAATTCAGCCCATAAAAGACAAACACAGCGATGTATAACTTATAGGAACTTTTTTTCTTCTCGTTTGCTCAACAGTGGACTCAGTTGTTGTTGTTGTCCTACCTATTCCAGTCCCCGTCTCTGCACTTGAGCCTACAACAGGGCCTTTTTCTGGCCCTTTAGAAGGCCTTACAACAATGTACTATATCAGGATCATGACAAACTACAATGAATAATTAGACATCTACTAATTTTCATGGTGGAAACAAATGGAGAAAGCTTATCAAATTACAAGTGCATGATAGAGGAAAAGCACAAGAGAATCCAGTACACATGGTCAACCATCAAACTCTATCGAATAGGAAATGTAAAGTTACTAAGGTAAAGAGGATACTTACTTTACAGTAGGACTTTTTGTTTGCCCTTCAATAGGCATTACTGCAAGGCCTTCTGTCCTACCTTCACTAGGCCCAACAAGAAACTCTTCAGTAGGGCCTTCTGTCCTACCTTCAGCCATTACATCTTGTTGTTGATGTCGCCTTTTCAGCTCACAACCTTTCTTATTGTGCCATTCCTTGCGGCAATAGGAGCATTTCATCTTTGAGCCAGTCCTACTCATCCTCTTGACTTGATGCATTTTCCTGCTGCATTCTTCTTTTCTTTTTTGGCCTTCCAATTTGCTTCTTCAGCGGCAAAGGTAGAGGGTTTTCGTGATTTGTTGGCTCCTAATATTTGTTGCTTCTGATAGGCTGTATCATGAATTGGTATGAAGCAAGGTATGAGCTTTTTTTGTATCAATCACGTAGGTAATCATCTGGGTTTTCTTACTTCATCTGAATAGCACAAATTGATTGGGTACAGGGAATTCCATTCAGTTGCCAGGCTCCGCATGAACAGTTTCTTCTATCCAACTTGACAACATACTTATCTTGATTTTGAATAATTTCATATCCATTATCTCCATTCCAAACTGGATGGCAGAACCTACTAGCAGTAATGTTGGCATCCAATCTCTTCATAATCCTAGGGCCATAGTCTCTAGTCCATTTCGTAGCCTCATCTTTTTGCCTATGCAGTCTAGTCATCACCATCACTCGAATATCATCAAGCATGCTGATGATTGGTTTGCACCTAACCTCTAAAATTCTGCCATTGAAAGCTTCACTGAGGTTGTTATCAATGATGTCGCATTTGAACTCTTCGCTGAAAAAGGCTCAACATTAATGCTTAGCTTATGTCTGAAAAGTGCATCAAAACCTTCCTTTGTCAGTTGCAACAATCCTTGTTTGGCTAATCTGAAATCAGCTATGTTGGTACTCTTTGCTATCTGCCAGAACTGCTTCTGCAGCTTATCTCCTTTGAAGTTCCTTGACCAGTTTGCATATATGTGCCTCGCGCACATTCTATGCTCAGCATGTGGCATCAACTCAGCCAATGCATAAATAGGTTCCTACAAAAATTCAAACCAATAAATACAAGTCAGGAAAAAGATGCAAATGATTAATATTAAAAGGGAGTGAATTAATTAACAATGAAATTACCTTCTGTTGATTGCTCATGAATGTCCATCCCCCTCATCGGTTATCTCAAGGTCAGCCGTTAAATTTTTGAGAAACTAGGACCAAATATCCTTGTTCTCTATCTTCACCACTGCCCAAGCTATCGGAAACATTTGATTATTTGCATATCTCCCTGCAGCAGCCAACAACTCCCCCTTGCACAAACCCTTTAGAAAACATCCATCTAATCCTATAACTCTTCTACAACCAGCCTTTTAACTTTTTTCCTTCTTCTTCTTCCTCTAACTAGTTGCCGGCGAGATGGCCCCGACCTTCGCCTAGCCACCGCGAGGTTGGCATCGCTCGGCTGGGCGACACCAACCTCGCGGTGGCTAGGCGAAGCTCAAGGGGACCTCGCCAAGGGCGAAACGAGGCTCCCGTGAGGTCGTCGGGCCTTGTTTGGCCTATCACCAGCCATCACCAAGGTCGGCAATTGGCTAGGAGTAGAAGAGGAGGAAGAGAAAAAGAAAGAAAAGAGAAGAGAAAAAGAAAGAAAAGAAAAGAGAAAATGCTTGTTTTTTGAGTCGTTCTTAGGAACAAAGAGGCAATTTTTTATTTTTTTTTTTGTATTTGCTCCAAATCTATTCCCAAGAATAAAAACCTACACAAATGGATTTCTGTTCTCAAGAATAAAGAAATAAAGAAACAAAAACGTTACTAAATGCACTCTAAATTATATTCAAAATCTATTACTAAACTAAAATGAGGCATTGCTCGAATGATTTATTACCCTTAATTGAGATAGCCACTTCGAATTCAAATTAGGTTACATGAAGCAACTCCTACAATAATGTAAAATGGTCTTTTGTATAAGATAGATTGAAGAAGCGGATTGGATCGAGTTTTGATAAGTGGAATTCGATTCAAGGTATCATGTCACATTAAGATTATTATTAATTAGTGTGAATATATTCCTATATATGTACGGATTGGACCGAGTCTAATAAATAGTTGGTCCCCCGCGGTAAATACTTGTGACTAGACATATAGCTGTACAACTTTAAGTACACAATAATCCACATGTGACTGTGGAGAGATCTTGTACGCTCTAGCCCTACCATATCCCTCCTGTATTTAATTATGTGTCATTGTGTCCACTAGACAATTCCAATTTATAGGCCTACAAAAAAAGTTACGGGAAAAAATTAATGATTGTTAGTGTCAAAAATTCTAAATCAATATATCAATGTCATATTTACTATGAACTAATTTTCGTATTACAAAAAATCTTGAGTTGGTATGCTATTGTGACAAATCTACTGAATTTTAGGATAAAATTAGGGAATTCAGCATATTTTTAAAATGTGAGGAAGTTTTCAGGTAAAATTAGTAGGTTTGCCAATCTAAGTTCATTTTCTTTAGATCTAGCTCCCGAGGACGACGTTGTTTAGGAAACCCAATCATTCTAAGTTCACATGTTAGATCCACATTGCAAGCCGATCATCCAAGTTATTTGCCACATGTGTTTCCACGCTTGCATTTTAACGGGGATATTAGAGGGAAGCTGTTGACACAAAAAAGTGCCTGAATTCCTGACCGAAGACTGGGACTTGGAGAGGGCGAGCAAGACGTGATAAAAGTAAAATTTTGTTGGGAGCTTTTAGTTGCAAATATAGACGATCAACGACTAAAAAAGATTTGCAAACGGTAAAAACGAAAGGAAATTATTAATTCCTTAAATACGAGTGTCGATGAACAAAGGGTGGTTTTATAAACAAGAAGGCCACGACCGAAACAAATCACTACGAGCTAGGAACCAGGTAATTGTCCAAGTAATGGGACCAATAGTTTCAGACACAGTTCGCTTGGGCAGGCCTGTATGGCTATCGAGAAATGGAACTGACACGATCATGATGTAGTGGAGCCGAAGATCTCGAAAGCTTAGCTTACGACCATAAAAGCCGGGAAAAATGGGCCGTTTAAAACATTAGGAAGTCGAGCCCCAAGTTACGAAAGTATCGGCCATTGCTAGACGTGAAAAGTGGAGAAGTGCTATTGATTATCGAGTAGCGGCCCAGCGGGCTTGTCTAGTAACCGTATATAAGTACATGCTGCTGAATTTTAGGAGCCATGCTGCTTTCTTTTATAACCGCCGGAAATAACTATAAGTGTTAGGATTCTAGTCAGAGTAAAGCACCGTCAATCAAGCAATGAATATAAATTATTTAATTTTATCTTCGTGTTATCTTTACATTTCAATATTTTTTTACACGTTCGGCCGCGATTGCCTCAAGTCTTCATACCTTTAATTTTCTTGGCACATCCTTTATCAATTTTTATATCGATTTACATTTCGAAAGGTATTTTTGTCCGTAAACTTTTGACGAAATAGAAATGAACGGAGAGTAAATTTATCACAAATATATCGATTTAAAATTTTATATAATAAAAAAATTAATTTTGAATAAATTTTTGTTGCACACCAATTTAGAATTCTTTGTGGTGATCCAAAAACTAAAAACTAAACTAATGCCTACAAATGGAAAAAATTTTCGTACGCGTTTAAGCATCTACCCACGACCGTTGTCAATTTCGGTGCACTTTGAAATGGAAACTTTTTATTGACTAACTAATATATTATATTAAATTACAATGTGAGGGCCCAGAAAAATAATATATTAAATCAAATTAAATAATACCGGCTGAAGTAACCGAAGGCAACATGCCGCACGTGCCTTTGAAAAGGACCACGGAGTTCAGAAGTTCGGTGCGGATAGGATAAGATTGCTATATAGATATATATACACATACAAAAATCAATTATTTATTTTTGGAAAAATAAAAGAAAAAAACTGAAAAAGGGGAGAGCGTCATCAGCGATACCACGACACGGTCTAATTCTAATAATTATTGGTCCGTCCCTAAACTCCTCTGGCCTGCTCTTACGTTGTCTTCACTTTCGCCTGCTGTAGCTCCAATTCAAATGGCTTTTATGCTTCCCTTATTTTTCAAAAAGTACCGTAAAACAATCCTAAATTATAGACATTATAACATCAATACCCAAATTTATATGTCACAAAAAATCTCAAATTTGCATAGCATGACAAAAAATCCTCGATTTTTGTCACGTTGGTATAAGTTTAAGATTAAAATGGGGGAAATCATCCCAAACTGTATTTTATACGAATGTTAGTTCGATCTTGAACTTTTTAATTTTACCAATTCAGTTATAAACCTTTGTGTGAAATTCTAACCAATTTCCGTTGGCCAATTTTTGCCAAAAATCGTGAACATGGCGATGTGCTACATAGGATTAACACCGACAATTGGACTGCATGTCAGTGATAGGACTAGATTAAAATTTCACATAAAAATTTAGGATTGAATTAATATCTGTACAATATGTTTATTT
The DNA here is from genome assembly GCA_014182715.1 of Eucalyptus cloeziana. Lineage (NCBI taxonomy): Eukaryota > Viridiplantae > Streptophyta > Magnoliopsida > Myrtales > Myrtaceae > Eucalyptus > Eucalyptus cloeziana. The sequence continues at coordinate 46,542,375 of CM024636.1, read as the reverse complement.
TTTTCTTAAAAAAATGGGGATATTAGCATAGCAAAGGGATAATTTTTGATTTTTTTTTTACACAGTAAAAATTGTAGGTATTCGTATCACGATAAATATTAAATATTTGTTGACATTAATTATTATTATTATTATTATTATTATTATTATTATTATTATTATTATTATTATTATTATTTATCATCGATTCATTTTAGCGGGGAGAAAGGACAATCCTTGCTACGAAGTGCATGGTGACACGTAGCCAAATAGAACAATAATTGTAAAAGCGATGTTGATCGTGGTGACCTTAACAAAAACTTGTTACACATGGTTTAAAGATTAAATTAGTGAAACAGTGTTGTGATCACCAGAATGTTTTAGAAGTTTCGCATAATTATATGGCGTCAATTATTATTATTGTAAAGTGGAAAAGGTGGATTTACATCTATAAATTTCGGAATTGACATATTAAAAAAAAAAAAACGAATGTTGAAATTAGTAGTGGAGGCTACCTAAGTAGAGTTTTTTTTTTTTTTCATTGTTTGAATTATTGGTCACTTTCATTTCTTTATTGACCAATATAAAGGATTGAAGGATGTAGACATAATCACATATCTAAATTTAAAAAATTATAATAAAAAATCCCTATTTTTGAACCATCAGTTTTAACTCCTCGTCTTCACCAAAATCACTGATACTTAACTTGAATGCTTGATATGAGCCGAAAACTACCAAGGACCCATTCCCGTCCGCATTGTATAGTAAGTTCAAGAATTGGAGTTTGGACATACAATGCGCCATGAAAGTTGTGAATCAGATGATGGACAACTTGGTGAAGAACATGTTTGACATCTCGATATGAGCTGAATCTAGGATTCAACGTCGAAGCGAATTTTGCCGAGAAATTTGTAGGACCTCTTTCATGTATAGAATTTGCCAAGTCTCTCTCTATGCAGGTTGCAAAATGAGTGTAAAGATTTGAAGAATAAGGAGATGTTCCACAGTCTGGAAAAAGTACAAGCAAATTCAATCTTTGTTTCGTTTAAGTAGCGTCTGTCGTGTATCCTCTTATAGGCTCAGCTGTAAAGGCTTTTGCACCATAAGGGTTTTGATTCATTGTCGTAGCTTCAAATATAAGTAAAATTCATCTACTGTTGTTTTGTGATAACTTACTGATTGAACTCATGAGCATTAGCGCTCCTTTGGGGAAAGTTTTGGTGCCTAATTCACTAGTTGCAAAACTGAATAAAACGACTGACCTACCCGAGCTATAATTAGCAAAAATTACCTTGCTATAAAAACTTTTAGTTACACAAATAATTCAAAAGATCTTAGAAGAGGAGAGATGCATCATTACAAGGCAATGGAAGGACAGGGATCACGAACTCTTCGAATAATTTACAGACTGGGTCTTTCAAAGAAGTTGCCCAAGCCTGAAGCCAATTTCAAGCTAGTGGGCAATTCAACTCAACAAGACATCTCAAGAAAGGGTCAAAGAGGCCGTAACATACATGAAAATGGAGCTCAGCAACATGCTACACTCGCAAGTTGCCGCTCCTAGTCTTCGAAGCCATTTAGCGAGTCTTTCAGATGCTTCTTTCCAAATTACTATACCATCTATCTGGTTCCTTGCTCTGCATATTTTATTCTCTCGCTCATAAGAATAAAGCACGAGGGCCAACTTTATAATAACTGTGGAATGTCTACTACTTAAATATGGGCATCTAAATGCAATACATAACTCAAACAAGATTAGAAAGGGGAAAAAGAAGTCCAAAATCTGATGACCAAGAAGATAAATAATGCAATACAATCTTCCTACTATCTTCTTACTGCAAAATTCGAGGCATCCTCAATTCGACATTCTCATTCTCGGCACCCAGATATCGATGTTTTGGATTTGTCGAGGATATCCTGTGGCACCACAACCCTGAACACCGCATAGTGATATGATTCAAGCTTTTTTCCCCCTGTAGCCAGTGAACACTGCCCAATGCTCCAGCACACAGATTTGGAAAAGCGTAAAACACACGCCTGATTCTCTGATGCACAAGTGCCATCGCACACCTTAAACAAGACGAGATGTAGCAGAAAAGTTCAATATCAGGAATTTCATCACTCTATTTCAAAAAAATCTACAACTCTTTAACGCTTGTTACGCCAAATGAATTGCAACTCCTGTGTTATTTTCTCCAGATCTCAAATGCGAAAAATATCTAATCTGTTAAATTAATGTCTCGATTTTGAATTCGGATAACGATTTGTTAAACCGAATTTTATTAATAAAGATTTCCTAAGTACTCTTGAAGATTTACAAAAGAGGAGATAAAGATCAAATAAAGGTTTCCTCTTTGAGCACACGCATATAAAAGGGAAAAGAAGCCTACGTAAAAGTGTTGCTGCTGAAACCCTACGAGGAGCCGCCGCTGCACAACGTCAAGTGAAGCCACCCAAGCGATCAAGAAAAGGAGTTCTTGTTTTCGGCGTTTGGTTTTGAGCTTGAACGCGCAGTAATTTTGTGCTGTGAGTTTATACCCAAGTGAGTGATTTATTTATAAACACTTAGAGTTTGGGGCTAAATCTAGGTGTGGGAAATACTTGAGCGATTGTAAACTCTGATTCTCCGATTTTAGTGGATTATTTGCTACTGGCTCTCCCCGTGGACGTAGTACCGATACTCGGACCAAACCACGTAAATTTCCGGTGTTCTTATTTTTCTCGTTAATTTCTCTGGTGATTTCACGTTGACGTAAATTGCAAAATCCTGGTAATTCCACGTATTATAACCCAACAATTGGTATCAGAGCTTGGGTTTGGATTTCTTGATTGTGATTTGGGGCTTTTGCTTGTCTGATTATTATCTGGAAATTCTGTTATTGCAATTATGTCTGAGAGGAAATCTGAGATTGAGAAGTTTGATGGGAGCAACAACTTTGTGTTATAGAGCATCAAGATGCGAGCTTTATTGACAACACAATGTTTGGCCAAGGCACTGGATGGTGAAGATGAGTTGCCGATTATCATGAAAACCTCAGAGAGGGTAGAGTTGATGGAAAAAGAAAAGAGCATAATCCTATTAAATTTGACGGATGAGGTCTTAATAGAGATTGCTGAGGAGAAGGATGCCGCAGCATTATGGGCAAAACTTCAAGCACTCTATGTGAAGAAAGGTTTGAACAATCGCTTGTATATGCTGAAGAAGATGTTTCAATTTAGATATACTGAAGGTACGTCTATCAGAACCCACCTAGATGAATTTAATTAACTCATGTTGGATCTGAAGAACATCGGTAAGATACTTGATGGTGAAGAACATGGTATGATGTTGTTAGCCTCTTTACCAGAGTCATGGGAGCACTTTACTGATTCGCTGTTGCAGGGGCGTACTACTATTACCTCAAAAGAGGTAAAGTCCGCCTTATTCTCTAAGGAGTGGCAGAGAAAGTTGCGAGATGATGGTCTGGCCAAAGGAGTAGCGCAAGCACTAACGATTCGGGGTAGAGAACAACATTGAGAGCCTAGTAGCAGCAGAGGTAAAAAGAGATCAAAATCACGCCATAGAAAGTCCAAGAGACGCGTGAAGTGCTTTGAGTGTCACGAGGAGGGGCACATTAGGAGAGATTGTCCAAAGCGGAGGAATAAAGTTGATAAGCAGAATGCCACAAGCAATGTGGCAAACGTTGCTGAGGGGAGCGCTAGTGATGCAGAAGCTGTCTTATGTGTGACTGCTACTTCGTCCGGAGACGAATGGGTGCTAGATTCGGGGTGTTCTTATCACATGACGCCTCATAAGAACTGGTTTACTACTTACCAGACTGCAGATGGTGGTAGGGTTCTTTTGGGGAATAATGCAGTCTGTAAGGCTGTGGGGATAGGGACAATCCGGATCCGGATGCACGATGGGGTGGTGCGCACATTGACAGATGTGAGGTATGTACCGGAGCTCAAGAAGAACCTTATTTCTCTGGGGACACTCGATGACATCGGGTGTAGGTACACTGCTGAAGGTGGAGTACTGAAGATCTCTCGAGGTGCCATGACAGTGATGAAGGGGAAGAAAGTTAATACTCTCTATCATTTACTGGGAGAGACCGTGATCGGAACTGCTGCAGTTTCATCAGGTGAGTCAGATTATGATTTGACTCAATTATGGCATATGCGTTTGGGGCACATGAGTGAGGCAGGTATGACGATGCTGAGTGAAAGGGGGTTGTTGAAGGGTCAGAAGATAGGGAAGCTAGACTTATGTGAGCACTGTATCTATGGGAAGCAGCATCGTGTTAAGTTTACTACAGCTATTCATTCGACCAAACGACCAGTTGAATATATTCACTCAGACGTCTGGGGCCCGTCTTTGGTTCATTCGAAAGGAGGTGCCCGATATATGCTGACATTTATCGACAATTATTCGAGGAAGGTATGGGTATACTTTCTAAAGCACAAAGATGATGTGTTTGATCGGTTCAAGAAATTTAAGGCATTGATTGAGAAGCAGTCAGATAAACAAATCAAGTGCTTGAGAACCGATAATGGCATGGAGTTCTGTGGTAAAGATTTTACTGAGTTCTGCGAAAAAGAAGGTATTGTAAGACACCGCACAATACCTGGGACACCACAGCAGAATGGCGTTGCAGAACGGAAAAACATAACTTTGCTTGAGCAAGCTCGATGCATGCTTTCGCATGCAGGACTTGGCAAGGAATTTTGGGTCGAAGCAGTAAACATGGCATGTTACCTGGTAAATCGATCTCCATCGTCTGCTATCAAGTGGAAGACTCCTGAGGAAGTATGGTCGGAGAAACCTGTTGATTACTCCGGATTACGTATATTCGGATGTCCTGTGTATGCTCATGCGAGTGATGGTAAACTTGAGCCAAGGGCGAAGAAGTGCATATTTCTGGGTTATGCACATGGGGTGAAAGGCTACCGGCTGTGGTGCATTGATCCCAGATCACCCGATTTTCTAATCAGTAGAGATGTGATTTTCGACGAGACTATAATGCTTCAACGGAGGAGTTCTGAGACACAACCAGCAGAGAAGACAGATCATGGTGTTAGTAGTGAGGTGGAGCTTCAGGTGGAGACTCCGGAGACCTTGAAGGTAACAGAAGTTGAGACTGCAGATGAAGCCGTAGTTCCTAAAGTCGGTGATAGTAAACAACCAGCAAAGCCGCAGCAGACTATAGCCGCAAATAGACAGAGACGGCAAATTAAATCACCGGTACGTTATGGTTATATAGATATTGCTTATGCATTGACTGTAGGTGATGAGGTGGAGACAGATAAGCCTTCGTCTTATTCTGAGGTGATGACTAGTTCGGAGCTGTCGCAGTGGCTAGGGGCTATGAGTGAAGAGATAGAATCTCTCCATCGAAATCAGACATGGGAGCTGGTCAAAGTACCCAAGAGCCAAAAGATTGTCGGAAGTAAATGGGTCTTCAAATGGAAAGAGGGCATTCCTGATGTCGAGGCAGCGAGGTATAAGGCGAGACTTGTGGCGAAGGGGTATACACAACGTGAGGGCATTGACTACAATGAGGTGTTCTCTCCTGTGGTAAGACATACTTCTATTCGTGTTTTACTTGCCTTAGTTGCTTCGCAGGATCTCGAGTTAGAGCAGCTAGATGTAAAAACTGCGTTTCTTCATGGTGAGTTGGAGGATCAGATTTACATGAGGCAACCAGAGGGATTTGCTATTCCGGGTAAGAAAGATCATGTTTGCTTGTTAAAGAAATCTTTGTATGGGCTGAAACAATCTCCTAGGGAATGGTATAAACGTTTTGATACTTTCATGGCTAGTCAAGACTATTCAAAAAGTCAGATGGACAGCTGCGTTTACTATAGGAGATTGGAGAATGGTTATTTGATTTATCTACTCTTATATGTTGATGATATGCTGATAGCAGCTAAGAATATGTCTGATATTGATGTGCTGAAGAGGCAGTTAAATGCTGAATTTGAGATGAAAGATTTAGGTGCTGCAAAGAAAATTTTGGGTATGGAGATTTTGCGTGACAGGGGTGCAGGAGTTTTACGTCTATCTCAAAAGAAATACATTGAGAAGGTAGTGACACGTTTTAACATGCAGTCAGCAAAATCTGTAAGTACACCTTTAGCAAAGCACTTTAAACTTTCAGATAAATTATCACCACAGACTGAGGAGGAGGAGGAGCATATGTCCCGTGTTCCTTATTCTAGTGCCGTGGGTAGTATTATGTATGCTATGGTGTGCACTAGGCCTGATATTTCACAAACTGTAAGCGTGGTTAGTCGCTATATGAAGCGTCCTAGTAAAGCTCATTGGGAAGCTGTGAAGTGGATCCTCAGATATTTGAAGGGGACAATAGACGTGGGTATAGTATACCGGAGGGACAGCAATGGTAGTGAGACCACTGGTTTTGTGGATTCGGATCATGCCGGTGACTTGGATGATTGCAGGTCTTTAGCAGGGTATGTATTTACGCTAGCGGTGGTGCGTGTTAGTTGGAAAGCATCCTTACAGGATCACATTGCCTTGTCTTCGACTGAGGCAGAGTACGTGGCACTAACTTTTGTAGTGAAAGAGGCGATATGGTTACAAAGTTTGCTCTCGGACTTTGGGTTAGAACAGAAAAGTGTGGATATACACTATGACAACCAAGGTGCGATATATTTGGCATATAATCCAGTTTATCACGAGCGAACAAAGCATATCAACATCAGGTACCACTTCATCCAAGATGTCTTAGCTAAGGGTATTGTTATTGTTAAAAAGATTGCTACAGCAGATAACCTGGCAAATATGATGACTAAGTTTGTTCCTTTGGCGAAGCTCAAGTTCTGCTTGAGCTCTATTGGCGTCTGTGGAGAGTGAGCGCCCGTCGGGGCATTGGGAGAGCAGCATGAATGATGAGCACTATAACTTGGTTTCAAACATCGAGCCAAGGTGAAGAATTGTTAAATTAATGTCTCGATTTTAAATTCGGATAACGATTTGTTAAACCGAATTTTATTAATAAAGATTTCCTAAGTACTCTTGAAGATTTACAAAAGAGGAGATAAAGATCAAATAAAGGTTTCCTCTTTGAGCACACGCATATAAAAGGGAAAAGAAGCCCTACGTAAAAGTGTTGCTGCTGAAACCCTACGAGGAGCCGCCGCTGCACAACGTCAAGTGAAGCCACCCACGCGATCAAGAAAAGGAGTTCTTGTTTTCGGCGTTTGGTTTTGAGCTTGAACGCGCAGTAATTTTGTACTGTGAGTTTATACCCAAGTGAGTGATTTATTTATAAACACTTAGGATTTGAGGTTAAATCTAGGTGTAGGAAATACTTGAGCGATTGAGCGATTGTAAACTCTGATTCTCCGATTTTAGTGGATTATTTGCTGCCGGCTTTCCCCGTGGACGTAGGTACCGATACTCGGACCGAACCACATAAATTTCTGGTGTTCTTATTTTTCTCGTTAATTTCTCTGGTGATTTCGCGTTGACATAAATTGCAAGATCCTGGTAATTCCACGTATTATAAACCAACATAATCTACAAAGAGGACAGGAATGCAAAGTGCATGTGCAAAGAATCAGTACTGTCCAAGCAGAATCTCGGATATTTTGGGCAAAGGGTAACGAGCCCAATAGGCTGCACAAGCACCAAACCAGACAGTTGCAGCTGATTTGTTTAACTTACATTGTGCATGGTTCCCAAACAAGGTAGATGTCATTGCCAGTGCATAAATACGGTCTAATAGAGAGATCGCCATTTCCACGAGCAGCATCATTTTTTTCATCATTGTCGACCTGAATTCCCACAATGAATATTGGTTAGATGCAGTTTCACATGTTCCTCAGATTGCAGAAATGTGATTGCCATTAAGCAATTCAGAGAAACTATCTGACTTTCGATATCAAACCGTTTCTTCAATTATGACAGCAATGAATCTTGAAGACCAGCCAGACAAGTGAGATTACACCTCTCCAGTTCCCCGAAACATGTCACGCCCATCTTCATTTGGAAAAGCACGGATCCATGAAGCACAGATATTTTTTATCAAGGAGAGCTCTGACTTGTTATCTATCCTGAGCAATGTCGCGTCTGCTCATTCGTTTTACTTTGAGGTGTTATCCCCGGCACAAGTGGAATGGGTGGCTTGGGCATTTTAGTTTTCTCCACCAATATCACTTGGGTAGTCAGGACTGTCCCCGCAATGGATACTCTGTTTTTTTGCGCGCACCTTGAAACCTCACATGGATCTATCACTCCAACAACGAGAAGATCTTCACATTTTCCCATCATTGCATTGTAACTGATTTCCCAATACATGTTCAGGTTGACTCTACTACGGTATCACCATCTGCTCCTTGCATTAGTTGCGATGGCTTTCGCAGGAGCAAGGAGTGCCTGCAATTGCAATCTGTAATTGACCACCTATAAGAACAGAGAAACCGCTAAAACAACAGCAAAATGCTAGAAACGATCCTCTACTTGATGCATTCCGCTTAGAATGGCCAAGAGATTATCGAAGAAACAAGGCAGGTTATCAATCAAAAGAAAAACTAGAACATGGTTTCCTCAAGACCCCACAAGAGGTTGTTACAATATAATTTCCTCAAGCCTACATGGCTTGAGCCCAAGTCCACAGAGGCCTGAGGTCGAGCTCAGGACACGGCGCATCCTCTAAAAAAGGCACAAAGATCACTGTGCACACCTATATTGACGACTGCCGGGGGACGCTTATTGGAGATATCATACTTTTGCTATGACATCAGAACCAACCTGCTCCTCTTGATCTTTCCATGTTGCTCCTCAACACAGGGATACACTCGGAAAGATATACATAAAGCTGCAACACCACCAGGCTCCATTCCCTCATTCATATCAGCAAATGTGGGCTACTTTGCATCCTCTATTCTAAGTTTCCGGTCTTCAAGTTCCACCACATCCCACCTTAATTGAATGCACATTGCTTACTATGGAATGGACATATATAAGATATTTATCCGGAATGACAAAACTAAATTGCTGGGTGAGGGGCGCGTTCAGCTGACAAGAGAAGAGAATCTGGTGGCAGTGGACATGGGGCGCTGCCTGCCGAGGAGATATATGCCGGGCACTACAGTAAACAAGCGAGGGAACCGCGAGATGGGAGCGAACGGCCCTTAGCTGGGTGAAGATGTACTGAACAGTGAACATAGGCGAGCACTGGCGAGAGGGGACACGAACGGTCGCCGAGAGAGCAGGGCAGCGGCAAGGGTGGAAACTGGAGAGAGAGAGAGAGAGAGAGAGAGAGAGGAGGGGGATGTACGGATAAAGTCGCACGAGACTAAAACAGGGTTTTGCTCATTTATAAAAGAAAAATCGTTCTAATCGCAGCCGTTGATTTCTCATGATCTCACGGTAGAGAATGTCGATCCTAGTCTAATCAATCCAACCGTATAGATCCACTTGATCTAACGGTGATAGCTATTGGCCCTCGTCTCTTAAATTTTAATGTAGGAGATTGGGTCCATGTAATGGTTGAAGTCGTCAATCCCCCTCCAACAAATTCCGCAAGATCGAATCACTTTGTCCATTTAATGGTTCCAAAGAACTTCTTTTGGATATATGAGGTTGGATTTCTATTTGTGACGCGTTGCCGTAAATCAAATAGCGGAAGTCGCAAAAATCATCCTCATTATTACCCGACATTTGGTTTTGGCCATGTAAAAATATTTCATTACAATTTATTCGGCAAGTCAGTCTCCCTATGGCAACAATTTTTTATTCAAAAGTGGACGAAATATGCTCGATCAACACCAAGTATCGACACATGGTACTTATGCCTACGAGCTTCTAAACACAAGTACACTTACCATCCTCATACTTTTAGGAATTTTTGAGTTTTAGTTGGTTCTGGCAATAATTTTAGTCCCCTTATTAATTTCATTTGTAAATGTTCTCATAGCATTGATTATAACAATTTTAGGTACATTTTCATTTCACATGAAATTTTAGTGATGCAGGCTATCATTTAAATATATTGTATATATGTGTATAAGGGTTTTATAATTGATATTGATGGCTTTGTTATTCACATCTAACCTCCTTTTCAAGATATATCACACGTATAAATGCGAATCACGACAATTCTCGCTGTCACACGAAGTACGAACTTGGGAGAGTTCACGATCGTGATCGAATAAATTCACACGACCAATAGAATAAATTCACATCGAATAAATTCTGCCGGGCATCACATCAAAGTCTATAATGCGCCGGGAATTACATCAAAGCATCCTGCGAAGCATCCTGCAAAGTCTATAATGCCGCCGGGCATCACATCGAACCAGTCTGTAAGGCATGTCCAGAGCCTGTAGGATTTTCACCTACCTTTGTTCCAGCCTAAACATGAGACCAGGAATGGTTACCTAGTGTCAAGTTAGGATCCGGGTTTGGAATTGCTTCCAAACGCAGTGGTACCTCACTGCACCAGAGCCCCCAAATTCCCAGTCTATGTTTTACCAACCGACTGAGAGGATGGGAAGGCAAGTACGGGGTCTCCCACCCCAGGGCAGTTCTCCCGCCTTTACCTTCAGTGAGCAGTTTAAAGACCTGCTCAGGTCTGATGGTGCTTTACATTATTAGGTCATGACAAAGTCTATAATGCCCCGAGAATGCGTTGTATAAAACAAACTTCCATCAGAAATCCAATAAGAGTTGGCTAAAAGAGTTGACTCCTGTACGCACTCTCCAATAATTTTCTAAATCTCTTTTCTCTCTTTCTTCTCCCATGACATGTGTACAATTCGAGAAGGGTCCTCAATAATTTTATAAGGAATTGCAAATTTTCAGACTTGCCCGTGTCCCCTCCCACGGTACATAAAAAAACGTAAATATGAGCTAATTTAATCGATTAACTTTCCATCAAAATTTTTTGTCTCCCCATTTTCCGTACTTTTTAAAAATAAGCATAAATTCCATATTCAGTTAACTTAGGTCTAATGTGAATAGAGTTATTTAGCCATTCCAATTATTCTATTCTTAGAAAAAAAAATTCTGAAATTAAGATTTTGAGAATACTTACATTAACTAAAAGGATATGATGATTTTATTAATTGAGGATGAAAATATTCTCACCTTATGAGGTAAAATTAAAGATGTCAATGTATTTCTTTTGTGAGAATAACACATTAGGGCAATGCAGGCTCAAATTATGTTAAAATGATTTTTTGAGTTGGCAATAAAAATAAAAGTTAAGAAAAAAAAGTAGTGAAGAGAATGATTTTTCTCATGTTGTTCATAAAGTACGAATAACGACTACGAATACAAAAATTATGAATATTTATATCACATATATTGTCATTGTAAAAGTGTGTGTGTGTGTGTATTTGGTACATACAATCTGAGAAAGGAAATACAAATCTATTTGCCGTATAAGTTACATGTTAAAAATAAAAATTGATTGTTTTGATTATGTAAAATCCATTTGTGTCAAGAAAATTTCACATTGCCATTGTACAGAATAAAAGTCCATTGAAATAAGATTTATATTATTTACATTGTTGATGTAAAAGTCTTTATTTATACAAGCAGTCTCAGAATAGGAACACAAACCTTAAATCTACATGCTAAACATAAAAATTGTAATATTTGTCATTATTTTTGCACTGCCGGTACACTGAACAAAAATATATGGAAATATGTTTTTTGGAAAAAGGGAATGGTGGAAGAAAAGAAAAAAATAAATAGGAATTTTCATAAAATTTGGAAATGTGGCCGTCATTCGGGAAAAGAGGAGGGTACATCGTCTTTACAGCTGGAACTTTGGCTCCATCCCCAGGTCGATTATAAAAAGAGAAGATCCATGGGAGCAGAAAACAACTTCGACTTCAACCCCTTGAAATTACTTCTCCGCTTTAGAGCTTTTCCTGCTCGCTGCACAGCAAGGAAACCTTCATGGATATCCAAGACAGTTCGATTCCGAAACCATCGCCAGGTATGTTCTATTCTTTCCTTTCTTTGTTCTGATTTCATCCCAAAAGGTGATGGAAAAATTGGAAAAGTGTCGCTTTTTTGGGGGTTAATTTATAAGTAATATAAAATGGCAACATTTTTATTTACTTATTACTTAACAAGTATCCCGACATTTTATAAAGAAAACGGAAAGAGTGTGAAAGGAGAATAATTTGTGCCGAACTTGAGGGCGTGTTTGGTCTGAGAAAATTTTCCAATTTCCTATTTTTCTTTCCACATGTTTTCAATGAAAATACGTTTGGTAGAAATTTCGGTTGTCGTGTTTTCAACATCTGAACTTTAAAACTCAAAACGACCAAAATTGACAGTATAGTTACGAGGTTTGCTTTAAACAATTACACCCGACATGTTTCTATAACTTTCATTCCTATTGAAAGCTCTTACTTTTCACCCTCCAAACGTCTTTTCAAGAAAATGGAAGTTGAAATAAGGAGCAATTTTCACTAAAAGATTTCCGTAAACCGAATGTACCTTAAATACATGAGCTGATTCAAGAGGCAAAAATGTCGATTTGACTAAGCTGGAACTCATACAATTAAAGTTATGCTCTTAACCCGAGTCCAGGGTACCTAAAATCATGCGATGGACTCAAGTACATACCCTAAAAAGGCATTGCTTAGAATTTTCTGGTGTGACCAATGGAAAATGACTCCTAAATAATTTGGAAAGTCCAACTAAATCATCGGAAAAAATTTTCTTTTTGAAAAAGAGCTTACATCCAAATTATTGGGGGACGCAAATTTCTTTGTCCCGGTAATTTTAACGAAGTGATTTAAATTGTCACCATAGAACAGTATGAGGACTGGACTTATAACCAAAGTATAGGGGCTAAAAGTGAGATTTCCCAACCTACTAAGACTGAAGCGTACAAAATGTAATTATTTTTTCTAAAGTTATTTATGTAAATTCTCTTTTGGTAACACAGAGGTTCGCATAGACTTGAGTTCAAACGACATGGCAACTAATCAAGCTTGCCAAGACAGTTGCAAAACAACAAGAGGTTTGTCACTTTGAACTTTTAATTTTTGTTTTTCATAAATCTTGATTTTCAAGCATCTTAACTTTTTCAATCCCAAATACTTCTAGTCTCAGAGCATACATATGCTGACATATAAATTGAAATATAACATTTTTACAAATTTTAAAATCCGGATAATATCTTGAATTATAATTGAGAAAGCCCAATTTTTATTTTTTTTTACTTCCGAAAAGTAAAAGAATGTGCTCATAATTTACTTAACAATATCATGGATAAGATCAATCGCAATGAGACAAAAACTTACAAAATCGCATTGTCCACTATATGAAAGCTAGAACGTCCCTCCCACTAATTGATGATACAATTTCTATCTAGAAAAAGAAAGTCATGATCTTTGTTAAGTTTAACATTAATTTTTTTTTTGTTTAAAAGTTTACCATCTAAGTTCAATGAAAACAAAAATTCATGCGATGATTGAGCTAGTATGCATGATATAAAGCATACGAAGTGAAATTAAATTTTCTAAGGTTGATCATATTCGTTTCTCTTTATGGTAACAAAGAAGTTCACGTAGAAGAGAGCTCATAAGGCATGGCGAATGATAAAGCTTCTCAAGATGGCTGCAAAACAACCAGAGATTTATCACTTTGAACTTTTAATTTTCGTTTTTCATAAATCTTGTGTTTCATGGATTTTGACTTTTGTTAGTCCAAATCACTTTGAATTTCATCCAATATATGGAACCTAGAAGGTCCCACAAAACTAATTCCTAATTTGATACCTATCTGAAAAAAAAAAAAGAAAAAAAAAGAAGAAGAGAAAACTCACGATCTAAGTTTAACGTTGAGTTTTTTTTTTTTGCTTAAAATTTTACCATCTAAGTTTCATGCAAACAATTCCATGTGATGAACGAGCCTGATACCAATAATGTATACATGATCTAAAGCATATAGAGTAAAATTAATTAGGTTATTTATATTCATTGAATTTTTGGTTACAAAGAGTTTCATGAAAAAGGGACTACAGAAGGCATGGCAACTTATAAAGCTTCCCAAATTGGTCGCAAAAAAACCTAGAGGTTTGTCTCTTTTTGAGCTTTTAATTTTAGTTTTTCATAAACCTTTTGTTTAATGCATTTTGACTTTTGTTAGTCCAAATCACTTTGAATTTCACAGCATACAAATGCTAACATATAAACTTACAGATAATCTTTTCATTTAAAAAAAAAAAATTTGAACAGTATCTATAATTGAGAAACCCCCAAAAGAAAACTCTTTTACTTCCAAAGAGTAACAAAACGCGCTTACAATGTATGAATGATATCACAGATTATAGCAACTACGAATTAAAACTCAATAAAAACGCATTGTCTGATGTATGAAACTTAGAAGGTCTCACCAAACTAATTCATGATTCAATACCTATTTATAAAAACTCATGATCTCTGTTAATTTTTCTTATTTAAAAATTTATCATATAAGTTTTGTGCAGAAAATTCCACTACAATGAATGAGCCTGATACTAGTCGTCTATGCAAGATCTAGAGCATACAAAGTGTGATTAAATTTTCCAAGTTTAACTGTATTCATTTTCAAACACAGCAATCAAAACTTTTACCAAACGTACTTTTATTGACAAATTTGGAAATGAAAATATTGGAAAATTTCCATTATATATTAGATGAAAACTTTCGGGTGACGCTATTTCCATATCTTATCCGACTAAATGCACCCCATTTTCTTTAAAAAGACAAAGTTGCCCTTAATTATTCAATTGCAATTTTAAGTGGTAGCCCTCAATTTATTTATTTTCCTTCTTTTGTGAGCTTTTCTATTTCTGTGTAGGATTTAGTTGTCATAACTAAGAACATCACATGTTTTGTTTTTCTTTATTGTGGATATCCCTTATATATTAAATGCATTATGTTTTCTCTTTATTTTTAGATTTTACTTCCTTAGAAATTGATTTTGTCGAAAAGAGAAATTTTGAAGAAACCTTTTATTTTCTACATTAGGCAAATTTATGGAATTGAAGTTTCTTACTTGTGCTTTTGGGCTCGACAAAGTTGAGGCGCTCGTTTTTGTGGATGGCATTATTCGGCTAAAACCTTGCAAATTAACTTGCCTAAATAGCTTGCCTAAGCCCGAGAAAGAATTAATTTGGTAAAGACTCCATCGGTGTCAAGGGATAGAATGAACTTTATCATAAGAAAGAGGGACAAAGTCACCTTAAAGCAACGGTTTGATCATTGGGAAATGAACCTAATGATCTGAGCCTGCTTGCCAACTTGTATAGGTCTTGTTTATATTCCCAGTGTTAATCATTTTCACCCAAGTAATCCAACCACTATAACGTAAAAACAACATAAAAAAGAAGTTATGCTTCGCTTGCATACCTTTACATTAGGTGAGGTACTTCTATAAAAAGAAGGAATGAACTTTGCTTAGGGGGACCAAAATTCTTTGATAATTAGATATCTTACCCATTTTCGCATCCTCCATTTACTTTGTTGTTGAAAGACTGCAACGAGGAGAGCAACCCAATGGCGCTGCAAGCAAGTGAAATACAAGGAGATTCGAATCCTGCTGAACCACCACTAGGTACATATTTATGTTGCAACCCAAAAAAAATAAATGAACCTAATGATATGTGGCCCCAGAGTTTGAGCCTGCTTGCCACCTTGCATAGGTCTTGTTTATATTCCCAGTGATAATCATTTTCACTCAAGTAATCCAATCACTATAACGTAAAAACAAAATAAAAACAAGTTATGCTTTACTTGCATACCTTTACATTAGGCGAGGTACTTCTATAAAAAGAAGGAATGAACTTCGCTTAGGGGGACCAAAATTCTTTGATAATAGGATATCTTACCCATTTTTGCATCCTCCATTTACTTTGTTGTTGAAAGACTGCAACGAGGAGAGCAACCTGATGGCGCCGCAACCAAGTGAAATACAAGGAGATTCGAATCCTACTGAACCACCACTAGGTACATATTTATGTTCCAACCCAGAAAAATTTATGGTGTAAGCGATGTGGACTTATAATTTCTTCGTTTCCTTTATCTAGTTTGGTGGCATATGTAATTGGAACTAAATACAGTGACCAAAGATAAATAAATTTCCAACAATGAAGTAAAAATGCAAAAGCAATGTGTGGCCATCAAATACAGTTGATTGATTCAAGAAACCAGTAAGCAAAAGCAAAACGTATTACTCAAAGTCAAATATCCTAAATTTGGTGTGACTTGGCTGCACAAGTTCCCTCGTAGTTTTGGATGATGGTGTGACTGCTTTTTGTCAATCCTAATAAATAAAAACTAACTAAAAAACAGGTTGTCCAATATATGAAAGTTGGAAGGTCCCACAAAACTAATCCAAGATACAATACCTATCTTGAAAACAAATCATGATATCTGTTATGTTCAATGATAATTTTTTTATTCGTTTAAAAGTTTACCATGATGCAGAAAATTCCATGCAATCGATGAGCCTAATACTAGTTGTGTGTAGATAATCTAAAGCAGTGTAATTATTTTTCGTAAGGTTATTTATGGTCAATTCTCTTTTGTGTAACAAAGAGGCTCACGAAGAAGGAAATAGGGAAGGCATGACGACTAATAAATCGTTCCAAGGCGGTCAAAAAACAATTAGCTGTTTGTCACTTTGGACATTTAATTTTTGTTTCTCATAAATCTCGTATTTAATGTATTTTGACTATTTTTTCCTAAACAATTTGAATTTCATAGCATATAAACGCTGACATATATATTCAATGTATACTTATCATTATTTTCAAATTATGAATAATATCTTGATTTATAATTGAGAAAGCCCAAAAAGAAAGACCTTTTACTTCCAACGAGAAAAAGAACGCGGTCATAATTTAGGAATGAATTGCGGATAAGATCAATGGCAACAAGAAACAAAAACTAACTAAAAAATGAAAAACACATTGTCCAATGTATGAAAGTTAGGAGGTCATACAAAACCAATTCATGGTACAATACCTATCTAGAAAACAACTATGAAATGCACATTTGCTTGAAACAATTCACAAATAATTGTTTTACGTCTTTGAGCACAATCTCTGTTAAGTTTAATGCTTTTCTTTTGTTTAAATGTTTATCATCAAAGTTTAATGTCGAAAATTCCATGAAAGGCATACAGAGTGTAAACTAATTTTTCTAGGAATAAATGCACCGAAAATCCTAAATCTTGTCATGAAAGTGCAATTGAGTAATAATGTTTTTTTACGAAAATGCAATTAATTCCTAAAACTTTCAAAAAGTGCAATCAATCGAAGGATTTGATTGGATCACTTCGACAAATTTTATGACTTGATTGTACTTTTTGAAAATTTTATGACTTAATTACACTTCATGACAAGTTTTAGAACTTAATTTCCTTTTTTTGGAAGTTTTAGGATTCAATTGCACTTCGTGACAACTTCTAATGCACTTATTCCATTTTTCTAAGGTTCTTTATGAGTTTTTGGTAACAAAGAGGTTCAGTAAGAAGGGAATTTGGAAGAATGGCCGTTACGGCTAATGATATGACCTAGGGCGGGTGAGTGGGCAGCCGAGGGGGGGAGGTTTGAGAACAAGTTTTATATTTCAGCTTGATAAATTTTGCAGAATTAAACAGAATCAAGTTGATATAAGTAGGAACAATTTGACATATGCAAGGATAAGCCACTAATATCGATTGGCCGGTTTCTATCAGACATATATATGAAAATAAATAGAGATAGAAGATTGTGCACGCAGATATTGGACTGGTTCGGCTAAAGATCACGCCTATGTTCATTTTACTAAATTGACAGCCACATACAAGACTGGAATTCACTAGTAGCTCGTGAGTCATTACACATGTAGCTTGCATTTCTACTACCCTAAGTTGGTAGATCACTCTACCAAAATACATGCATTACTACAGTACTTGTACACTTCTCATAAGATTTACAATCAGTGTATGACTCTCAATATGCAAAGAAAATCAATTTAGCCATTGCAGATTGGAATAAAATCACCGGAGATCCGGTTGTCCATGCAATCAAATCTTCTAGCAAATTCGCCGCTTCCAGGAATAGTCGCCGAAATAGGAAATAATCCTTGTTCATCGGTATAATGGATAATTGATTGGATTCTCCTCGGAGTAAATAAATTCGCAATTCCAGGCTTTTGATTGACCGTCAATTTCATTTAGATACGTAATAACAATCAAAGGAATATATGGGTCTTCGTTATTACTCCATGTGATCAAGAACGATCTTGTCAGTTTCATATAAGCGATAGCTTCTGTCGACCTTCCGCAATTTTGCCCAGTTATCCAGCTGATAATATTTCATCGATTTTCTTAAACATGTGCGAATGAGGCTTCCACAGACTTATTTACCTATTGGTTCTTCCAAGTCCTTACAAACTTCCTGTTCTGTTAAGTCGTTCACCCATAAAGTCCATCTAGTCTTCATTAGTTTGTACCACCCGAGCAGAAACAACACTCGTATCTATCAGATCATAAGTTCCAAGTTATGGTTCTGTCGAAATCAAAATTCTTGGAGGTTTTCTCAACAATAGCCACAAATTAAGCTTCCCAAGACGGCGGCAAAACAACTGAGGGTTTGTCAGTTTGAACATCTAATTTCCATTCCCCTTAAATATCGTGTTTCATCCATTTTAACATTTTTTAATTTGAAACATTTTAAATTTCAGGGAAAATTTCAATTAAGGGTTCGAAGTATACTTATTTTTTTAAATAAAGGCATGAAGTGAACCTTGTTTCGAATAAAGGCCTGAAGTAGCCATATTAATCTCAAAGGACCTGAAGTGATTGCATTTGTTTTAAATAAGAGCCTAACCTCACCGGCAAAAAATTCTAGTCAACCAAGGGTATTTTCATCGAAATACAATTTAAATCTAGATTAAATTACATTTTTCAAGATTAAATTTTTTTTTAAATTAGACTTAAAAAAAAAAAAAAAAGACAAAGGTGGGAGGAGTGGTCGCCACCCCATCGTCGATGGGGCAGGGTCGCCGATGCCTCGCCCAGGCACCAACGACCCTCGCTGACTAGAGGTGAAGGCCATCTGCCCCTCGCCAGAGGTGGGAGAGGGCGGTGACCTTCTCCTAGATTTGGGCGAGGGTCGCCCACCCTCGCACAGGCACTAGTGGCCCTTGCCCAACACCCCTAGACCTGGAGCGAGGTCCAAGGGTGTTGGACGAGGGTTGTCGACCCTTGCCCAGGTGTCGGCCACCCTGCTGGCCATCACCACCGCCCCACCAGCGATGGGGCGGTGGCCCCAGGCGAAAGGGAGTCCTCCCTCCCGTCTCTATTCTTTTTTCCTTTTTAAAAAAAAAAATAATAAAAATTGTTTAGTTTGTTTTCTATGGAAAAAAAAAAGAAGACAAATTTTAAAAGACAAAGTTGCCCTTATCAAATAGGGAGTTGAGGCCGTTTTTTGAGACTAATATGACCACTTCAGACTCTTATTTGAAACAAGATTCATTTCATGCCCTTATTTAAGAAAATGAGAATACTTCGAGTCATTATTTGAAATAATGTCCATTTTAGGCTCTTATTTGAAAAAAATGAGGGCACTTCAAGCCTTTATTTGAAAATTTCCCTGGATTTCATAGTATACAAATGCTGGCATATAAATTCAAATATAATATTATGTTAATTTTTAAATTTTGAATAATATCTTGAATTATAATTGATAAAGCCCAAAAATAAATATTCTTTTACTTGCAAAGAGTAAAAGAATGCAGTCATAATTTATGAATGGTATTGTGGACAAGATCAATAGCAATGAGAAATAAAAACTAACTAAAAAACAAATTGTCCAAGATATGAAAGTTAGAAGGTCCCACAAAACTAATTCATGATACAATGCCTACCTCAAAAAAAACTTATGACCTCTATTATTTTAACTTTAAAGTTTTATTTATTTAAAAGTATTTCATCTAAGTTCAATACATAAACTTCCATGCAACCACTGGGGTTTACTCCAGTGGCCACCCTTCCAACTTGGAAGGGGAAGGTGGGGGGTTTCCAACTTGGAAGGGGAATGTGAGGGGTTCGAATCCCCACCTTCTCAGGAGGGGTTGGGGTGGGGACGAATTAGTTTCAGGAGTGGGTTTCGACTCCCACGCCCTGCATGGAGGCAGGGCAAAAGTCTAAGAGTGAGAGTTAGAATAGGAGTAGAGTAGGACCAACAAAAAAAAAAAAAAAAAAAACTTCCATGCAATGAATGAACATGATAGGAGTCATGTTTTCAAGGTTATTTATGTTCATTTTTCTTTTGGTAACGAAGAAGGAAGTAACGAAGAAGGAAATGATGAAGACATTGCACCTCTTGTGGAAGACTATGGGAGGTGGCATCGACAAAAGTTGAGGAATCTATTAAATTCTAAAGGTTTGTCTCTTTACACTTTTAATTTTCATATTTCATGTACTGATTTATTTAATCCAAAACATTTTTATTTCACGGCAGACAAATTGTAAAGAAGGTAATTTGACCAATGGGGCGGACGCACGCGCCAAATTAACTAGTGCAAACCCTATCTTTGATATCGTGTGAGAAAGTTCAATCATAAACCTCAAGCTAATAGTTAGAGGGAGAACATATATATATATATATAAAGTATAAAAATTTCATAATCAAGTGACATGGGATATATCTACATGCTGAATATAATTTTTTCATTATTTTTAAAATCCGAATAATATCTTGAATCACAATTCGGACAACCCAAATAAAAAATACTTTTTTGCTTGCAAAGAGTAAGGAAGGTGAAAAGGTCCGTTGAGTAAACCACCACCTCTTCACTTGCATCCATGTTTTATCGAAACTTTGAGCAAGTGATATGATTACACTTGATCTGAAAATCAAAAATTACGAAAGGCTGAGGAATTTTTTATGTGCCATTTTTGCAGTCCAACCAAGAGCGGTCGTCAATGAGAATGAGAACCATCGATCACTCTTTGATGCCGCACTGAGAGGTGATTGGAAAACTATCAAGAAAATCCTCAATAAAGATCATGCAGCATTGACGGCCAAAATTATGACCATAGAAGATGAGTCTTTTACTGTGCTTGATATTGCGATTATGGCCACACAAGATCAGTTGGTTGAGAACCTGGTCAAGCGATTCCCTCGGGTTTATGAAGATCTCAATCCTAATAGAGCCCTTCACTATGCTGCTCAGGGAGGAAGATTAAAGATGGTAAAGGCATTAATAGACAAAGCTGAAGCCAGACCTGATATTAGAGACACTGCCCTAAAACTTGCTATTCATTTTTCTCCTTCGCAAAATAAGGAGGCCATCTGGTACTTGGCCAGGCGTTTAACATGCGCCCCATCTTCTGACATCATGTTCGGCCTTATCCATATCGGCCATTTCGGTAGGATTTCACACTGACTCATCTTATTATAGCCGGCCATTTGGGTAGGATTTCACACTGACTCATCTTATCTCATATTTTCTTGAATTAACTTTTTTATTCTTGCGTCCCAAAAGACATATGCTTATATTTAGCTCGCAATTACCCTGGCTCAACGACATCCAAGGCAACTAGTGGCGTGGGCTGTTTGGATTTCTTGGCGATAATTCCTCTTCACTTCCGTAGTGGAGCTCAACTCAATTTTTGGGAAAAATGTATTTACAAATGTAGGTATTGGCTGCGCTTCTTTTGTTGGATACGTGCAATTCAAGCAACTCCATCCACGTAGCGTTCACTCTATTTGTTCCCATTTTTAGTTATCCCTCTCTGCTTAGTCGATACATCATTTGACGACTCCAAGGACACAAAAATGGCTCAAGGTATTTTTATTGATCTGTTTAGTGAATGGAATAACACACACACACACAAAAGCATATCATTCAGGGATCCTATTTTACAAAAAAGTTCAGGAACAAGGACTGCATCAATGTATACAAACTAATATCTTAACGATGATTTATGTCACAAATTACTATCTAATGTAACATTTGAAAAGCTAGTGGAGAAGTCTTAGTCATTGTCGAATTGCCAAGTAGGCTTATTGAGAATTGTAGATTTTGGATTTCAGGTCATGGAGATTGATTGATACAAGTTGTTTTTAAACATAATCAAGCATTATAAAGCATGAGCAATTTTCAATTCATGATTGTGCTATGTATCTTTTTGTTCATCATCAATTCCTAATTTCCTGACATGATTTATTCTCTCCTCTTTGTGGTGGTAGTACTAAAAGCACTTAATTGGATCAAGATATCACTATGGAATCTTGCCACAATACCAGGTATACGATATTGCCATGTTATGCAAAGAAAAACAGTAATCTCTAAATTTAAAGTGTATTATTGATACTATCAGTACATCCCTTTGAGATCATAGTAATAAATAGGCTGGCTCATCATTCGTACATTATGATAAGATTTGATTCGAATCAATTTAATTCAACGTTTGAACTACATATATCCATTAGGTGAATCTACAAAAATATTCAATGGAAACCATATCTATTGATCCTTGCTGAATCTACCCCTTTTCCTAAAATAAAGAAAAAAGGAACACTTTTTTTTCTCATATGACATTGTGTGTGTTCATCAATAGATCTATCTGTTCTGATGCTCGCATTTTGATTGCCAAGCCATATCAAGTTTATTTTCTCAATTAATATTTTTTTTCTCTGAGCTACTAAATATACATAAGAATATAGTGCAAATGTGAAAGCTTCTTTAACCTTTGGATTCTTCATCATTGGAAAATTTGCTTCTTGATGTTACGTGCAGCACCTTTCATCAAAAGAAGTGGAGAATCGAAGTTGAGGCACTATTACTCGCTTGAGTTTGCAAAACAAGCTCTTACAGAGATAAAGAATGGTACAAGTACTCCCGAAATACTTGGAGTATATATTGACTTCAGGCATTGTCCTTGATGCTGCCTCTCGCGGAGTCTTTGAATTTGTGGATTTATGTCTTAAATATTTTCCGGAGTTGATGTGGGATACCAATTTCGCAAAAAAACTGATCATAAAAGTTGTGGAGGGACGGCATATTAAGTTGTTTAGACTGGTGAACAAAAACAACCCAATTCGATATTTGGCTGACAATAATTACATGTACTTTGACCTGATGGAGGCTGTAACCAAATGGTCTTCGAAATGTGTGTCCCCTGATGTTTCTGGAGCGGCTTTTCTTATGCAGAGGGAACTTCAATGGTTTCAAGTGAGTGATCCTCATTTGTTTACCCCTTTTGTGCTCTTTATTGATGTTTACATTGATAGGTGTCCTTTTTTTTTTTGAAGGCAGTGGAAGGTAGAAGTTGTAAATGGCTGAAATATATAGAAAATAAAAAGTCATACCGGGAAAAGTTTGTAGAACAGCGCGAAGAATTGCTCAAAGATGCAGGGCGATGGATGAAGGATACATCATCATCTTGTAGCCTTGTTGCAACTCTAATTATTACGGTAGCTTTCGCTGCAACTTTTACTATGCCTGGAGGCAACGACAGTAGTAAGGGGATCCCAATATTTTTGAACAAGGGCTCATTCACAGTATTCGTAGTTGCAAATGGTCTTGCTCTCTTCTCCTTTGTCACTGCCACATTGATGTTCTTGGCCATTCTAACTTCGCGCTATGCGATCAAAGATTTCCTCTACTCACTACCAAGAAAAATGATATTGGGCCTCACTTTTCTCTTCCTCTCATTGGCTTTTATGCTGGTGGCATTTGGCTCTGCTCTTACGATTGTCTTGAGTGAACGATTGAAGTGGATTTACATCCCAATTACATTGTTGGCTGCCATCCCCATTATTTTGTTCGCAATCCTACAGCTTCCCTTATATGTTGAAATGGCGGAATCCACCTTTCGACCTCGCCTTTACCGTCCCCTGAAGCTTTGGAAATGATCTATGCTATTATTGGAGGAGGACATCTACAATGTGATCATTGTCTGCACTTGTTACTATGTGTGAAATGTGACTATCATGGTGTTTACTCGTGTTTAGAGACTTTTGAAGTGTGACATTAGCCATATTTATACTAACATTTAATGTATGCTGTCAAGTGCATGTAAAATAGTCAAGCTTTTTAAACTTATTGTTGGACTCATTTATAATTTCATTGTTATCTATTCGCGTTGAGTCGAGTTCAAAATTTTCGGTTTTCCATTCCAGTTGAAATCGAGTATGATTTTTAATGCTTGATCACATTTGAGTCATGTTTTAGGTACCAAGTATGCATGTCAAGTCAACCTTGAGCTGCATACTATATCGACTACATAAATTGTGAAGCAGCCTTTTGGGATTCTTTGTAGTGTGTGTCCCTTTAAATATTCTTTGCTATCGAGATGCTTGTTATTCGGAGCTTTGCCCCCCTTATTTGCCACATATGTGATGCTAGGTATTTTAATGAACAATCAAATTAGCTGTCAGCGCATTCTCTTCTCCCAAAGACTTTCCCATGTACATTTCTTATCATATCTCATAGATTTATGTGACACATGATTCATACAATGTTGATACCTAAATTTTGACTATTCTATTTAATCATTCATCATACAGTAAATTAGAACTTATGACACTGGAATAGTCAATCGTGAATTTGTTACCACCCATTAATTTTGTCGTACTAATAGTTATAGCAAACCAACAAACCATTACCAAACAAAAAAAAAATGCAGTAAACGATTACATTTAAAGCAAAAACTAAGCAAAACAAACCAATATTAACAATACACAACTAAGTAAAAAAAACCTTTGAGTGCTCACAACCAATGAATTTCAACTTCAACCTTACATATTCACTATAGATTGCAACAAAAAATCTTGTTCCATACAAAATTTGCGACAAATCAATAACACACTTTATGTATAAATAACCCGATACAAGTATATATTCCACATTTTCGACTATGGTAGAAATACAAATTTCTTCTCATTACTCACTGCAGATTTGAATAGACTATACAAGAGAACAACAACACAATCAACGCTCGGTAAAAGTTTCTTTCAATTTTCAGCCTTGAAACATCATTCTTCAAATGGTCAACCAGAGATGTTAAACCCTACATTTGAGCTTGTACTGAGTCGACATCATCCAACTCATCCATTAATGTAGCTGGAGCTGATGTTGGCCTTCAAGTAGCTCCAAAATCACCTCTATCGCTCGACCGGAGAATTTCGCGTCAACCAATTTGAAATATTTGCACTTTAAGCCTTTTCTTAGCAAAGTACACCTCAAGTGCCAAAACTTGGCACGGAGGGACACTTAAGTGTCAAAAGTTAGGAAATTGACACTTAAGTGCCAAAATTGGAGCAAAATGGCCAAAATGCCGACATGGCGATTTTCCGGTGAAGCAAGTGCAAAACGATTCCGTTTTGCATGCTAAGGTGGCTAAACAATAGAAAAACGATATCGTTTGGGGCTGACATGGTAAAAAAATTAATAGAAAAATTAATTAAATTAAATTTAAAACTAAATTTATTTAAAACATTTTAAAATAAAATAAAAATATTTAAAAAAAAAAAAAAAAGAGAGCAGGTGGCTAAGGGCCGAGCCCTCGCCGTCGCCGCCCCCCCGCCGCCGTCAAAAGGGCCGGCGGCGGAGGGAGGAGGGTCGATCGGGGTTGCCGGCCCCCGCTCAAACCCTCAGCCGCCTTTTTTTTTTTTTAATTGTTTTATTTTATTTTTAAATGGCGTTGACACCTAAATTTTGACGATTTAGTTTATTTATTTTATTGCATAGAAAATTATGGGGTTAATTTTATTAATTTCATAGCATATAGATTTAGGTTGCATTTATTTTTTATTTGCATTTTTTGCTTTTTATTGAATTGGTGGCGGATGGATTCAAATTAGTTGGCTAAGCCTATTTTTAAATGATCAGAATTATCTTGTGAGAAATTCGAAATTCGAAATTTTTCCGAGATATGATGAATTCTTGGACAGATATAATGAAATATTGCAATTTGGCTTTCTAGGATTTGGAATTAAAGAATAATCTTATCGAAATCTTGAATCGTTATCAATAGGTGAAAAATTTGTGAAAAAAATATTGTGGATGTTGATTTCGAAAAAAAAAAGAAATTGAAATTCTAAATTTTCCCTATAAAAGGCCGTGCGTGCGAGAGGTTCAAGGGGTTCTTGTTTTTTTTAGGGTTGCTTGGCTTTTTCTTTTTTGGGTAAAAAAGAACACAAAAGTGAAAAAGCAAAAAGGTGAAAAGAGAAAGGAAAGGAAGAATCTCGTATTGGGGGAAAAAAGGCAGAGGAGGAGGGTGATTTGACCCTTACTATTCATCATCTTCCCCAAAATTTTGCTGCTTTACCTCTACAACTAACCGACCGGTTCTTCTTCAAACGTGCTGCTCTCGCCTCGCCATTCGACCCCAGCAACGAAGCTACGCCTCACCGCGACCTAGCTGCGCCCGCTGTCTGCCTCGCTCCACCGGACGCCTTGCGTCGCGCCTCCGCCCAAGCACCAGCCCTCGATTCACCCCTCGCCGCTGCTGTTATCTGTTTCCGTAACAGATCCTGAGTCACTCCACCAGCAACCCGATCCCGAGTCGAGCCGCTCGCCCTCGCCGCCCCCGCCACCAGATCCAAAGCTCAATCGTTTCCCCTGTTGCTGATCCGCACCACCACCCCGACGAAGCCGCCGCTGTGCATCTGTCGTGTCTCCGCCAGCGACTCGTGAGTCCGAACGCCTACAGTGCCCGAGTCCAACTCTGCTCGCTGACCGTCCCCCTGACGCCACAGCACCTCAACGCCTACTAAAGCTAGATCTGAACGCCGACTGCTTTGCCCATAACGCCGTTGGTCCGCCCCTGTTCCGCCGGTCGTCCCTACTGCCTGGGTGCCGCCCTGTTCCTGCCAGGCCACCCTCGCTGGAGTTTCCCCTTGCCGGACCGATCAACCGGCTGCTACTTGGAGACCAGCTACACAGCACGAGACCTATAAGGAAAAGGAAAAGAAAACAAAAAAAAAAAAAATCAGATTAGGTAGTTTTCTATTATTTTGTCTTTGTTATTTTTATGTAGTTTATAGTTTGTTTTCTTTATAGTTTTTTTAGTGTGATTATTCATTGATACATGATTGAGATTTCAAACATGAAAGTGCCCCTCAAATTAGGGATTGACAATTCGATTTTCGCGCTCGATATCCAACTCGCAATCTCTTGTAAAAATCGACAATCCGATCTCATGCCCGAGATTTGATTTGCGATTTAATTTTAAAATTAGACAACCCGATCTCATGCACAAGATATGGTTCGCCAATTTTCGGATATCAATTTTATCTTGCTTGATTTGCTGTCGTGGTGTTTTAATCAATTTTATTTTCATAAAAGGAAAAAATCCAAAAAAATTGAATTAGAATTAGGTTTGTTTTTTTTTTATCTTGCATGATTAGAATATGGATTTTATTTTGAGTCATGAAAAAGAAAGGAAAAAGTGCATTCATTTAGGATGTTAGTTTTTTATTATT
Source organism: Eucalyptus cloeziana (assembly GCA_014182715.1). NCBI lineage: Eukaryota > Viridiplantae > Streptophyta > Magnoliopsida > Myrtales > Myrtaceae > Eucalyptus > Eucalyptus cloeziana. The sequence continues at coordinate 46,514,953 of CM024636.1, read as the reverse complement.
ATTATCTAAATTGCATGTTTAATTTTAATTTCGAATTTCATAAACAAAAAAGAAAAAATTAGAATTAGGGCATTCTTTGCACGTCATTGTATATTAGATAAAATTGCATATTTGATTTTAGGTCTAGATAGATTTTTAGATGAATTGCATGATAGGTTATTTTTTAAAATGCATGTTTAGAAAGCATTTATAATAGATAGCATTTTACTTTAGTTTTCACTTTAGCTAGACTTTTTATTTTCTCTAGTGATTTTAATTACGAATTTTCGTTAAATAAAAAAATCATCATGTGCACGTCATATAGAATTAGGCCCATTAGTGATTATTGCTAGAGTCATTTAATTAGAAATTGCCCGTCATTAGAATTATGTCATTTTGGTTAATTTAGATTGCATATTTAATTATTGTTTGTTCATTAAAAAAATTCACAAAAACTTTTACTCATTCATATAGTTTAAGATATTTTGCCATGCCATATTATTTCATATTAGATTAGAAGCATTGCATATGGACTATATTCTCATTAAAAAGTGAAGGCAAAAATTGAGTAATTGCTTGTTAATTAGAAATCATATCTAAGATTGTTGATATGAATTCTGATCTAACAACGCAGATGCTTTCGTTGCTTTGAGGTAAGTCCTACATTATTTTATTTGCTTTATTGAGTGTTAAATTGGTGGTTTGCGCACTCGTATGATCACCTCACATGTTAGGAAAGTGAAATTAATTCAAGCTGCTTGCCAAACATTTTTTCAAAAAATAAAAGAAAAGGTACCTAAATGGCGTTGGAGAAATCTAACGTAATCAAGTCCCCGAACTCACAAATCTTTTGTTCATAGGAGTAAAATAATTCTCCCATTATTTTACCTAGGTATCTAATCGACCTACCGAAAATAGATTAGTGGCGACTCCTAATTGAAAATCAATTGCATGTTAAAAATTTGAATCTAAATCGCAAATTGGTATGAGCTTGGGAGAGCCCGAGCTAAGTTTAGGCTTAGTAATCCATTAGTCAAACCCTAAGTGGATCACCTGAAATTTTTGGTCGCGACAAATGGTTTAAATAAATTTATTTTTAAATTTACTTTAATTAATTTTATATTAATTTTTTTTACCACATCGAACCAAACGATGTCATTTTTGTATTGTTTAGCCACCTTAGCGTGCAAAACGGCGTCGTTTTGTTTGGCCAAAAAATTGCCATGTCGGCATTTTGGCCGGATTTTGGCTGAAATGACACTTAAGTGATCCATTTTGCTCTGATTTTGACACTTAAGTGTTACTTTCTTAACTTTTGGCACTTAAGTGTCCATCCGTGCGAAGTTTTGGCACTTGGGGTGTACTTTTCTCAACCTTCTCTATACCTATCGCACCCATGAAATCTTCTTTGAGGATTTAACCAAGTCTAAAATGTTCTTCTTAAACTTGGTAACCTGCAATAACAATAACACTCACTATCTAATTCACTTTTTTGGAACAAACGTGAGCCACTGTTGAAGCTTCTGCCCTCTATTTGTAAGATCAAGCTGATAATTTTGAGGGAAAATCGAAGTAGTTAATCAAATTGGCCAGTTAGTGTTTTGAACTTCCAGTTCTCTTTCAATTTGGAGATTTAAGGTTCTTACTTGAGGGAAAAAGCGTCCAACGGCATCATTTTGTTGTTTGCGAAAAAGCGTCCAACGGCATCATTTTGTTGTTTGCATACTGACTGTACTCTCCATTGATCCACGTCGACTTTAAAATTAATAAAAAAAAGTGCTGGATTTTTGGTCAATCAGATTGGCATTAGCACTTAAATAATTGTTTTTCAAACTTTTTAGTACTTAAGTGATCAAAAATAAAATTTTGATATCAAAGTGAGCTTCATACATAACTTTTGACACTTCTAGTGTACTTTCTCCTAGTTTCTACTTTTCAATGCATGATGGACTTGGATATATAGTTCCACAAATATAAATCCCTTTGAATTTTCAGATGAATAAATCCCTTTGAATATCATCTCGAGTATTGCACATATAGCTTCTGATGTCTCAACAATAGAACGAAAACGGGTTAAATTATGCATTTTCACTTAGCCTCAGTTTGGCATTATATTGTGAATTTATCACACGTGGATGTAGACTGGCCACATCAAAGCACCATACTCTAGTACCCAATTCCCCGCAATATATGGTGGACCATTGCTCCATATGTTTGTCTGCGATAACTAACACATGCTCCGCCAAAAAAAAACAACATTTATACGCCTTGTCTCTTTTGTTATATCATTTTCGCCAAGAAGAAGAAGGAAAATTTATGGCAAAATGATGATGTTTCGATTGTTATAGCAAAGGATAAGTCTTGATTAATTGAAGAACATTAGTGAGAGAAAGATAGAATTAGTGAAAGGGGAGAACTTTAGGGGGGACCATCAAGAAGAGTCAATACATTGAGTTCTTGCCAAATCCGACGTGAACTCGAGGCAAAGTAGGTCTTATTTCACTATCTTGGTTTCAATGTATGCATACACAGATAAGACACGTGGACATTTTGTGTTGCTTTTGGCTTGTCTTTGTTAAGCGCCCCCCCCCCAAAAAAAAAAAAAAAACCCACCACATACTCCAAGCATCAAATTGCATTCTTGTGGCTCTAATAAATTATGGCCTAAAGCCAGTGTGGTTTGTGCACACGACTTTGGGTCCAATTGAGTCATGTGCATTGACATTCCGAATGTGCTAGAAACGAGTTGATATGAAATTTCGTTTTGAATCAATGGATTAATCCCTTGGGATCAAGTTATGATGAATAAATCACGAATCCCTAAGGTTGTCCTTCGTTGGCCTCCTTTGATCAGACATCGGGGCAACAACAGAAGAGAGATTCGCAGTACCATACTCCTCATATAACTTAAATTTGATCAAGTTTTCTAGGAAGTACATTGCAATCCATGACTGAATTTCAAATCACGGGCCTAATGGTTTGCACTCTCCACAAAACCTACTGATTTACCCCAGCCCAAGAAACAAGAGGTGCGTGGGATTAAGCTTAAAGGCCCATCTCAATAACCTGGACCACTCTATTAGAAGTTGACCCGGCCATGGGCTTACAATTATTGGAAAAAATCAAGCTATTATTTAATGTTTGATAGCCCCTCTCATACGAGAAAAGTAGAACTTTGTCTGTGTCTGGGTGCTTTTAGACTGAACCTATCGATTGACCACTGAAGTCGCGCCTGTGAACACCAGCTAGATCCAAGTTCCAACGGAGTATGACCTTGGAGTCTATCGAACGCAACCCCAATTGCATCATTCGTCAAAAGTTGAAACGCACTGATGATCACCGCATAAACATAAGGTTAAATATAATCGATAATCCTCGCTGGCCATTAAAAAAGACCAACATTTCCATTTATCTGATTTGTATATGGAATCGAATAAATCGATTAACAATATATATTTTATACCTCATATTTTGAAGGTCCAGATCTTTTTTTCTGCACAACATGATTCTTGTTCGATGGCGAAGTATATCTAAGTGAAGCGAATAATTGGTGGCAAGCTCTAGATATGACAAAGAAAAAAACTTCGGTCGGTTAACCGATGATATCTGTCGCGACCAATTTTTTGGGTGTGCACCACCTAGGGTTTAGCTAATGGATTGTTAAGCCTAGACTTAACTCGGGCTCTCCCAAGCCCATACCAATTCGCGACTTAGGTTCAAATTTTTAAACATGCAAATGGATTTTATCTAGGAGTCGCCACTAATCTATTTTTGGTGGGTCAATTAGAAACCCAAGTAAAGTAACGGGAGTTTTACTTTACTCTTACGAACCAGAAACTATGGGTACGGGGACTTGATTACACTAGATTTCTCTAATGCCCTTTCGGTATCATTATTTTATTTATAAAAAAAAATGTTTGGCAAGCAGCTTGAATTGATTTTAAATCTATTTCCCTAACATGTGAGGTGATCATGCGAGTGCACAATCCACCAATTTAACACCCAAGAAAAGCAATGAATAAATTGCAAATTTACCTCAAAGCAACGAAAGCATCTGCAATGTTAAATCAGAATTCACATCAACAGTCCTAGATATGATTTCTAATTAACATGCAATTTCTTTTTTCAGGATTTTCTCTTGTTTAAAAAAAAAAAAAAAAAAAAACGTCTTATGCAATGCATGCTACTAATCTAACATGAAATGACATGACATGATAGTATAGCCTAAACTATGTGACATGAGTAAAGTAATTTTTTTGTATTTTCTTCATGAACATGCAGTAATTAATTATGCAATCTAAATTAACCAAAATGACCTAATCCTAATGACGGACAATTTCTAATTAAATGAACCTAGCAACAATCACTAAATGACGTGCATTTCATGAACCTAATTCTATATGACGAGCACATGATTTTTATTTTTCTTAATAAGCATGCAATCTATCTATGAGAAATTATCTAAATCTATAACTAATAACCATGCAATCCTAACATGCAATGATGTGCAATTCTATATGACATATGCACAATGATTTTTTTTTTTTATTAAAATTCGAAATTAAAGTTGACACATAATTAAACGTGCAATTTAAATTAAAGAAAGCTAACATTCTAAATGAATGCATTTTTTTTTGGATTTTTATTTAAGAAATTCGAAATAAATAAATTTCCTATTCTAAATATGCAAAATAACCCTAAAACAAGTAATATTCTAACGTGAACATAATCTAACTCAAATATATATTTTTTGGTTTTTTTCAATCAAATAAAGGCATCAAGAACAACACCGCACCAAATCAAGCAAGATATCATCCATGTCCATTTAATTTTGGGAAATAAATTGACGAATCATATCTCGCGCATGAGATCGGATTGGCCAATTTTTTTAAATAAAATCACGAATCGTATCTCGAGCGTGAGATCGGATTGGTAATTTTTCCGTACGATTGCGTGTCGTATTTCAAGTGTGAAATCGGACCGTCAATCATATGTACGTTGCGAAATTAGGAAGATTTCCCAATTCATGAGGGATCAAAAGATTTCTTTTGGACATGACAATATCAACTGAACATTCAAACATGATTGCAATATGTGAATTAGGCATAAGATATATGAAACTGAATTAATCCAGATTCTTATCTAATTTGCGATATTGCCCAGATATTTTTTCTGAGTTTGGACGGATGGCAGATTACGAGAATCACAATGAGGATGACCGACGATGGCTCGCAGTGGCTGTTCACGAAACTCACACGTCCTGACCCGAATATTCTAAACAGCCTGCAAAACAGAAAACCCAGCACTTCGGCTTGGTGCGTGTCCGGTGAAGGCTCGTAGGTGAGGCTCGGCACAGCAAATGGGTCTCGGGTCAGCACACGACAAGAGACTCGTGTGGTGATAGCCTCAAGGATATTGTAGAAGTCACGAAACGCATTGGGCCCGGATTGGCAATCGCCCGGAATTTCGCCAAGATACCTACAGGTGTCGCTGCAAAGTTGTTGATCGTGATTTGGCTGCAACGAAGACCTGATTTGGATCTATGAGGTAGCTGTGGAGACGCCTTGATGGTGGAGATCTCGAACAATAACCCGTTGTTGAAGCAATAGCAGCAAAATCTGCGCAATTCAGGACTTGGGCGTGTATTCCCTCAAGAGAGAAAGGAGATGAAAGTGAGATTTTAATGGATAATGGGCATGAGTCTCCAAGTAGCAGAGAGAATTTGACTTTGTAGACTTAGTGTGTAACGGAATATTCAATTCTCCAAGTGCGGGTCTCCTTCCTAATCTCAATCCACTCCACCATCAAGATGCCATTAGACCAAACATAACTATCTATACTGGCAAACTGAAAAAGGTATTATCTGAGTAAATCAAGATCGAAAGAATTTTAAATAGCAAGTAAACTATCAACAGCACTTGTATCAAATCGCAAGCAACGCTCTCAGTCTCAAAATAAGCATTCTAAATCAAGCATCCCATATTCCAAAAAGAAAAAGCAAATAGGGCAAGATCCTAATTCAGCATAAGCGGTCCATGCAAGTCAAAATCTGCAGAAGTTCCCTCTTCTCGCGGGAAAATATTAAAATAGAAAGGTCCTAATTTTCTCACTGTTTCAACCGAATGGCTTCGAGAATAAAACGAAACTATTGAAGCAACAGAAGAATATAGACCTAGCTACAGAAAAATTCCAGATCATCCCTACACGAAGTATACGCAAAGTCGTAAACCTTCAAATCCTAGGGAAATTCTTCAAACTAAAAAGCCACGACCCGCAACAGCGACGCTTCTCCTTCTACGGCACAGCTCCCACTCCCCGGAACAAAAGAAAAATTTCTCCTTTTTATATGTTGAATCTCTGACCTAAAACTCAAGAAAAAGCCCTCTTGTGCGGCCGTCCCTATCAATATGTGTGGCCTTCTCCGATTCTATTGCACATGAGGTATTATATAGGTCTAAAAAATGTATCTTTGCGGTATATATTTTTTCCTTTTTGTTCGCGCATGATACCCCTAAATATATCGTTGAAATATATTCACCTCGCGCAATATTCTCTTTTTTATTTTTCAAATATTCCATCAAAAAATTTCTTTCTACCCAAGAATATACCCATTGGTGTATATTACATGAATATATGAAAAATCCTATCGGAATATGCTCACCGTCGGTCCAATGCTAAATGCAAAAAATGCAAATTAAAATAAATGCGCCTAAAACTATATGCTATGCAATTAACTATATATATTCTTTTTCAAGGATAAAATTAACCCCTAATTTTTTAATGCAATAAATGACTAAACGGGTCGTCAAAATTTAGGTGTCAACAATATCATTCTTGAAATTGCACAGCATAACATTTATTCTAGCAGAATGTGCTTTGATTTTGATAATTTTAAGGGGTTATTTCAAATTCCTCTCCGGTACTCCTTTTCTCCAGCTCTTCATTTTGGAATCCAGTTCCTCCTTCTTTTTCTATATCAGGTATTAAATCTTACGACAATTCTATAAATCCTTGAGGATCGGATTCTTGGCGCCAATAACCGTTAGGATCACAATAAATACGATATTTAATACATATCTATTCAAGTCGAGTGGAGCTCAATTTTTTTGATTTTCTATTGGAGTTGAATTTGAGCAGAATTTTTTATGCTTGATCAGATTTGAGTCGTGCTTCAAGTAACGAGTATGCGTGCTAGGTCAAGCTTGCGCTGCTTCATCGACTCAATTACGTCTCCTTGCCTGCATAGAGAAATTGTGAATCTGCCGTTGAGGATTCTTTAGAATATATGTCTCTTTAAATATATCTTTTTCCACCGAGATGCTTGTTATTTACATTTTCCCCTTTTTTGTAGCACACATTTGATGTTTGATATTAAATGAACATTCAAATTAGCCGTGAGTGTATCCTCTTCTCCCCAGGACTTTCCCGTGTACAGATTTTGTCATAGCTAATAGATTTACTTGTCACGTGATCGATACCACTCCAAAGAATTTATCTTGAAATTATATTTGTTGGAGTAAATCTTTTTACCTATGATTTTAGGAAAAAGAATACCTTAAGTGTCTTAACTTTTGTATGACGCTTATCTCAGTGGCATAATTTTTTTCTTAATTACTTAAGTACCGTAACTTAAAAAAAAAAACATTTACTTGAATGTTATAACTTTTTTGGCAATCACCTGGGTGTCTTGAATTCTAATAAAACGTTCATTCGAGTGCCATGACCATTTTAAAAATCGTTCACCTTATGTGCCGAAAATCCAATGTAGCATGGCACTAGTGGTAAACATTTTCTAAAAGTTCTAATTAAAGTTATGACATTCAAAAGAATGTTTTTAAGAAGTCATGACACTCAATAGTCATGACGCTCAAGTGATTGAAGGAAAAAAAAAAGTTATGGTACTCAAATGAACTTTATAAAAAAGTTATAACACTTATGGTGTTTTTATCCTAGCCATCATACTTCGAAAAATTTTCCTAGAAAACATGATAACTATTAGTAAGTGCCGTTATTACATATATGAAAACAAAGATACTTACTCTTAACCAATCGAGAGCCCTTTGCATTTGAATAGTTCCTCTGGAGATAGTAGTTACAACATAGAACTTAGGATTGTACTTTGCTACTGCAAGCATCATCCTGGCCAATTCTTCTGATGTAGGCGCTTGAACTAATGAGAACTCTTTTTTTTTTTTTTTTTTTTTTTTTTTATGGCTAGAAACTAATGGGAACTCATTAGTTGAGCTTACCTTCAAAGAGCGTATGAGAGTTCCTTTCTTGGTGATTCTCCACGACAAGTGTCATCAACCTCCTACCATAATGCGAAATCCAAATAAGCTCCGGGTAAAACTGAATACAAGGCTTCACGAGTTCATTGATTCCCTTCATTCTAGCTTGACCAAAATAAAAGGATTAGGCGCAAGGGCTAATGGGTATATCGTGTGCATACAAAAGTTGGGTGAAGATGAAAAGATGAGTGCAATTGCCGGCAACAGTTGTGAATAAGTTTTGGGAATCATTGATTCGTTTTTTAGTGGTTAGATGGTGTCCACGCCAATTTTTGTGCACCTCAAGTGATCCACCTCTTCGAATAATCTTAAGAACGCACTCGTTCATTTCGGTCTTGTGGATTCAAAACCTCATTTTTAAAGTGCTCCCAGTAAGTCTTAAATAAAAGATCATAGGAAGAGGAGCAAACTCTTTTAACATCTAGCCAATGCCTTGTTGGTGCGTGCGTGTATCTTGGGGTGGAATTCCAAAATGCACGATTTTGGGCCAAGAAATTTGCTCCCACTAAAATCTTCTTCTATTCCGTGCCCTCCCAAATAAATTATTTTTACTTTCCTACTTGCTTTCTCCCCCCATTTTCCTACTCTCCACGCCTTTTCGAAGTTGCCAAGTAAAGTGTAATTTTACCATGTTAAATGCTTTTAATTGATAAGCGTACGCTTGTGCATCTCATCTATTGCGACGCTATCTTATGGGTGATGTGGCGAGAATAGTCAATGACGGAGCCCCCGGTCCTATGCCCAATTTCCGCACCCTCTCAATAACAGTCAACGAAAATAATTTTTAGGCTTAAGCATTTCAAAGGTAATCAGTTATTGACACCCAAACTTATCCTTATTGTCATGTGCTGGTCACGAGAAATGAAAACATTCAAAATCATCCTCATTGTCATGTGCGGGCTGTGATTAACATCAACTTAGCCTATGTTAGTCATGGAAACGAAGGATGGCCAAGGATTTCAAAAGCCTTTGGGCTAGATTTCGATAGGCCTACAAGTGGAGACATGCGATTCGATGATAAAATAGTTGATTGCCACATGTCCAAATCAAGAGATGCTACCGAAGACAAAGGATTCATATGGAATTGGGGTAAAGATTTAGGTAGGAAGGTTGATTAAAAGGGCGTGCAAAACCAAAGGAGCGGTTAATACTTGTTGAGCAAGTCATGTAAGCATTGTTGAACAAGTCAAAAGACAATAAGATATGGTTAAAGTAGTTGAGCGAAGAATGTTGAACAACTTTCAAGGAGGAAGCAATCAACTACCGACAGTTACCAAATTGGCCTATAAATACCGCATGCAATCCAACAGAGAGCCCCCTTAAACAACACACAAAGTTCCTTTGTCTTACCCTTTTAGTTGTCTTAGCCTAATTTAGTTTAGCTATAGCTTCAAATTCCCGTTATATATTCCATTCCAGTGAGTGTATATATTCAAGATAGTGTTGTTGACTAGATTCAAGTACTGTCCTACTGTCTAGTGTCATCGATTACCTTCCGATGTTAAGTCCTCATATCTATTTAGGAGCAATATCCACTAGGTGTTGTTTTCACTGTCCAGCATTGTCGATTAAGTTCTGACGTTATGTTCTCAAGCCCAATTAAGAGCAGCACCTTCTTGGTATTGTTTTCAATGTCCAATGTTGTCGAATCAACTTTGATATTATACAAACCATTTTGATTTTAATGAGCTTTCATTAGTATGTCGTAATGAGTTTGGATCAAATTGTTGATTATATTTCGACATTAGTTATCATTAATTTTAAGCTTGTATTAAGTGACTCCATTAAATTTAGAACCTATAATATATATGTTAGTATTTGACCATTTCTGTCCAATACTAGCATAGAACCTAAGTCCCCTCAAAGAAAAATCAAAATATAATATTTGATGAAAGATATTTTGTTGCGGAATCCAAAACTGACGAAGTACCAGTACATATGTTTTCATTGTTTTAATATATTTCAGAAAAATTTAGATGCTAGATAGAGATGATGAAGCTAACACAATTTCACCAATCAAGATTGAAGGAGAAAGTCCTAGGTTAACATAAATCTTAGTCAATTAGCCTTTAGCTAGATGGTTTCTCGCCTCCGTTTACAATTTCAAGGATTCTCTTGTTATTTTTTTTTTAATAAATTATTTCCCATATTCTTGCAATTAGAACTTTGTGAATACCTGAAACCTTTCAAAATATGCAGATATTGACACAGAGAATCATGTATAATTTTGTAGTGCTTCAATGTCTTACAAGGTCACTTTAGAATGCGCCAAATGAGTGCCAACATTGTCGAATCAACCTTCTTGCCTCTTGATTCTAAACATGTATCATTACACTGTCGCGACCTACCGAGGGCGAGAATATGTTTAGAGGTACTTGCTTATGAGATGAGTCGAATGGTTCATACAAATGATGATCTCGGCTGGACCATCATTTGCTAACATCGCAAATGACTCATCAATCACAAACGTGGACTCTCTCAAGTCTATACCCTGCGTGACATTAGATACTCAATTTTATTTAACTAATCATATGTGAATTTCTATATAATAAGTCGGCACTAGCCTATTAAGGTCGGTTAAAAATCAAGTAAGATATGGGAGAATATCTCCTTTTTCGCACAACCAGAAATTTTGGAAACGGGGACTTGATTACATTAGCTTTAAAACTAATGGTCTTTTAGTACCTAAACTTGATTACATGCCAACTAAAATGCTAGGGAGCCTATCAAAGAATTTTCGGGTTCATCCTAACAATTCTAAAAATGAAAATAACGCTCAAATTATTAAAGTGCACAATCAAGTGCAATTGAAGTAAACACATAGACAACTTGATATTGTCTCTAAATAAAAGCATAAGAAAATCCTTATCAATAAAGCTCTAAAGGTTTATTCAATTTTGGATTTCAATTTTTTAAGGATTTTTCACTTTTTAATGGAAAACTACCTAATTTTTTAAGCTTTTTCTAAGTATTTCTAATTTTTCTGAATTTTAAAATTTTAAAATTTTTTAATGAATTTTTATGGAATTTTTAATTATTAAAAGGGACTTCGGACCGGGTCGGGGAACCGGCCCGGGTATGGGTCTAACCCAGACCCTAGGGTCGGGGATGGAGCTTGCAATTCGGATCGGCCCCTGGGCCTAATTCAAATATGGGCCGATCTGCTGGGCTTGAACTATTGCTGTAATTCAAGCGCAATTTCTCTTTAGTCACGTTCAGCCCAAGTCCAACTAAACCTAAATCAGGCCCAACTTCTATTTCATCTAAACCATCCCCAATTCACCATAAGCCTAACCCCGAATCTGTACTTAGTTCATTCAATCGGCCCAACCTTCGTCTTATAATCTGACCCGACGCAGTTTGATTATCCGAATTTGATCTGGTCAAAATTAGAGTCGACCAACTTTTTATTTCTTTTTTTCATTTTCTATTTTCTTATTTCTTTTCTTTTTTCCACCTGCGTTGTCTTCTTCAAGCGACGTCTTCTTCCCTACAACCGGTTGACGGAAGCTTCTCCATGGACGAACTCAACACTCACCACACGAGCACACTTCGAAATCTCAACCAATCCGACGTCAGCCGCCAACCTCACCAACTGTCACTAGGTCGTCACCGCCGGTGATCTCTCAGGCCATCATCGAACCTGTTTGGCGCCATTCACATGCACTTCAAACTAAATCTATTCTAGAGAACCAACACATATATGCACATCGAAGCAAAGCAATAGGGAACTAGCTATAGCCGCCCTTAACTGCAGGCATTCTCTGGCAAAGGGAATGGTATCTCCGGCAAGGTGTTCCTCCATGGGCGACTTGGAAAAAGCGATGGATATGCCACGAAATCGAAGGAAAGCATGGAGAAAAGCACGACATCAGACGTAGTTCAACAATCTCAGAACAATCAAACGTTAAACTATAAAACTTCTAAGCATCGATTTGATGGAATGGATTTCGGTGTTTCATTCAAGCATTTTGTCGAACACCTGATGTGCAATTCGAAGTATGGGATCCGCATTACTCATCTAAAATCAACCTCAATTTCAGACAAGTAACTCGCGATTTCGCTAGTGAACACTAAGTCTCAAATTCGGGAAAAACAGAGCAAGGTTAGAGCATTTGAAGTGAGGAGCTAACCTGAACAAGAATGGAGTCACCGTTACCGTGCGTTCGCCAACGAGACTTTAGAATATGACCGGTATCCTTCCTTTTCGTCTGAGGAACGAGTTTAACGGCCGCAAGCCTTCGGTCAGCCACGGACGGAGATGGTGGCCCATGGTCGTGAAACATTTTCTCCGGCCAGTCGAGGACCAGAACAGAAGGAAATCAGCAGATTTTTGCCAATTTTCCCAAAAAAAAATCTTCGGTTTCCTTTAGAAAACAAAAATGGACTCGGAATCAGGAAAGAATAAATGAAGGAAAGGGAGTGAAGGAAAAGAAATGAATTAGGACCCAGAAGAAGTAAAAAGAGTGGCGCTAGAAGGAGGGGTATGCGCATGGGCTTGGCAGGCCCAAAACTTGTTGAAGAGAATGAGCTGGATCCGAATTTTATTACTATTTTTATCATTCTTTATTACTATTATTTTTGTATTTTTTTATTGTTGCAAAAATGGATGGACGCCTAAAAATTCGGGTGTCAACATACACCTCTTTTCTAAAAACAAAAGATCACTATAAAATCTTTCAAGGCATTTAGGGTGCATTTTGTTCAAAAAAATATTTTAATGACAATTGTATTAGGTTTGTTTTCTTGAAATTATGTTTGGTGAGATAACAGTTTTAGATAGGAATGAAACTTGTGCAAAATGATGTAATTTTTGGTCATTTTCAGTTTTAAGGTTCGAATTGTGAAAACATGGCAACCAAAAATCCTACAAAAAAAAAAAAAAAAAAAAAAGAAATTTGAAAATTTGAAAATCTGAAAATTTTCCATTTATATTTTGCATGAAAAAAAGCTTTTTCTGTAGAAAGACTTTGCTTTGATTTGAATGGAAATTTCTTGCTTGTGTTTTTGGGCCAGAGAAAAGTGAGGCACCCGTTTTTGCCAATAGCTTCATACAGCTAACGGCTTGCAAATTAGTCGCCCTGAATAGCTTTTATGAGCTTAAGAAAGAAGTTTCTTAACGTGATGAAGACTCTATTGATGTCTAAAACCAGAAATTAGAGAATTTCCATTTTACATTTACGTTTTGTGTGAAAGCTTTTTCTTTAGAAATATTTTATCTTGAATTGAAAGGAAGTTCCTTGATTGTTTTTTCGGGCCAGACAAAAAGTGAGGTGCCCCCTCTTGCTGATAGCTTTATTCAACTAAAGGCTTGCAAATTAATTTACCAGAATAGCTTTTTTTGAGCTTGAGAAAGAAGTGGCTTAACTTGGTAAAGATTCCATTGTTGTCTAATAACAAGAAATTGGAAAATTTCTATTTTACATCTACATTTTGTGTGAAAGCTTTTAATTTAGAAAGATTCCGCTTTGAATTGAATGGAAGTTCCTTGCTTGTGTTTTTGGCAAGACAAAAGTGAGGTGCCGGTTTTTGCCGATATGTTTATTCGGCTAAAGGCTAGCAAGTCAAGTTGCTTGAATAGCTTTCTTGAGCCTGAGAAAGAAGTGGCTTAACTTGATAAAAACTCCATTGATGTCTAAAACTGGAAATTGAAAACTCTCCATTTTACATCTATATTGTGCGTGAAAGCTTTTTCATTATAAAGTTTCTACCTTGAGTTGAATGGAAGTTTTTTGCTTGTATTTTTGGGCCAGACAAAAGTGAGGAGCCAATATTTGCCTATAGGTTTATTTGGCTAAAGGCTTGCAAATTAACTTGCTTGAGTAGCTTTCCAGAGCCTAAGAAAGAAATTGCCTAACTTGGTAAAGACTCCATTGGTGTGTAAAATCAGAAATTGGATAATTTCCATCTTACATCTATATTTTGTGTAAGCTTTTTCTTTAGAAAGACTCCGTCTTGAATGGAATAGAAGTTCCTTACTTGTGCTTTTTGGCTAGACAAAAGTGAGCTGCTCGTTTTTGCTTATAGCTTTATTCGGCTAAAGGCTTGCAAATTAATTTGTCTAAATGGCTTTCCTGAGCTTGAGAAAGAAGTGTCTTAACTTGGTAAAGACTCAACTGGTGTCAAGGGACATAATGACCTTTATTGTAAAAAAGAGAGATTGAGTCACCTCAAAGTAATGGTTCGATCACTAAGGATTGAACCTAATGATATTTGGTCCCAAAGCTAGAGCCTACTCACTAATTTGTATAGGCCTAGTTTATATTCCATGCAATAATCTCCTTTACATTTAGGTAATCCAACCATTATAAAGTGAATAAAAAATTATATGCTTTACTTGCTCTCGGTGTAGGGGCTTACCTTTACACTAGGCAATGTATTTCTATAAAAAGGAGGAATGAACTCCGCTTAGGGAAACTAAAACTCTTTGATAATTGGATATCTTGCCCTTGTTTGCATCCTCCATTTACTTTGTTGTTGAAAGGCTGCAACAAGGAGAGCATCCCAATGGTGCTGCAGCCAAGTGAAATACAAGGAAATTCGAATCCTGCAGAACCACCACCAGGTACATATTCATGTTCCAACCCAGAAAAATTTATGGTATAAGCGATGTGGTGTTATAATTTCTTTGTTTCCTTTATCTAGTTTGGTGGCATATGTAATTGGAACTAAATTTAATTTCCAACAACGAACTAAAAATGCAAAAGCAATGTGTGGCCATCAAATACAGTTTATTGATTCAAGAAAACAGTAAGCAAAAGCAAAACGTATTCCTCAAATATCCTAAGTTTGGTATGACTTGGCTGCACCAGTTCCCTCGTAGTTATGGATGATGATGCGACTGCTTTTTGTCAATCCTAGTTTCGTCACTAACAAGAACTCAATGACCAGTTCATTAAAATTAACTACTGGAAAATTTCCTCTTATCAGAAAGTTTTGTCCGAACAATCACATTGCGAGAACTAATTATTTTCTATGTCTACTTAAAATGCAAATTGGATTTGCAGTTGGTTGTCCAACAAAGCAATTTCGTCAAGAGCGGACAGCCAAATAAACGGGTTTCAAATATTTAATTACTTATCATTAAGAGACTACATAAGACTCGTTCTTTATAGAAATGATTCTCGAGGTAATCAATTCACTATAGTCATCTCCAAAAAGGAAATCATGTTGGAACAATATCACATATAAGTTTAATGGCACCAAGATCTTGAAAAAAACTCATCATCTCTATTAAGTTTAACATTAATTTTTTATTAAAAAGGTTACCGTCTAAGTTTATACTTAAAATTCCAGGCACTGAATGAGGCTAATGAGTCTGATCCAAAGCATACAAAGTGTAATTGATTTTTCTAAAGTTATTTATGTCCATTTCTCTTTTTGGCAACAAAGAGGTCCGCATAGACTTGAGTTCAAAGGACATGGCAACTGATCCAGCTTGCCAAGACAGTTGCAAAACAACCAGAGGTATTTCATAAATCTTGAGTTTCTCACGTTTAATTTATACCCGAACCCCAAGTATTGATGAATAACTCGCTTGGATATAAAGCTTTTTGCGCTCATCACCGGGTTCTCAGCTTCCCAAGCGACCCACACGAAACGCTTCACTGTACGGCGTCCAAAGTTTGTCTTCGTGTGGCGTCCAAGGGAGAAGAGAGTCACTTCATCGTGCGACAAGAGCACGAAGGAACCCACTAGCGGCCACACAGGCACATTATCTCAAATTTGACAAAACTAAAAAAACCTTTTTAAGATGATGCCAATGCCACATAGACTTATTATCTCAAATTTGAATTGATCATGATCGCATAAACTATAGCCAAATACCCTTTAAAAAAAATCCCCAATTTTAACTCCAAACTTAATTCTATTCTAAACTCCTTTTCGTCTCTTTAAAAAACCTCAACTTTTAATCCAGCCTTGATTCTAATCTAAACTCTTTTTGTTTTTCTCATAAAAAGTCCTAATTTTAGATACAGTCCCAATTCTACTATGAACTTTTTTTTGTCTCATAAAAAAACCACCAATTTATACTTGAGTCTTATATCCGCGCCTCTATTAACCCTCTGTCCAAAATCGCCTTTAGTGATGTAGCTTTTCCACGTCATTACACTACTTCTTTTTTTGTTCCAAATATGATATCCAAAAAAATGTCTTTTGGAGATGAATTTCCATGTTAACATAAACAACATCCCATGAGATCTGAAATTTGTGTAAAAGATAGAGCAATCAGAATTGACTTCATTAGTTGCTCTTAGTTTTAAATAGTCTTCTTTCTGTCTCGCTTCCAAAAATTCGTTTTTGCACTCAGTCTCATGCTCGATGGTCTTTTATGATAGAGTTTACGCTTGAGATACTCGGCTTGGGATGCTCAAGCAGTTCGTGTTTGAGTTTTCAATCTTTTGATTGTCAAGATAAATTTTGGATGGATGGTTAACGGAGTAAATTTGCAACTCAGGCAAAATTTTGTGTTTTTTGTGAGAAAAAAAGTTTAATTGAGATTTTTTATGTGATAAAAAATTTAAAGTATAATTTGAACTAAAATTAAGGTTGAGGAATTTTTATTACTTGCAACATTTTGCGCTAACTCTGGTTTTCCTCCCTCCATTATCCAAGATGTTTGTGTGGACGTGGACTCCAACAAAGAAATTAATCCTTCGGAAATACCAACTTCTCTTGCTGAAGCAGTACAAGGTGCGCCATTGCCAAGTGAGCCGTTCCTTTTTCTGTTGATTAAATAGGATTTATGCAAGTCCTTCATAATAAGCTGATATTTGTTGCACAATTCTTATTTGACCAAAATAAATAAATCAATAAGTCGCCGGAACAGGCACTTGAGTAAATGATTTTTCATTGACATGGCACTCAAATGATTGAAAAAAAATAGTCACGGCGTTCAAGTGAATACCGTATGAAAGTTATAATACTTACGATATCTTTATCCTCTCTTTTTGGATTCAGAAATCACGACAACTAATAAAGCTTCCCAAGGCGCTCGCAGACCAACTAGAGGTGTGTCATTTTGCACTTTTAGTCCTCATCTTTCACAAATCTTGTGTTGGATGCATTTTGACTTATTTTGCTCCGAAACATTTTAAATTTCACAACATGCAAGTGTTGACAAATGAATTCAAATATAATCTCATCATAATTTTCAGTTTGAATAATATCTTGAATTATAAGTAAGAAAGCCCGAAGTTCTTTTATTAAGAAAGAGTAAAATATTGTGATCATTAATTATGAATGATAATGCGGATAAGACCAATGGCAACGAGAGAACTAATTAATTGTACAATACCTATCTAATAAAAACTCAGGATATCTGTTCAGTGTGACGTTTAATTTTTTTGTTTAAAAGTTTACTATCTAAATTTAATAATAATAATAAAAAAAAATCCATGGAATGAATGAGCTTGATAGTAGTCTTGAATAGATGATCTTTAACATACGTTGTGTAATTAATTTTTCCAAGGTTATTTATGTTCATTTCTCTTTTTGGTAACAAAGAGATTCACGTAGACTCGAGTTCGAAAGACACGACAACTAATAAAGCTTCCCACGATGGTTGCAAAACGACTAGAAGTCTGTCCCTTTTGACATTTAATTTTTCCTTTTTCATATATCTCGTGTTTCTTGCATTTGACTTTTTTAATTCAAAGCATTTTAAACTTTTTTTTTTGGTCAGTCCTACGCTAATCCTACTCTAACACTCACGCTTAGACTTTTGCCATGCCTCCTTGCAAGGCATGGGAGTCGAAACTCACTCCTGAAATGAAATCGTCCCCACCCCAATCCCCCTTGAGAATGTGGAGATTTGAACTCCCAACCTCCTCCTTCCAAGATGGAAGGGTGGCCACTGGGGCGAACCCCCAGTGGTTAAAGCATTTTAAACTTCACAGCATAAAAATGTTGACATAAAAATTCTAACATAATCTTTTTATAATTTTTAAAATCATAATAATATCTTGAATACCAATTGAGAAAGCCCGCCAAAATTTTTTTGACTTCCAAAGAGCAAATGAAGGCGCTCATAGAAACACGTACGTTGAATAACGACCACCCCTTGATTTGCATCGGCATTTCATCGGAATTTGGAGTAGCTGCAATAGTTACACTTGGCCTTAAAAACGAGGAATGCGAAAGACTGAGGAATTCTAGTGTTCAATATATGCAGCCAAGACAACACCGGTGGTCATAGAAAAGTATCGACGATTGTTTAAAGCCACAGTAAAAGGTGATTGGAAAGCTGTCAAGACAATCCTCAATCGTCGTCCCGAAGCAATGACGGCCAAACTTATGACTGGAGAAGGTAGTTTTACCGTGCTCGATATTGCGGTTATGGCCGGACAAGATCAATTGGTCGAGAACCTGGTCAAGCACATCCATTTAGAATATAAAGCTCCCCTTTTACCTGGTTTCCTCTACCATGCTGCTCGGAAAGGAAGAATAAGGAGGGTCCAGGAATTAGTAGACAAACTTGAAGAAATTGATGAACCAGATGCTTTTAACCGTGCCCTGTCGATTGCTACTACAAGTGCTCCTAGGCAAAAGGAGGTTATCCAGTACCTGGCCGGGCAAACAAAATCCAGCCCAAATATTAATACAATCTTGAACCTCATTAAGGCCGGCCATTTGGGTAAAATTTCACTCTCACTCATATTATTAGATCCCCTTAATTGTTTCCTTGAATTAACTTTTTTGTTCTTGTGTCCCAAAAGACATACTATTGGATTTAGCTCGCAAACACCCCAGCTTAGCAACATCCATAGGTACCAAAGACTTTAACGGGTTAATAGCCTTTGCGCGGATGGATTCTTACTACCGTAGTGGAGCTAAACTTAATTTTTGGGAAAAATATATTTACCAATGTAGGTACTTATTGCGCTTCTTTTGTTAGGTATGTACAATTAGAGCAAATCTATCGACATAGTATCATTCTATCTATTCCCTTTTCAGGTATCCCACGCTTGGTTGATGCATCATCTAACAACGCCAAAGACATGAAGATGACTCGAGGTATTTCTGTTAATCTGCCTGATGGATGGACTAACACAACACAAAGCATATTATTCAGAGATCTCATTAACAAAAAAATTAAAAGGATGGGGACTACATCTATGTATACAATTAATATCTTATTAATATCTAAACTATAATGCGTGGCAAGTTAATATCTAATTTTACATTTGTATAGTTTCAAAAGTCTTGCTCAATGTCAAATTGCTCAGTATAATTATTGAGAATTGTAAATTTAGATATAAGGTGATGGAGGTTGATTGATCCAAGTTGTTTTTTAACATATTTGAGCATTATGAAATTTAATTACATGTGCAATTTTCATTTCACGAGTGTGATATTTATCTTTTGTTCACCATTAATTCCTAATTTCTAACATGATTTTTCTCTCCTCTTAATGATGGTAGCAACATCAATTCATCGATTGAAGATTTCACTTTGGAATCTTGTCGTAAAACTGGGTACGTGATTTGGCATAGTGTGTTCAAAAGAATAGAAGAAAATCTTATGAAACCAAACATCATAGAAAAGATAGCTTCCATACAAAAACACATAGAAAAGGCTATATGCTCTACTTTACCCAATGCTTTTTGGGAAAGAAAGAAGCATATCGTTGATTTACCTTATGAACAAGATTTTTCTAAAAACAAAATACCTACAAAAGCTCGCCCGACACAAATGAATCATAAAGGGGTTAGGTTCGGAGTACTATATGAGAGAACAAAGAAGTATAAGAGATTAACAGATCTATAAGAGAACTATAAGAACTGTATAAAAACTAAATGAAATCTTGAGAATTAAAAATAATGTAAAGGGCAAAAGCAATGTATAAAATATAAAGTAAGAGTATGCATAAACAAAAACCAACCATGAAGGTGGTATGAACTTGTATTATATAAAATGAAAATTACATGTATTGAAAAGTACAAAAACTAAAGCATCAAGTCATCCACTACACTCCAGGGAGTATTGATGTTTGTATTACAAAAAATGGTTAACCAATTATCATGTAAGTTGGTAACCCTGTATAAATTATGCTAAATGTATTTGAAAATAAACTTACTTCGTAACCAGGGATACAAGGTAAGAAAGCTTGAGGTTTGAAAGGATGAGGGTTTACAAGAGGGCGAGGAGGAAAAAGAGAGAAGTGAAATATGAAAATTTTGAGTCCCCTTCTTCTGTGTTGAGAGAGTGTATTTATAGAAGGTGCTACAGTGTTTAACAGTGTAAAGTGAACAGTACTGAGTGAACAGTGTAAAGTGAACAGTATTGTGTGAATAGTGAATAGTGAACAATGTATGCCTATCTTGCTATAGTATATAGCCTTTGCACCATTGCAATAGTGTTGGCATGTGATCTTCTGTCTTTAATTTCTATCTAGACTGATCCCATTGCAGTTGTCTTCATTGGTGTTTCCACTATGATGTGATTGTAAGGATTCGTCTTGACTGTTTTGTGATTTGGAAGATCCATATTGTGATTCTTTCGCTTCTGAGAGCATTGTTCTAAGGATATTGCAGTATTCTTCCTTGCTTTGAACTGCAGCAAGTACTGCACTTGCTATGGATTTTTCTTGTAAAAATGATTTATTTGACGGGACTGTAGTTAGCTAGGTTTTCTGGCTATTTAGCCAAGTTTTAACCGCAGTTTCAGACCCTTGTTCATGGTATTTAAATCCATCCCACCATTTTGTTTTGTATTTTCGGACAAGTACTGGTACACCAGGTTTGGTAGATGTATTGTATTCAAATTCCCAAGCTGTTACCCATGATATTTTGAATATTATGAAAAAATGCGTAAGGTATGGGAACCTTGTATCATGTGGTGTTGGTACAAAGTATTTACGAAATATTTGGTATCATTGATCGACTGTGGGGTGTAGTATTACTTCCAAAGGACCAAAGAGATCCCACTAGGAGTCAAACCAATTTGGTAGGCTTTGTCTTGGGAAGTTGTCTTTGAAGAATACTAGCAAAGTATGTTGGAAATTTGTATTTTATTTGAAGAAAAAATTCCACCAAGCTTGTTGGTAGTCCCAGTAAGTATATGAGGAGGAGTATAGTAGGCTTTGGGTAAGTCTGGTTTAAAATTTTCTGGGTGTATGAGGTGAAGCTCCCTAGTGTGAGAGGTGTATGACTTTACTAATGGATATAATGGAGTATAGGATGTTTTCTGTATTATTTTTGTCAGCAAAGTGAGTGAATCTTGCCAATTCTATTTCCACTAGAATTTGCTCATAATAAAGCAAAGGTTTTGTTTGTATTGTGTGGTTTGAAAAGCTAATTTTTTTTAAAGATGTTTTTTGCAAATTTGATTGGATCTTCATCGAAGAATCCATCTTCCACAGTTAGTATTTTTTGAAAAGATATTTTGGAGAAAAACTTTGATTTTTTAGAATGAGGGGTTGCCTGTGGCTTAATGACCACCTCATTCAAAATTCTTTTATATTCTGCTTGTTTTTGTGTAGCAAGTGGGGAAGGATTGTTGCTTACACATTAGATGGCTCTTTCTTTACTGTTTTTTTTTTTTTTTTGTAAAAATTAGGCAAGTAACTTTAGTGTTTCTTTGGGTAGTATGGCAGCTAACTAGGCTAGGGCTGGTATGGGTTCTTCTTTTGAATGTGTATTTGGTATTAGATGTTGTTGTAGGAATGACTGATTGTTTTATGCCATTTGGAGCCATGACTTGATAGGTGTCAAGCCTGTTGGCTTTGGTGGTGTATTGGAGGTTTTGGCAATGACTTTGCCTTTTTCTTTTTTGGGTCTTGGCATGATGGTATCCCCTGTAAAAATTCTCTTGTAAGAAAATCATGTAATGAATTTGAAGAACCATTTATAAATTCAATGTCAAAGTCAAATACTGAAAGTATGGCTTGCCATCTAGCAAAAATCTATTTTGATGCAATGTTTAGTACATCTTTTTGTAAAATGTCCTTGGCTGATTTGCAATCAATTCTCAACAGAAATTTTTGATTCAATAAATCTCCTTGGAATTTTGATATAGACAAAACTATAGCAAGTATTTCTTTTTTGATTGTCGAATAATTTTGTTGGGTGGAATTCCAATGTTTTGAGATAAGCTGAACAACTTGTTCTTTGTTATTATTGACTTGTTTGAGAATGCCACCGTATCCTAATTCTGAAGCATTTGTTTCTACTATTTTGAAAGCAAATGGGTCAGCTAGGTGTAAGCATGGTATTTCTTTCATATGAATCTTTATTTGTTTGACGATGTCTGTATGGACTAAAGTCCATGGCGAAGGATCCTTACGTAACCTTTGGTGTAAAGGTTTGCAAAGTATATTTATATTGGGAAATAAATCTATAATATAATTGAGACTACCTAAAAACCTTTGTAGTTGAGTTTTGTCTTTAATCTCATCTAAAAATTTGTCAGTAAAAGAGATTGATCTTTCTATGGGAGTTATGGTGCCAAAATGGATATAATGACCTAGAAATCTAATCTGATCCGAAAGAGTGCAATTTTAGTAGGAGATGCTACTAAACCATTTTGTATGGTTATTTTTATGAAAGTAAAAAGATGTTTAAAATGTTGTTCTATATTGCAGGAGAAAACTAGAACATCATCTAGGTAAACAATAATGTATTTTGAATAAGGATTGAAGATTTCATTCATGATTCTCTGGAATTCTGAAGGGGCATTTTTTAGACCGAATGGCATAACATTCCATTCGTATTGACCGAAAGGGACAATAAAAGTTATCTTGTATTTATCTTTTTCACTGATTTATATTTGCTAAAATCTTGACTTCATGTCAAATTTTGAAAATATTTTTGATCTACATAATCTGTTTAACAAATCTTTTTTATTAGGTATTAGATATCTTATCCATCTAATGGCTGTGTTTAGAGGTTTATAATTAATAACTAATCTGGGAACTTCTCTTTCTAATTTAGCATTTTTATTGACATAGAAAGCAGAACAGCTCCACAGTGATTGGCTTTTTCTTATGAGCATTTTATTCAAGAGATCTTGTATTTCTGTTTGGCAAAATTTCAAAACTTCTTGATTCATTTGTGTCGGACGGGCTTTTATAGGTATTTTGTTTTCAGAAAAATCTTGTTCATAAGGTAAATTAAGGATATGCTTCTTTCTTTCCCAAAAAGCATTGGGTAAAGTAGAGCATATAGTCTTTTCTATGTGTTTTTGTAGAGAAGCTATATTTTCTATGATGTTTGGTTTCATAAGATTTTCTTCTATTCTTTTGAATTCTAAATCTTTTTTTAAGAATTCAAGCTGGTTTTCTTTGTCTTTTATTAGTCAATTTATTTCTGAAATAGTGTTCTTGTAAAATATTTAAGCTCCTTTTATGTGGTTTTGTTATGAAGTTAAATGTGATTTTTCTATTTAGAGCATGAGTTTCAATACCTTCATTAGTAACTATAAAATGTTGGATTAATTGCATGAAAGGTGTTCCAAGAATTACTTATTGCCTCATATTTTTAACTAAAATAAAAGATATTTTATAAGACATTTGGTCTTTAACTATTAAGACTTCTGGTAATTTGTATTGGATATTTAATCTATCTCCTGAGGCTGATTTTAAGGATTCAGAGGTTTTATTGAAGTATCTTGTTGGAACAATGCATTCTTTGATACAATTGAGATCAGCCCCTGTATCAAAGAGTGTTGTTGTTTCAATAATATACTCATTATTAATATTTATTGTTATATTTATTATCCATTTCCTAGATGTTATTTCTGTTAATAACATAAGGAAGGCTGGGTCAGAAGTATTAGAAGTATTAGTGATTTCATTTTGGTATTCTAATTTCGTCTTTCCTTTTATGACAAGAGATTTTATATCAGAAATTTCTTGTTTCATTTCTAATTGAGTCTCTTTCAAGGCTTGTATTTCTAATTTTTGTTGTTTTATTTCGTTTTGGAGATCATTAATATCTATAGGTTTGGACTGGGGTTTTTTTGTTTATATTCAGAATGTCTTTAACATTGTAGGAAGTATTGGGCTTAGTGGTAATATTCATAGAAGAGTGAAGTTTATCTAAGTATTCTTTTTTGGCTTCAGGGTCGGTTATTTTATCAGCAATGCTAAGAAGGAATTCTTCTTCTTTTGTTAACACGTTTATTTCAGGAATGGGTTTTTTTGGAGAGGCGTCTTCATAATCAGAATCTGAAGAGGATTCTATTTCGTTAACTCAAGACCATCTTCTTCAAAAAGTTCATTAGAAGAAGTGTCACTATTTTCTATAAGGATGTTGTTTAACTGGTATAAAGTATTGTCATCTAAAGAAAATTCATTCAATTTTTTATTAATCCTATAGTATTTTGAAATATGACATTTTCTACCACAAGAGTAACATTTAATGTCTTTAAAATTTTTCTTATCAGTGTGAGGTCTATTTTGGTTATTCTGGTGTCTATGTTTATTCCTACGAGGTTGAGGTTTGTTGTGATGTTTCTTTGTTTCTTTTTCAGAAGGACAAATTCCTTTACATTTTGGTTTTGTTTTTTTTCATTATAAGAGGGGTCGTATTAAGCACAAAAATCTCCGAAACTTCTATTGGTGAGAGATTGTTCTTCCTTGAGTTGTCTTTGTAATTTGATTGTATTACACATTTGTGTTCCTTGCCTATAAACGTAAGAGACTCTTTCTCCATAAGAAAGTAGATCATAAGGAATTTGGCCACTGTATTCTTCTTTGATTTTATCTCTAACTTGGTCACCTATAATCTGGGTAAACCAGCTAAGAATTTTTCTTTCCAAAATGGTTGATTGCAGTCGGGTCTAACAAGAACCCTTTGAAGAAAAAGTTCTTTGTATTCTCTAAATCTCCCTAAGGATTTGCATCGCATATTGGAAAGGAAGTCTTAGTTTCTATCCCTAATGTGTGAAGGATCTCTTATGAAGTGTTGTGAAATGGAATAAATAAGAGTATTCACCGCATCTTGGATGAGATGTCCTTGATCATCATCCATGCGTTGGCCAAAGTTATCTATTTTATAAGCAGTTAAAATTTGTGTTTTTTGTTCATCGGTCAAATAGTTATCCCACCAACCTTTTAGTTGTCCAGTAAATCCAGCTACTAAAAGATTAGTAATAGCATGATCGGAAACATCTTACTCTGTTTTGTAGGCATTAGCAAGCATCACCATGTTGTTTAGTATGTTCATAATATTAGCTTTGGCTACACCATCAATATTCCATTCATAAATGGCATCAGGAGAGTCTTTATTATGTATTTTTTTTTTATGATGGTTCTTCTTGGGCGATGTCTGGTGGGGTGGCTCTACTATAATAAAGTTTTTTAGGTCGTCTCCAATTGAATATGTTTACCTCAGCGACCGATTCATTAACAGAGTCACTAGAGGGTTTAGTCAAGGTACTAATAGTAGGTTGGTGGAGTATTGTTGATAATAAGTCCTTGGAATTTAGGGGTGTCTAATATAGGTGTGGGTTCTAGCTTTGATTTCCCTAAAAGCTTTTTCTTTTGTTCTATAGCTTTAGCAAACTCAGGACTAAGATTTTTTGGAAATTCAAAAGCCTTGAAAATGGGTTTTTTGAGTGTGTTGACTTGTGGTGTGATGAGTTGAGTAGGATTCTGGATGGTGGATTCTATCCTATTCAATTGTTTTCCTATGGTCACCAAATGTTGATTTGTATAATTGTTTTGTTTAATAATTTTGTGAGTGTAAAGAGAGTCTCCTTTGTCTAGAAGCCTAAAAGGAGTAGCTGTTACCTTGCTATCTCCATGTTGTATTTTTATTCTCCTAAGAGGTGGATGATTGGATTATATGATTTCACCATTATCAAGTTTCCACTTATAATGATGATCTAAAATAACTATTTCTTTTGGTTCGAGGAATTGTTCTTCTAACCAATCAAAGAAAAATACATGGACTTCATATTCATATATGTAATCGTAATATTTTTGCTTGATGTCTTTTGCTTTATCAGCAAAAGTTTTGAAGAACCATTCTCCGATTTGTCTGTTGTTTTCAGAATTAAATTCGTTATTAAGGAATGCCTTGTTTGGTTTAAAATGTTTTTCTAAAACATTAAGCTCAGCATCTATCATTTGTGAATAAATAGGAGAATGATGAGGAGAATATGTGTTTTCTAGAATTGGTTCAGGCTGGTTCTGCTGGTAAATTGGCTTGGAAATCCCTGATATATTATCTAAATCACTAATTTATGGTTCAAGAGGTGTCTCATGATTATTTCTATTGGTGGTAGGAGGTAAAGGTGTTATATCTCTTATGGAATTATCTTTGTGCATACTCGAAGGAATGGTGATTATAGGTGAGAGATTGGGATTTAAATCTACTGATCTTGAATAGGATGAATGAAATGAAGGACTAGATCTTGAATCAAAAGATCTTCTGGGAAACCTAATCGTGACCCTTCCTTCTGGATGTTGAATAACATTGGTCGGACTAGTATTTTGAACAACTTGTTGAGGAATTTGGTTTTCTAATTCTCATTGTTCAGGTAGAGTGACTTGATTCTAGTTAATAGACCTAGGAATTGTTGTATTTGCTCTAGAAATGTCAGTTTGGAGGAGAAGTGTTTCTCCTCGTGGACTATCTTTAAAAGCATTTTCTCCAAAGGCGAAGGCCATGGCTTTATAATGGATCCTATAGACAAGACCTAAGGGAATAGATCCATATGCTACTTTATAATTATGGGTTTTGATTTGGAGTGTAAGGGCTCTAAGAATATTCTTATCCTTAAGAGATACCGAGAAATTGGGGTAACAGTCAAAATGTATTGGTCATTTGCAGAGACTTGTCTCTACAGTACCAAGAATAGATTCATCATAGTTCAAGAGATGTGAATCTCGTAAAACTAAGAGAATTGATGTCTCCACTGTACCGAGAATAGATTCATCATAGTTCAAGAGATGTGAATCTCGTAAAACTAAGAGAATTGATGTATTAAGACATTATTTTGTAAGAGGTTTGATTCCTACTTGAACCAATCCTATATGAATATAATTGTATTTTTGTTTATGCTTCTTGATAGACTCTTGATTCAAAAGATGTATTTTTTCATAAGAATTAGAAAGAGGAATATCTCTTTCTTCAATGGCTATGACATAGTATGATTTTTTGAAAAATTTCAATTTTGATTGTTTGTATATTTCCTTAAGTTGTATTTTAGAAATTTCTCAATTCTTTATAGATTTGTTGAAATCTTCTATCCTTACTTCTTCTCTATGTATAGGACTTGAATCTGAGTCCATTTGTGATAGAGAACTAGAGGAAGATGTAGATCTTCTAAGTAAGCTCATACTTGAGATCGGAACTTTTCCTTCTTCAGAACCGTTATAGAGCTAAACCAACGGTCTAACAGCCACTCAAGGACTTACAGCCTGGACCACTTTGTAGAAACAAGAAGGATGCCAACGAATAGCTCTCAATCTGTGAGTATGATCTTAAAAAGACTATCTATACCTTCCCGCTGGCTCTGATACCATAAAGGGGTTAGGATTGGAGTACTATATGAGAGAACAAGGAAGTATAAGAGATTAACAGATCTATAAGAGAACTATAAGAACTGTATAAAAACTAAATGAAATCTTGAGAATTAAAAATAATGTAAAGGACAAAAGCAATGTATAAAATATAAAGTAAGAGTATGTATAAACAAAAACCAACCATGAAGGTGGTATGAACTTGTATTATATAAAATGAAAATTATATGTATTGAAAAGTACAAAAACTAAAGCATCAAATCATCCACTAGGGCGGTAATCCGCACTCCAGAGAGTATTGATGTTTGTATTACAAGAAGTGGTTAACCAACTATCATGTAAGTTGGTAACCTTGTATAAATTATGCTAAATATATTTGAAAACAAACTTACTTCGTAACTAGGGGTACAAGGTAAGAAAGCTTGAGGCTTGAAAGGATGAGGGTTTATAAGAGGGTGAGGAGGAAGAAGAGAGAAGTGAAATCTGAAAATTTCGAGTCCCCTTCTTCTGTGTTGAGTGTATCTATAGAATGTGCTACAAAGTGCTGAACAAGTGTAAAGTGAACGATGCGAGTGAACATTATAAAGTGAGCAGATCTTGTGTGAATAGTGAATAGTGAACAATGTATGCCTATCTTGCTACAATGTATAACCTTTGCGCCGCAGCAACAGTGTTGGCATGTGATCTTTTGTCTTTAATTTCTGTCTAGGCTGATCCCGTAGCAGTTGTCTTCATTGGTGTTTCCACTGTAATGTGACCGTGAGGATTCGTCTTGACTGTCTTGTGTGTGTGTGTGTATATATATATATAAGGACCTTATTTCATCAATGGTAGAGATCTCTGTTCTATCGATTCATTGTTGGATCGACCCATTTTTAAAAACTATTTTTTCATTTTTTTTCTCATGACATTGTATGCGTTTGTTTATAGATCCATCTGTTCTCAAATGCATGCATTTTGATATTCAAGCCATGTGAAATTTGCTTCCTTGATTAACACGTTACATTTATCATTCTCTTCTCAACTAATATGTACATAAGATCACGGCACAAATGCGAAAGCCTCTATAACCTTTTGATTCTTTATCACAGGCAGAATTGCTTATATGATATTACGTGCATCACCTTTTATCGGAAGGATTGGAGAACTGAAGTTGAGGCATGAATGCTGGCTTGAGTTAGCAACATTAGTTTTTAAAAAGAAGAAGGCTAGTATGAAAACTCGTGAAATGCTCAAATTGACTAGAGACATTTTCCTTGAAGCTGCATCTAGAGGAATCTCTGAAATTGTCAAGTTATGCCTTGAGCATTATCCGGAATTGATGTGGGATAAAGAATTGACAAAAAATCTTATAGAAGAAGTTGTGAGGACACGTCATGTTGAGTTGTTTAGACTAATAAATGGATACACCACAATTCCAAATTTAACGTATAACTTTCAAAGGGACTGCGACCTAATGGCAGCACTAGTAGAATGGTCACCAGAATATGTACCCGCAGACGTTTCTGGATCAGCTTTTCTTATGCAAAGGGAACTTCAATGGTTTGAGGTCAGTTCACCAAATTTGCTTGTCGCTCTTTAAATCAATTAGCATTCACATTAAAAAACGTCCTTTATTTTCTGAAGGTACTAGAAGATAGGTGCTCTCCTTCAATTAAAAGTCTGAAATTTAAGGTAGGTTCGCCTTATTTACTTTTCTACCCTTATGTGCTCTTTAATTTACATTTGCTTTTATAGATGAAGATGAAGAAAGAGAAGAGCGACCCTAAAAGTCTGGAATTGGAACTAACAGAGGAAAGGAGAGGAAAAACACACTTTGGAAGATTTTTGTAGAACAACGCAAAGATTTGCTCAAAGAGGCAGGACAATGGATGAAGGATACATCATCATCTTGTAGCCTTGTAGCCACTCTCATCGTTACAGTAGCTTTTGCTGCGGCTTTTACTGTACCTGGAAGCAACGACAGTGGTACAGGGATCCCAATCTTTCTAAAGAAAGGCTCATTTATGGTATTCGCAGTTGCGGACGCTCTAGCTCTCTTCTCCTCTATCACTGCCGCCTCGATGTTTTTGGCTATCCTAACTTCACGCTATGCTGCAGAAAAATTCCTCCGCTCGCTACCAAGAAAATTGATATTGGGCCTCACTTTTCTCTTCCTCTCTTTGGCCTTTATGCTTGTGGCTTTTGGCTCAGCTCTTACGATCGTCCTAAGCAAACGATGGAAGTGGATTGACATCCCCATTACTTTGTTGGCCGCCTTCCCTGTCATATTGTTCGTAATTCTACAGCTTCCCTTGTATGTTCAAATGGTTGAATCCACCTATCGGCCTCGTCTCTATCGTCCAATGAAGATTTGGAAATGATTTGTGCTATTATTATTGAACAAGGACATCCTTCATGTGATCTTTGTTTGCACTTGTCATTGTGTTTGAAATGTGAATATTACGGTGTTTATTCATGTTTTAAGACTATTGAGTTATGGCATTAGCCGTATTTATACCAAAGTCTAATGTCTGCTGTCAAGTGAACACCTTATCTTTATGGTATATTCCCCTAAACAGCGAGCAATTGCTTCATTGCTCATTGTTGTGCTAACTATTAAGGGTGAATCCAATTCTTCAAAGAACCGACTACATGGCCATCGATATTCAAAAGGGTTCATCCATTCAAATAAAGCAATGATCCGCACAAATTCTCTGTATTACAGAAGATGGCCACCCAAATAGTGGCACAACACAAGGAAATTCTCATATAGCAAGCCGGGCAAACAACCATTTCAGTTCAATGGAAGCTCAACCTTCAAAACCAGTCTCCACCCACTACCCACACTTCCACCGCATCCTCTCATCCAACTCTTTGGTTTTGACCTCCGCCATCTTAGCCGCGTGGGCCATCGATCCCTCCTGCACTTCTGTGATCCTCATGCGCCGCTTCTCCTCCACCGCATCACCTCTTCTCCTAACTGCTCACCCAAAGAATCGTGCACGCGCACATCAACTCCATCGAAACATAGCCGTCAAAATCCCGCCATCCAGCCTCACCGGGACTTTAGCCTCTTTACGGTGTCTTTGTGATCGCAAAGCGGAAGGCTTGACGTTTCTTTGGTGAATAGCACCAGGAAGCCAAGCACCTGGCTGGACCGTGAAGCGTGGAGGGTCAACGTACCTGGATGCAATCGACATGTAGAGACGTTACGGCCAAACATCAAAGAACACATTGCCTATGAGCTAACAGATAATTCTGCACGTCTCTCGAGACCATAAGTCCAGTGAAAGTAAGCAAGAGCAGAGTTTGTTTTGAATTCACCTTGTGAAGTCACGATTGAAGTTCCAGAGACTAGGATACCCATTCTTCCTAAGCAACCTCGGGTACGATCTTTTGCTGCTTCAGGCCAACATATACGACCGACACATTTAGAATTAATCAAAGAACAAGGGATCGGAAACCAAAGGAACCATTTTTGCAAGAGAGGAGTTTCCTAACCCGAAGGTTTCATCACACATTTATAGATGAGAAATGATTGGGCGACAATCTTTAATCTACTGTGAGAATAACGGTCTATTTTGAATCACAAAAAATCAAATAACAAATAATTATAAATTGTTGTGAAATCCACTTCTTCAAGAATTTTTTGCTCATAATAAGTAGTTATTCTCACAGTAGCCCATAGTGGTGCGAGCCAACTGAAATTGGACACTTTGGGTGATATGTTGCAGGCCTTGAAGTTCCTATGCAAATAGGCTTAAACTATGGGCAGTACCGAGGGCTATCTTCAGCCTAGCCTAGGGCCCAATCTAGCCGGCAGCTTCCTCTTCAACTCTTGAAAGCATGGGAAAATAGGCATTGATTTCGCACCAGAAAAATTATGCAAAAAAAGTCATAAATTTATTGTATTTATTCTAATTCGGTCATAAAGTCTTTGATCTAGCCACTTTTGATCAGAAGATACTAACATGGCGGTCTAGGTGAGGGCAGCTTTCTCTCTGGACATTGCCTGTGGTTGGCCATCGCTAGAGACTGGCCAGCCACTAGCGAAAGGAAAGAAAAAAAAAACAGAAAAAAAACAGAAAAATAAAGAAAAAATAATAAAAATTGAAAAAAATTCAGTAAAGTCGAAAATATCATATTGGATTTCGAAATAAATAAAAAATTCCTTTTGAAAGTGTGGTTCCATTTGTTTAGAGATCCAATGTGATGTTAAATAACTTAGCAAAATAATTATTGTAAAAGGTTGTAATAAACATAAATTATAGCTCGTGCGTTGTTGTTCATTCTCTTTTTGTCTGGACTTTTATGTACTCTTTGTTTTTCTCTTAACATCTTGAAATCACTCTAATAGGTTTAATTAATCCCAGTTCCGGGGGCCAAAAAAAAGAGGAAATCTAGTCTGGTTATGCATGCAAGCTTGTGTCCAATTGAGTCATGTACATCGACACAGTTTGCTGGTGTTACTACACTTGCTGAAAACAAGTCGACTTTATATGTAAACATCAAAATCACGAATTTATATAATAACTTAAATTTTTCGAACAATCGGTTATAATCTCACAATTCTTGGCATCAGAACAGGAGGCATTGAATGTCATCCCAAATCCTGACATCGACATGCGTCGGCCTTTTTTGTGCTTTTACTGCATGCGCTCACTTGAGATATTTTATGATACGGACATATGCACAAACACAAAAGAGAGAGTCGCAATACATTATTATTCTTCATGTAACTTTAAAATTCGATCGAGTGCATTACAGATCCCCAGCTGAACTTCAAATCATAGGCCAAACGATCACCCCAGCTCGAAAAAGAAGATGTGCTTGGAATGAAGCAAAAAGCCCATTTCAATGGCCTCGACCATGGGGAAAAAATTCAAGCTATTACCTAATCTCTGATAGCCCCACGCTCACGAGAAAAAGTAGAACTTTGTCCGTCCTTGGTGCTTTGACAAAACCCATTCACTGACCATTAAAGTCATGAGCACGAGCTGCAAAAATTGAGCAATTGCTTTATTAACTCTCCTAGATCCAATGAAGATTACCAAAACCCAACCTCAATCACATCTTTCATATAAACATTAATTTAGACATGATTAATAGCCGTCACCAGCAACCAAATAAGATCAAATTTGCCAGATACGTACATGAAATCGAACAGATCGATTAACAACATATATCTGATATCTAGTCCTTTGTATTGAGTTAGCATGGATGTTTTTTCTTTTCCAAGCAACATGATTCATGTTCCAAAAGGAGTGATAAACTCAAGACATGACAAGAAATAAATTAAAAAAACAACTTTAGAAGTTTAGTTGATGAGTTTCGCCCGTGTAATCTACACGATAACAAATATTCAAGCAAGATGTCCTTCGGTTTGATAAATATTAGGGTCATTTTCAATTGAATGACTATTCTAGATTGCTCTCCGGTGCTACTTTTCTTCAACTCTTCTTTTTCGAATCCAATTCATCCTTCTTTGCCATATCAGGTGACTAAATCTCAGGACGCTTCTCCAAATCCTTGAGGATCAAACTCTTATGGATTAGTGACCGTTAGGATCACAAAAGAACAAATTTTGATCGTTCATTGAAAACCTTTGAACTATTTATGAGCTACCTTATTTTGTGTTGGAGGTACAACGCTTTCAAAACGGTGCATTGTCTCTCAAGAGACGATAGAAGCCCCCCTTACATGCTACATTAGTTTTGAGGCATCAATATAAATCTACCTCCATTATTCAATCAGAGAAAGGTCATTAACATCACAATTTTGTATTGTCTTAACCTACGATCATGTCAATCCCTCTCAGTTCATGTTTATACCAACAAATCACATAGTTTCTCTAGGTATTCCGGCTCTCTGTGTATACACCAGGTCTCACCTTTTGCTGCCTGAAACAACAGCTCGTTGACTTTGCATTTTGAAAGAAGATAGACCTCGGAGCTTAAATATAAAACAAGGCAGCAATAAATTAAATTAGAAAAATGATATTGAAGATTCAGACAATCTGAAAAATATGCATGACGATG
The DNA here is from genome assembly GCA_014182715.1 of Eucalyptus cloeziana. Classification (NCBI taxonomy): domain Eukaryota; kingdom Viridiplantae; phylum Streptophyta; class Magnoliopsida; order Myrtales; family Myrtaceae; genus Eucalyptus; species Eucalyptus cloeziana. The sequence continues at coordinate 46,481,195 of CM024636.1, read as the reverse complement.
GATGGTAAGAAATGACACAGACCCCGAGGGAAACCAACAGGGGGAGAATTTGACCGTTCCCGACGACGAAAGATCAAGACCGTTGAATGCGTTGACCAGAAACGCAAACGATTTTCTTATGCCCCATGAAGAGCAAGTGGTTCTTGTTCCCCCTAGGCCATCGTCAGAAGATTCTAAAACAAGGAACTCCCAAGTTGGAGTCAACCCGTCTCGTGGCTCTTCTCCAAGCTTCATTGTGTGCACGAAAATATGAAATGGAAGTTCGAATACACAAGATTTGAGCTGATGATTAATGGGTAGGGCGGGAAGATCCATGTTCAAGTCCCAGAATATATATATAGACACACACATATGCAAATGATTTTGCTTGAGTGGGCCAGGCTCAAGAAGGAAATTGCTTCTCTAAACTTGCCCATTTTGCCAAATATGGCGAGGCCAGCCCTCACCTAGGCTAGCCCTCACCCAGGCCAAGGCAAACTTGTTGAGCATTGTACGAGTGAAGGTGGCACCTGGCGAAGCCACCTTGGCCTTGGCGAGGGCCAGCCTGGCTAGATGTGGGAAGGGAAGCCCTCACCCAGGCAAGGCTAGCTCGCTGGCCATGGCCAATGGCTAGTAAAAGAAAGAAGAAAGCAAAAAATAGAAAAAAAAATAGAATAATTGAAAATTTTGTTCACGTCAACAATATTAGGTCAAAATTAGTCGGAATGACTGAAATGTCTTTAGGTCAAAAGTTTTAAAATTAAATTGACATCAAGGTAATAGTTTTTTTATTTTTATTTTTTTGACACGTTTCCCTTTCGCCCTTTGAAATGACCAAGACGAAGCATGGCTCATTGGACCAATTCCCCGAAAATCAAGCGTAGGCATGAACACGAGATGAGGGGATTGATGAGCCAATCCTTGAAGCTTGTCGAATAAGGGTATGGACGCTAATTGTGAATATGACGATATGGCGGGCTCTCACGATGCATGTCAGTCTCTCATTTCTTGAAAGTAGGGTTTGACCAACCCCCTTGAACATGCGATCCCATCCTCACACTATGCTATCCAGACCTTGTTGGCCATCAAATGACATCCCAAGATCAACATAGCTAGAAACTCAAACATATTGAAGGAGAAGATGGAGATTTGCATACCTGATTTGGAATCCATTATTCTTTATGCAGAATGACGACGATTCGACGCTAAGGTTCTTTTCCTCTATAGCCCTCGGATCCTAGCTCGATGAGACTACTACTCACGGTTTCCTTATGTGAGGTGAAGTGTGTTCGTAAAAGTAGGAGGGTTGGAGGAGGGACTTTAGTATTATTTATAAAGTTTTCAGCCATGCCATCTCATTACAGGTCGAGCCTAATTAGGCCACATAAGCCAGGCTCATATTCAGCTATTAAGAAACCTTATGCCTTACCTTATTGGACCAACCTCATAAAACGATAAATTACAATCTCAATTAATTAGCCTATATAAGGAAAATTTTTACATTCTCCCACTTAGGCTATATTAATTGAGATTGTACTATATGTGTGCACCTTTATGTTGGTTTAAAGACAATTCTTAATAGTCAACCTTTATGTTGGTTTAAAGACAATTTTTAATAGTCAAATCCTATTTCATAAAGTCTCAAATACCGAATCATGACAGTAATTGCATGTACACATACAGAGCCTTCCATGATCATGAGTGCTTTCAATTTTATTGATATGGATTGAATATGGTTGTGTGACAAATGGATAATACCCTATAAAGAGTAATACCTTATCTGTTATTTTTTTTTGTCAGTTACTATTCTCTTATCTTAAGTGTTACAAGAACCGAATGTGCCACTAGAGAATATTCTAATGAACCCATATATGTTTTATCTTTATAGTTAACCTATCTTTATGTGTAATCAAGACATATGCTCAAGGTTAATAGCCGAATGCCCCCAGCCTTCACTCAAGATTTACACAATATCTTGATATTTCAATTACATGTAATCAACTCAATACGGTAACAACACAATCATGAACACTTTATTGAATGTGTAACACATATATAAGCTTTATTAGAGCAAAACCAAAATAGCTCCAACTAAATAGCAGCATCCAATAATGCTTCTTAACTCATATTTATGACATGTCGTTTAAGGACACAGGGGCGAAATTTTTCAATTAGTGGGTCTACAACCATATCATCTATGGAAATATGCTCTACTGTAATCTCACCATTTTGTATTATTTCTTTATGGTCAAAAACTTGATCACCATATGTCTAGACCCCTTGAGACATGTTGTTATTGATATTTGACACTCAAGAGTTATTGTCTCAATACAACCGTATGGGTCCATACACAAAATCATATATTGTCAACTCTTTAATGAGGTTCCGGAGTCAAATATCTCGATTAACAGCTGAAAAACATGCTACAAACTTCGTTCATACGGTAGAGGATGACATAGATTTTTATTTTTTGCTTTACCATAATACTGCACTTCCTACTAACACAAATATATATCCAGTCGTCGACTTCTTATTCTGATAGTTAGCAAAGTCTGCATTCGAATACCCTACTAGTTTCAAGTCCTATACATATTTGTCAACATATAGTTTTCTTATCCTTTTAAGTGCCTCAAAATTTCTTGACAGCAATCCAGTGATCATGTTCTAGATTTGATTGATATTTTTCTAGAAGTCTATTGCAAAAGCAATATCTGGCCTAGTATGGACTTGAACATACATGATACTTCCAAGTGTACTAACATGAGGCACATCCTTCATTTGGGTTTTCTCAAAATTTGTTTGAAGCCATTGTGATTTTGTCACCATTAACATCAATATAAACTCCTGACTTGCAATGCTGCCTGTTGAATCTTTCTAGAATACAATCAACATATGCAATCTAAGATAAATCTAGCATACAACAAGAACGATCCCTATGAATCTCAATGTTAAGGACCAAAGACACCTAAGGTCTTTCATATCAAAATTCTTCGATAGCATTTACTTTGTCTCATGCAATAATCCAATATTGCTACTTGCAAGCAAGATGTCGTCTACATAAAGTATGAGAAAAATAGATTTCCTTCCATTGACCTTATAGTATATACATTGATCTACTTTATTCTCAACGAAACCAAACAAATTAACAATATTATGAAACTTCAAGCATCATTGTCTACAAACTTACTTAAGGCCATAAATAAGGCTTTTTAGTTTACACACAAATTTACCCAAATCATCTACTACAAAACTTTCGGGCTGCATCATATAAGCTTCTTAATCAAAGTATCCATTGAGAAATGCAATTTTAACATTCATCTAGCATGCTTCCTTATAAAAAATGAACTACTAATGCTATGTTTACTCTGAAAGAATCTTTAGAAAAGATTAGGGAAAAAGTAGATTCATAATCTACTCCTCTTTGAGTGAAACCCTTAACTACTAGTCTTGAGTTTAAACTTCTCAATATTTCATTTGCAGCCTTTTTTAGTCTTGTACACCCATTTATAACAGATGGGCTTGTGACCTTTAGGTAATTCAACAGGCTTTCAGATACACTCATATTTTGTATATTGCATCTCGTTTTTCATAGCATCTAACCACATATCTGATTGAGAACAAGAAACAACACTTATATAATATCGTAGTCATGCTCTTATGGACAGACTATATAGTCTAAAGGTATAATTGATTATTTTTTCCTAACAAATCTCTTAAGTGGAGCTATAATCACTTCATTTTGCACTTGAGAGGCTTGACAAACTTTATCAGGAATTAGAAGCAAGTGAAGGGAATGTTCTCTCTTTTGATGTTTGAAGACTTACCCTTTAGTAGGGTAAATATTTACAAGTGAATTGATGGAGTTGCTTAATTAACCAATGGTAAAATCATGAGGTCTATGGTTAGAGAGGTTGTTGTTCCAATTAAATGGGTTCATGTGGCCCTTGAGTAAGTAATAGGGTGCAAATGGTCCAATGAGAAGGTTTTATGTTGCCTAAGGTGAATAGCTAGGGAGTATGCGGCTAAATATAGTTAGCCACAAGAGGAGATAATTGGAAATGCCTCCTCTCCATTAGCCAAGTAAGTGCATGAGTCACCCATTTTATTTATGAACTGAAGTTGAATTTGATGAGGTGTGGTATGACATAAAGCACGATATCAAAGCTTGACTAAGCTTAATGCCTAATTTAGAGCATTAATACAATTTTGGTACATTAAGAAATAAACATATTGATCAAGGGAATTCAAAGGCTAATTTTCCATAATAGATTATTTAACAAAATATTAAGTGAATCAATATGTAAACGAGGAAAAATTGGTGTTCACTTTAAACATTGGCAATACGAAAGATATTGTAAATCCACTAAAACGTTTAGCGAAAATGACCGAATGAAATGGAAGTGCTTAACTTGATAAAACTCTAACTCATCCTTCGAATGATACATAAACTCAGTAAATTTTCTAATATGTCGTTCGTTCGATTAAAATTCCTACACGTAACGTTAATCGTATCCGACTTCTTTTATATTAATCAATGTAGGAAATTTTCCAGATGTCACGAGATGAATGCAACTACTCGCAAAATTTGTGAATAAGTTTTGGAAACCATTAGTTTTTTTTAAGCGATTAGATGGTATCCATGCCAATTTTTGTGTGCCTCAAGTGATCCACCTCTCCGAATAATCTTAAGAGCACACTCTTTCATTTCAGTTCCGTGATTTGGAATCTTATTTTTAAAGTGCTCCAAATAAGTTTTGAATACATAATCATAAGAAGACGAGCAAAGTCTTTTGCCATTTAGCCAATACCTTGTTGGTATAGGATATGCATATCCTGGGGTAAATTTTTTTAATGCACAGTTTTGTTGGGGCTCGAGAAATTTGCTCCAATTGACATCTTCTTTTATTCCAATTCCTCCCAAGCTAATTGTTTTGATTTTCTACCTGCTTTCTCCCCCGCTATTCCTATTCTTCACGGCTTTGCAAGGTTGCCAAGTAAAAGTGTAAATTTATTATGTTAAATGCATTTAAATGATAAGCATAAGCCTGTGGATTTCATCTATTGTGACCTTATTCTATAGATGATGCGGCGAGAATAGTCAATGACACTAGAGGCTTGCCCCTGGTCTCATGCCCAATTCCCGCAACCTCTCTGCGTAGTGTGTTGTGTTGTATTGAAATGAAGTAGCAATAAAAGAAAATAATATCTGGGCTTAACCACTTCATCATAAGGAAGGTCACAAGTATATCTGGATTTATTATTCTCATATTTTTCTTGATAAAGATGATGTAGCGAGCATGATTTCACCAATCGAGATTGAAGGAGAAATTCCTAAGTTAACATAACTCTTATTCAATTAGCCATAAGCAAGATGAATTCCTAAGTCAACGTCAAAATCTCGCCTCAATTTGCAATTTAAGGATTCTCCTTTTACCTTTTTTCTTTTAAAATATCGCAACTGTGGCATTTAGAACTTTGTGAATACTTGAAACCTTTCTAACTATACAATTATTGACATGGAGATTCATATATAATTTTATAGCGCTCTAATGTCTTACTAGGTTTTTGACCAAAAAGAAAATGTCTTACAAGGTTAGTTTGGAATGCCGCCAAATCAATGCCAACTTAGCCGAATCAACATTCCTGCCTCTTGAGCCGAGTCATGTATCATCACCATCTAAACACAAATCACCATCAAATCTTTCCAGGTATTTAGAATGCATTTGCTTCATGAAAATATCACCTTCCATTTTCTTGAAAATATGATCGATGAGTGAAAGGTATGAGTTTTCAACGGGAATCAAAATTACAAAAACATGTTTGGTGTAGTTTTCTAAAAGCAATCTTTGCACATAACAAAGTAAATTTTTGTCGACGTTGTCAGTTTTAAGGTTCAAATTTTCAAAAATGGCAACCAAATTTGCTACCAAAGAAATTTGAAAATGAAAACAAGAAATTAAAATTTTATATTTATATTTTACGTGAAAGCTTTCTCTTTAAAATAAATTCTGTCTTGAATCAAATTGAAGTTCCTTACTTTTGTCTTTGACCTACACAAAAGTGAGGTGCCGGTTTTGCCGATAGCTTTATTCGACTAAAGGTTAGCAAATGAACTTGCCTCAGTAGCTTTGTCGACACCTTATTTTTGTTAAATGAAAAACAAAAATAAAATAGTAAAACAAATAAGAATCAAAATCAAAATCGGGTGGCCTGGTTTCACCTAGCCCATTTTTCTTTTAGCCAAGCTCTCGGCCCGCCACGCGTCCAGCCCACTCTCCCTCTCTTTACCCAGCTCATTGCTTCTTTTGGGTACAGCTGGCCGGCAATTCTGTTACACAACAGAAAAGGGACGCTCGGCCGAGAAACGGAAAGGAGAGAAAAGACGCGAGAGATAGAGAGAGGAAGAGTGAGATTATCTCGTTTTCGAGTGAGAGATTTCTCGGAAAAGATCATCGCCGGAGTTCATTGTCGAGCCTTGGAGTTCCGATTGAAGCTCGATTCGCGAGCCGTTTCGAACGGTTCCGGAGTCAGAAGTTGCGTAGGAATTGTGATTCATCTACTGCGAATGAGTAAACGAAGCCTAAGCTCCTCTTCCGTCGCCGATCGCTTTTTTCCGTTTGTTCGCCAGGTGAGCTCCTTCAGATGCTCCGTACGTGCCCTGTTTCAGTCGAGAACGGGACATTAGGTTCGAATGATGAGTTGGCGAGAAAATGTTGATCGGATACGGTTTTATTTGCTGTAGAATAATATGATTTATGCGCCTGTACATCATGTTTTGATCGAAAGGCGTATCGGAGTCGAATCGGAAGCTCGTTTCCTGAATCGCATGCTAACTGTTCGATAAAATTCCTAAATGAAGAACCGAAATTGCTTTTATGGAAATCGATAATTAGAGCCTCGCTTATGCTTGATTTGTTCTTATAATTGTCGAATCGTCACTGAATCGTTGTTTTTCATGTGATTTGTGGCATATTATTCACTGTCCGAGTTGGCCATGTGTGCGCCTCCCCTTCACTGGAAAGCTTTTCATCGCCGGTGAGGCTGCTCCAGCTAGTCTGTTTCATGTGCATTTGAGTGTTCTCTAGCCTAGAATTGATAAGAGCTTTAGGACGTGCAATTTCGCAGCTTGAGGATTCTTCGTTGGAGGAGGTCTGACGACATAAAAACTGTCGGGCAGCTAACGGCTGGCGGTGGTTTAGCGTCCGTCACATTAGGTCATCTCGACGGCGGCCCTAGCGCCGGCAAGAGCTCATCTGAATATTGGTGCTGGTTCTTTTGAAGAGAAGGTGAAGAAGAAGACCAAAAATAGAAAACAGAAAAAAAAAAATCGAGAATTAAAAAATCAATCAAAAGAAAAGTAATAAAATTTTTTGGATATAATATGAATTAGTTCGGATCCGGTTAGTCGGATTGGGTCACATGGTTGGGTTGAATCGAAGGCGGGTTGAAGGTTTGTAGGCCGATTTCAATAAAATTGAACTGGGCCTTAAGCCAGCCTAGTTTCGAACCTAACCCGGACCATTAGGGTCTGAGTCAGCGAGTGAGGCCGGTTTCCTTCCTTCAGTCCGAAGCCCATTTCCTGAAAAGAAAATGAAAAATTGGAAAAACGTGGGGGGAAAATCATCTTAATTGATTCCAGTCGACTTTTAGTGGCTTGAATTAGCCTTAGAATTTTCTTTTCAAATAGATTTCTCTTAGTCTTGAAAAAACTTGAAAACCCCTAAAAAAATTTTGAAACCCAATTGAATAAGCTTTTAGAATTTTACAATGGGGATTTGTTTTATTTTGTTTTCTCTTTAGAGACGATGCTAGGACGCTGCTTGTACATTTCAATTTGATTATACTTGATTGAGCAATCTCTATACATTGGTTGTTATTTTCCTTTTATCATGGTTAGGATTTCAATAAAAACATTGCATGAATGCTTAGTGGAGTAGTCGTAAAATTGATGAAAAGATTTTATGAAAAACACTTTAGTTGACGATATAAATAACTTTAGGTATAAAGGGCACTATTTGTATAGCTAGTGTGATCAAGTGCCTAATCCTAGATCTCTGGTTTTGTAGAAATTTAGATGACACTTCTACTTTTCAATTGGTTTCTAGCCAATCTTAATTGGTTAATGACGACTCCTTATATAAAATTTTGATAGGGTTAATCTGAACTTAAAATGAAAGAATCTAACATCACGCGAGGTATGAACTTGAGAGAATCTGCGCTCTTGATTGATAAACCTTTTCTTGCATAGCTGAAAAGATAATGTTTTCGAGCCGTCTTTTTAATGAACCACTAGGATTCTTTTCAGCAAATACCTCTAAATCTATTTCGAAGGGCGGTCCCTCGAGCATAGGTCGTGACTAGCTTTCCCCAGCTCGAGAAGAGAAGCAACTTAACTTGGTGTAGACTCCAATTTGATCGTGGTGTTGAAATGAACTCTTTGGTAAGAAATAGGGACAAGTCACTAAAGTAATGGTTAAATCTCTAGGATTGAACCTAATGATCTATGGCCCTAGAGCCTGACCTTGCTTGGCCATTGGTACGGGTCTAGTTTATATTACCATAAATAAAGATTTTTACACTCGACTAATCCAACTACCATAAAGTGAGGAGAAAAAGAAAGGCTTGCTAGCTGTTTTTTGAGAATTTTTTTTTTTTTTTTTACATTTAACAAATTTGACTTTTACTGCTTTTTTTTTATTATTATTGAGTAGATGATAACTTGTGAATTGTGATGGAATAAGGTTCGGTTAAAACAATTTACCAGACAAAAAAATAACAAAAGTACAAAGTATGTCCTCACGCTAAGTGCATCGATGGCATGATTCAGACATGAAATTAGAATATCAATGTTGCTAAGTTTTTCTCTGACGCGAGTTCCGGACCAAAGGTCCTGCAAGTTGGGTCATGTAGGGTATGTTTGGTTTAGCTTTACAAATGAATTTTGGATGTAATGCAAATGTTGAAATTCAAAGCTATTTGGAGAAATGCAAATTGTGTTTGATTAAAACCTCTTTATAAATAGACTTTGAGTTGAATGTATATTTGGCAAAAAAAAACTTTTACAATGGCTTTAGGTATATTATATATAGAAAAATGAACCAAATCCTTCGCTAGCCACAAACGAACCAGATTTGGCGCTAGTGGCCGTTAGTTGAGTCGAGTGACCTCTAGCAAGGGTAGTGCAACCCAGTCGAAAGCCGTGGGAGGTTGCACGACCTCAGGCGACCCTTGTCGCGTGACTTAGGCGATGATCACCTGGGTCTCATGGCCTCAGGCGACCCTCGTTTGGGTCTCGCAAGGGTCTTGCAACGACAACTTTGACCAAAGCGACCGCCGCCCTCACCTTCACGCGTCGCTCGAGGTCATGCAACCTCCAGTGGCCCTCGATTGGGTTGTGTGACCCTCAACGAAGGTCCCCGATCTCGGGTGACCTCAACTGATGGCCGCCAATGCCACATCTAGCTCGCCGAAGGCCATCACCTTTTGCCGGACCAGCGAAGGTTGTCTCCTATTCTAACAAAATAAAATAAAATAAAATAATCGGGGATAAAATCGAAAATTTAATAAATTGGTAAGGATGGTTTTGAGAGAAAAAAAATTAGTTTCGGCATTTGGCTATGTTGAAAGCCCAATACTAGTCCCTACTAGCATTGGGCTTTTGGTTTTTCCAAGGCCAGCATTTGACTGAAAGCTCATTTAAAATGGTTGCCAGCATTTTCCCAAGGGGCTTTGGGAGCGAAAAGCTCTTTGGGAATACTGAACCAAACACACCAGTAATCAATTTGACGTCAAGGTCCACGATCTACTTGGCTGAGTGCCAATCGTACAAAACGCGGACACGGAAGTTCCAGGGGAAAATTGTCCAAAGAATCCTAAACCAATTGCACTTTCGCTAATTCAGTCATGAACCTTTTAATTTTACTAATTCAGTTCTATACATTTTCAAATTTTACCAATTGAGTTAATCCGACTTATTTTGGCCGAAAAATGCCAATGTAGACTTTGTGGTGCCACAAAGGACCGCAGGCACGTGGACAATTTTACATAATATTTTAATATTTTTTGAATTATTATTTTTTCTGATTTTTTTTCTTTTCCTTTTAGCTTTTTTCTTTTCTTTTGCTGGTGGCCGGCCACTGCTTGAGGCCCGGTCGAGTGAGGGTGACCCCTAAGAGGGCAACCCTTGCCCAAGCATGGCTCGGCGAGGGTCGGCCTCGCCTAGGCCAAGGTGGCTTCATCAAGCGTCGGCCATGTGACAACGACACTAGGGATCATATCATTGCCCTAGCTTGGGTGAGGGCCGGCCTTGCCAGATTTGGCAAAGGGAGCCCTCATTGGGTTTCCCCCTGGCCCTAGCCTAGGCAAGTGTCAACATCACCCAACCCAGATCTGGCGGGGCCGACCCTCACCTAGGCTAGGGCAGCCTCGCCTAGCGTTGCCATCACCTGAATGATACCAAGCGAGGCCGCCTTAGCCTTGGTGAGGTCGACCCTCGCTAGGCCATGCTTGGGCAAGGCCGACCCTCGCCGAGGCTAGCCCTCAATCGGCTAGGCCACATCTCTAGTGGGCAAGGCCAGCCAATTGGCCACAGGCAAAAGAAAATAAAAAAGCCAAAAAGAAAAGAAAAGGAAAAAAATCAGAAATTAAATAAAAATTCAAAAAATATCGAAATATTATTAAAAATTATCCACATTAGTGTCGTTGGTCTTACGTGACACTGTTGGCATTTGCGTTAGTATTTTATGACTAAAATTGGCTGGATAGACTCAATTGGTAAGAAATGAAAAGGTTTAAGATTGATTGACAAATAGGTTTATGACTTTTTGGATAATTTTTTTGAAGTTCCGAGGTGGTGCTTTTGAAACCTTCTTACGCTAAGGTCAATGACGAAAGAAAAAGGTTGGAAGTTGACAAAATACACAATCTTTAGTTTATGACTGCATTCGCCTTATAAGAATGAAACAACATTGTCTTTTTGGCTGAAGATGTAGTTTCTTCCCAATGATTTTCGAGGGGAGAATTACCAAAAAAAGTCATAAATCTATTACAATTGTGTTAATTCAGTTATAAATATTTTCTTTTGACCAATTTAGTCTTAAACCTTTTTATAATTGTGCCAATTTAGTCCATCCGGCCAAACTTGGCCGGGCGGCTCTTACGTGGACACTGACGGGGGACAGCCGGCCGACGAGGCAATTTTTTCATATTTGTTTTTCGATTTTTAAATATTTTTAAATATTTTTTAATACTTTAATATTTTAATTTTCTTTTTTCACCTTCTTCTTCCCCTAGGCAGCGAGGGCCTGCCAAGTCAGCCTCGCCGGCCACTGGTGAGCCGATCTGGGGTTGGATTTCGTGTTTGAGTTGTGAAGAGAAGGATCTGTCAACAGTGGCAAGCCGGAGCTCATTTCGTTCTCAAGAGACCCTGCCATCATGAGGCCTGAGATGAGAGTTTTCTTCCCACCGGAGCTCTTCTGGAAGACCCTGCGAATGATCCACTCGTTCTGCAATGCAGAGAACAGACTTACCACTCCTTCTCCCCCATTGTGGCCTTCCCTATGCTCAAACGAAAGCAATCACGCATGTTAATCTAATTACAGAACGAATCGGAGGCGAACAGAGATGGGCGAAATGGGTTGATTTCGTGATTGCTTACAAGGCAGTTCCCAGGGCTGGGATTTGTTCAAATCCACTTCTCCAATGGCTTTGGCGGAGAAGCCAGTGTCCACCACCTTCTGTGTGCGAGTGCGGGGACGAGGTGATGGCGACAACAACGACGGGGATGTCGGGTTTCTCTGGCGTTGGAGCAACGCCCCCACCTCGCTCTCCCCGCCGCCGCCGCAGCCACAGCGCCCTTCACATCTCCGCAGCCGCTCCGCCACCTCCTCCTCCTCCTCCTCCTCATCCTCTCCCTCCCCGCCTCCACCGCAGCCCTTGGCGACGGTAGCCTGGCCCAGCCTTGGCGAGGGTCAAGCTCGCTTGATCTGGCAGGGCCTAGCCCTCGCCGGCCCTTGCCTTTGGCCGGTTGGCGGCCAGAGGAAGAAGAAAGTTAAAAAAAAAGGAAAAGAAAAAAGAATTAAAAAATTCGAAAAAAAATATTAAAAAATTCGAAAAAAATATTAAAAAATATTAAAAAATTGCATCGCCGGCCGGCCACTTTTGGCCGGATGGACTGAATTGACACAATTATAAAAGGTTTAGAACTAAATTGGCAAAAAAAAAAAGGTTTAGGACTGAATTGGCACAATTGCAATAGGTTTAGGACTTTTTTTGGTAATTCTCCCGATTTTCAAGTAACTTTTAATCTGTGAGATGATAATGAGCCGTTGTGTCTAATGTTCGAGGCATAGGAGAAAATTCTTCTAAACAGGGATGGATTAGGAGTTTTTATTAATGGTGACAAAGTTAACATTCATGCAGTGTAAATCTACTCAATTTTATTATGAGAATTTAGCACTTTGCGTAGTCTATGATGATTGCGTAGTCCGTGATTCATGGCCCTGTGACCGAGTTGATGACTGGTTGAGCACTTCTAAAGTATTTGTAACAGGATGACACTATTTCCACCCTCTATATGACTAAATCCACTTTCTCTAACCAATCAATTGCAATTTAAAATGGTGGCTTTTTCTACTTCTATGTAGAATTTAGTTGTCATAATTAAGAATTTCACATTTTTTGTTTTTTTGTTTTAATTTAATTGTTGGCACTATGTTTTGCACTTTAATATTGGATTTTACTTCCCTAAAAAAATTCATTTTGGCAAAAGGAAAAATTTTCAAGAAACCTAATTCTCTTCTACGTTGTCCAACAAATTTAAGAATCAACTGTCAAGTATAGATTTTTTAACATAGATTTTTTTTTTTTTTTTACATGATCACTTGTTTATAACTTTACACTTGTGTTGTGCATATCACCATCAAACATTTTCTTATCAATTGTCATATATTGGGACCATAGGATGAAACAAAAAAAAAAAGACTATCTTTAGAGATTTACCAAAATAAAATCAGCATTACATTCTACAATGTGAAACTTTTAAAAGGTAAAATTTCATTATATCAATTGCATAAAATAAGATTTTTTTTTTTTTAATTTTCATTTTGGATTGACAAAAATTAATATCATCAATGAAGTGCATCGACAAAATATCAAGATTCCTCATTATAGATAACTTTTTTATATCAATGTTTTTAGTGTATTCCTAAATATTCCTATAACTTCTTTACATTCTTGGTGTAAAGACATCTCACCAATAGTAGAGAAAAAAAGACAATTTTTTTTTTGGTGAAAGCAAATTATTTAATGTAGTAAATTAAGAAACTTGATACATATTTTTTTGGAACTTTTTTTGACAAAACTTATTTTTATGGAAGTAAAATCTAAATATAAAAAAGGAAACGTAGTGCCTTTAATATTAGTGGGATGCCTACAATAAACAATATAAAACATGTGAAATGTTTAATTATGACAATCAGATCTCAAATATAAATAGAACTAAATAAATAAAAAGAAGATGGGGTCACCACTTTAAATTGCAATTAAACGATTGAGGGCAATTTAGTTTTTTTTTTTTTTAAATAAAAATGGAGTTGACTTAGTAGGGCGGAAATTAGGAGTGATCCGGTCCAGGGTGGGTAGGGTCTAGACTTAGACCCTGTACCCGACCATGTTATAACCAATTCCCTTTTTTTGGACCATGTACCTGACCCTGTTATAATTGGTTCCTCTTTTTTGGACATTGTACCCGACCCTATTTGTATTGGACCTTGTACCCGACTCACATTGTTTTTTCGGTCCGGTTCCAGGGTCAACCCTGTTTCTATTGGAACCTGTTTTGCAATCTCCTGATATCCTATACGACTTCGAATTTTATATTAATACGTGAGAAAATAACATAATCCTCTTAGTTTCAATTGTAATAAATAAATATATGAACTTTTTTACTAAACGAAAAATTAAGGATCCACTGGGCTAATTATAATAAATAAAATCATAAGGCAAAGAATTAGCAACAAACATGGGTATAATATTAATCTTCTTCCCACAACTACTATATGAAGCTATTCATTTATGCAAGCATAAATCCTCCTACAAAAGAGAAATCAGGCGAGCCAATCCATGTGGTACACAAGAATTTGGTGGCGATGAACACCGTTCGTCCGTTGGACGGTGCGAGAGGGAGCCAATGAGGGAGGGAAACAAGTGAGGAAGAGGAATGACGAAGGAGGAGTGCCGTGTGTGTTTGAGAGAGCCAAGAGGGAAAATGCCGTGTGATTGCAAGAGTAAGAATAAAAATAAGGGGAAAAAATAGGGTTTTGGACCTATATTTACAAAATCGGTTCCAAAACCGGTCCAGGAACCGGTTCCTGGGTGGGTAATCAGTCGAATCTGATTTCCGGACCGGTTTAAACCGGTTTCGAATTTTGAGAACCGGTTCCCGGACCGGTTTTAACGGGAACCGGTTCCTGACTTTGTTTTCCAAGTGGGCCCATCTAGTTCCCGGGTATACCCGGTCCGGTTGCACACCCCTAGCGGAAATAGCACCCCCTCTTGGAAAAAGAGAAGTTAATGCTTCAAATATATTGCTAGCAAAATAATATTAAGTTTTCGTTTATTTCGCGAAAAGTAAATAATTTATAATGCATTTTTCTAAAAAATGATTGTTTCTATCGTTTAAAAAAATAAAAAAATAAAAAATGTTTTCATCATCTATAAAATGATAATGTTTTTTAAAATACGTTTGAATTATTTATTTTTTATGAAATAAATGAAGTGCAAGAGGCGAAACATATTTTCGAAAGGACCGCATTTCCGACCAAAAAAAAAAAAAGAAAAGGACCGCATTGACTTTGTCTTTCGAGAAAAAAATCAATCATCTTCGTAACCGTTGCATGTTTGTCCTGCAGTTGGAGGGGAAGGAACATAACATGCACGTGCTCGCTCCGTCGCTATTTAACCAGTACGAGCCCTTTCATTGCTACATCAATCCTACTCGATTCTAAGAAATGGTGAATCACGCTGTTCATTCTTTTGGTTCCAACACACGCTGCCCACGAAAACAATTTTTCTCTCTGTTTCTTTTATTTTTTATTTTTTTGGTTTTACATGAAAATCCGAGAGTCCAAAACGTTGCAAGTCATTGAAAACGAAAGATGGAAACCGCACCAGCTTTTGCACGAGAACCCCACCAAAATAAAATTCTTTGTTAATTTTAAAAATATTAAATAAAAACCTGAAATACCTTTATTTTTTCAAATAAAGGTTTGAAGTAGATATTATTTTAAATTATGGCTCAAATTGCTATTTTTTTTTAAATAAGGATATGAAGTGGATATTATTTCAAATAAAGGCCGAAGTGTCATCATTTTCCTAAATAAGGGTTTCAACTTAATCTTGTTTTAAATAAGAGCATGAAGTCACTGTTCTATGAAGGGCAATTTCGTCTTTTAATTTTTTAATGTTTTTTTCTTTTTTTCCATAAAAAAAAAACTGAATAAAAAAACCAAAACTTAAAAAGAAAACACACATGGATGGGAGGGCTCTCTCTCGCTTGTGGTTGCCGCCTCATCACCGGTGGGGTGGTCAATGCCTAGGCGAGGGTTGCCATCCTCTCCCGTCTTTGGTGAGGGTCACCAGCAACCTCGCCGGCTATTGCTGCCACCCCATCAATGATGGGCCCAATTGCCTGTATGTTTACTCTTTTGACCAAAAAAAAAAAAAATGTTTATCTTTTTTTTATTTTTATTTTTAACCTAATTTAATAAAAATGTAAATTAAAAATGTTTTTAGATGAAAATACTTCTGATTGGCTGGAACATTATGCTAGCCGACAAGCCATAGAGAGTAAGCTCTTATTTGAAATTGCTATAACTATTTCAGGCCCTTATATGAGAAAATGAGAGCACTTTAGGCTTTACTTTGAAACAAGTTTCACTTCAAGCCCTTATTTAAGAAAACAATAGCACTTTAGGCCCATATTTGGAATTTTCCCTAATTTTAAGGGAGGAACTTGTATATTTCGTGGGAATGAACTAATTTTAAGGAGGCCAACGATCCGTTTATTTGAAGAAAAACTATTTTTGGTATCATTTCACCATAATTACTTTCACAATGAAATATCTTTCTCCTATTAAAAGGGACAATGGTTCTACACCAACTCCGGAGAGAAGATATCTTATGCAATGAGGAATCTAGCGCCTTTAAATAACATTGTACAATTTTTGACCAAGTTAGAATTTAATCGATGATAAGGTCCAAAAGTTACAAGATCAATCTCAAACTATGTTGGAATTTAATCGACGGCACAAGTTAATGATGGTAAGATACAACATCGAAATTTAGTCAACAACGAGGTATTAGGATAAAGAAACACGCCATAATCTAATCAACAATGGGAATCTGAAAGTTATGACTAAGAAATTAAAGTGCAGTATAGGAAAAATAAGATAAAAGGATAATATTTTGATTGATTTGTCCGGGGCTTTCTAGTTGGATAATTGGTGGTATTTATAATGAAAATGTAATAACCACTCAGCAATTGCATCTTCTCCAGTAACCGCCATCGACTCTGCCCATGCTCTTTTATTCTCATAGACCCATTCCGCCCATGCTTTACATAATCGTCTTCATCGTGTTTTGAGAATTGTGCAATTATTGGTGACTATTCCATGACTAGGCCTCTGAACAACAACTATTGTTTTCCACAACGTCTTCGATGCTAACCATCTTGGCTCTTTTAGTAATATTTAAAACTTCATTAATGAGAAGTTCTTGTCAGTGTTCATACAAGCGGCTGCCAATCGTGCGTCATCGTATTTTAACAACTGGATACGTGGCATTTGTTTATTTTATTGTCAACCATCATGCGTTTTCTTCTATGTCCATTGATGGTCATAATATATATATATATATAGACACACACACGATACAATATCTAATTCGAAAACAACTCATGACAGGAGGTCCAAGATATGCAAAATGGATAAGATCTATGGCAATGAGAAATAAAACCTCTTTGATAAACATATGATCCAAAATATGAAAATTAGAAGGTCTCATAAAACTAATTTCTACAGTATCTATTTTGAAAAGAACTCGTGACTTTCGTTAAGTTTAATGTTAAGGTTTTAGATCCCATTTGACTCCGCCGTGAATTGTGCACGCTTTGCATCACTTAATCATCACCATGTGTCATGTGCTTCATTTAAACTCTGTCCATTTGGAAACTCGAGATCAATGACCACACCGGACATTCCGTGGATGGGCTGTGCGGGTCATTTGCATTGTCATGCCTAATCGATGAGCTTATGAGGCATTCTATCAATTGAGTCTTATGAGTTAAGTTCATGTTAGGATGTAAGTGTGAATGAGTTGTGTTAAATAATTCTTATATTATAAAATTAGTGTGGTGTAAAATGGTTAATATATCTCTTAGTTGGTTCATAATTTATTAACTTGAGTTTAATTAGATATATTGACAGACTCGAACTTGAGCTCTCTCTTGGTTATCTCATTTGGTGCAAGTATTGGGCTTCTATTACGCGCTCTCAATAAATAGTATCAAAGCGGATGATAGATTAATGGGCCTCCAATCTAATCAAGATGAGATATCTTGATGTAAAAGAATACTTGGATTAAGAGGAAGTAGACCTAAAAACACTAAGTTCCCATATGCATGATGAGGAGATTGTTAGGAAGCATGTGTGAGTGAGTTGTGTCAAAAAAATCTCACATCAGAGAATTGATGTAGTGTGGAGTTGTTAATATATTCAAGTTGATACAAATTTTTGAGTGAAGATAGATCTAATTAGATGTGTTTTTTTTTAATTGACGGGTTTAGACTTAAGCTCTTTTTGGAGATTTCCCAGATGAAAGTATTGATTTTTTATCGCATGCTTCCAACAATTTGGCCATTAAATTCGTTACTATGGTCCATGTATTAACGTTAACAATACAGTTGGACAGTGAGTGTCCTAATTATTGATGGGACGAGATGAAGGTAGGGATCTTTCATTGCGGGAATCCAATTTGGCCGATGGTCTAACTATAAATGTTAACAATTCAGTTGGACAGCTGGTGTCATAATTATGGATGGGATGCCTAACTTACTGCTGGGGAAGAAACGAGAGGCAAAGGGTGAAAAGAATTTGTGATTTTTCTTTTCTTTTCTTTTTTGAAGGGAGAGGAGGATGGAGACTCGTGCAGGGTGATTCCAATTTTAGGAAGTGACAAGCACCAGGCGGTTGGTGGGGTGGGGGAATAAAGCAAAGAGGATGAAATAAATGGGCGGGCCCCATTTAGCCCCAGCTAAAAAAAATAGCGAATGCTAACTAAATTTATTAATGAATAGGTAAGGCTAAAAAATAAATAAATAGGTGGGTTAAAATATATTTTGACTTTAATCTCTTATTAGTCATTTGTTTCATCGATAACTTTTGTTAAAGTCAGAAAATGTCTTTCCAATTTTTTCATGAATAAATTTATTAATGTTATTAGTGTAGATTTATTATAGGCTTATTTATTTATGAATTTGAATAGTATATATAAAAATATTCATTTAATATATAACGTGTCCCAATGTGTTGAAATTCTCTTTTTTTGAGAAATAACGTGTCGTGTCGTGTCGCATATTGCATGTCCATGTCGATGTTACTTAGCCCACGGTACACGAAAAAAACGTTCCGTCTTTATTATATAAAATGAGCTGATTTCATTGATTAACTTTCCATCCAAAATTTTTGTCCTTCCCATTTTCCTTACTTTTTAAAAATAAGCATAAATTCCATGTTCAGTTAACTAGGTCCACCGTGAGTCGGGTTATTCAGCTATTTCAATCATTCTATTCTTAGAAAAAATTCTGATATTAAGACTTTTAGGATACTTACATTAATTAAAAGTATATGATGATTTTATTAATTGAGGATGAAAATAATCTCACCTTACAAGGTAAAATTAAATATGTCAATGTCTTTCTTATGGGAGAATAACCCTTTAGCGCAATCCAAGCTCAAATTATGTTAGAATGATTTTTTGACAATAAAAATGAAAGTTAAGAAAAAATTGGTGAAGAGAATGATTTCCCATGTTGTTTATAAAGTATGGATCAAATGGCTGCAAATACAAATATTATGGATATCTATATTACATATATCGTCATTGTAAAAGTACATTTTTTTTTTTTGCCTATATGATCTCAGGATGGAAATACAAATCTATTTACCGTATAAAGTTACACGTTAAAAGTAAAAATTGATTGTTTTGATTACTTAAAATCTACTTGTGTCAAGAAAATTTCATACTACCATTGTACAAGATAAAAGCCCATTGAAATAGGATTTATATTACGCACACTGTCGATGTAATAGTCTTTTTTAATACAAGCAATGTCAGAATGGAAACACAAACCTGTTTATGGAATAAATATACATGCTAAATATAAAAATCACATTATTTGTCATTCTATAAAACCCGCTTATGTACAGTAAGAAATTTTTACACGGCGGGTGCACTTAACAAAAATATATGGAAATATGTTGTTTGCAAAGAAGGGAATGGTGGAAGAAAAGAAAAAAATAAATAAATAGGAATTCTATAAAATTTCTGACGTCATAAAATTTGGAAATGTGACGTCATTCGGGAAAAGAGAAGGGTGCATCGTCTTTACAGCTGGAACTTTGTCTCCATCCCCAGGTCGATTATAAAAGGAGAAGACCCATGGGAGCAGAAAACAACTTCGACTTCAACCCCTTGAAATTACTTCTCCGCTTTAGAGTTTTTCCTGCTCGCCGCACGGCAAGGAAACCTCCATGGATCAAGAACTAGCGCCAGGTATGTTCTGTTCTTTCCTTTCTTTGTTCTGATTTCATCCCAAAAGGTGATGGAAAAATTGGAAAAGTGTCGCTTTTTTGGGGTTAATTTGGGCCGAACCTGAGGGTGTGTTTGGTTTGAGAAAATTTTCCAATTTGCTGTCTTTCTTTCCACAAGTTTTCAATGAAAATACGTTTGGTAGAAATTTGGTTGTCGTGTTTTTGACATCTGAACTTTAAAACTCAGAATGACCAAAATTGACATTATTTTTACGAGATTTGCTTTAAACAACTACATCAAACATGTTTCTATATCTTTCATTCCTGTCGAAAGCTCTTACTTTTCACCCTCCAAACATCTTTTCAAGAAAATGGAAGTTGAAATAAGAAGCGATTGTCACTAAAACATTGTTGTAAATCGTATGTACACTAAATATCTTGGTGGATTTTGTTTTTAGAAAAAATGGTGTAATAATACATGAGCCGACTCAAGAGGCAAAAATGTTGATTCAACTAAGCTGGAACTCATACAATTATAGTTGTGCTCTTAACCTGTGTCTAGGGTACCTAAAATCATGCGATGGAGTCAAGTACATATCCTAAAAAGACATTGCTTAGAATTTTCTAGTGTGACCAACGGAAAATGAGTCCTAAATAATTTGGAAAGTCCAACTAAATCATCAGAAAAAATTTTCTTTTTGAAAAAGAGCTTACATCCAAATTATTGGGGGACGCAAAATTCTTTGTCCCGGTAATTTTAACGAAGTGATTTAAATTGTCACTATAGAACAATATGAGGACTGGACTTATAACCAAAGTATAGGGGGCTAAAAGTGAGATTTCCCAACCTACTGAGACCGAAGCGTACAAAATGTAATTAATTTTTCTAAAGTTATTTATGTAAATTTCTCTTTTGGTAACACAGAGGTTCGCATAGACTTGAGTTCAGAGGACATGACAACTGATCAAGCTTGCCAAGACAGTTGCAAAACAACCAGAGGTTTGTCACTTTGAACTTTTAATTTTTGTTTCTTATAAATCTTGATTTTCAAGCATCTTAACTTTTTCAATCCCAAATACTTCTAGTCTCAGAGCATACATATGCTGACATATAAATTGAAATATAACCTTTTTACAATTTTTAAAATCTGGATAATATCTTGAATTATAATTTAGAAAGCCCAATTTATTTATTTTTTTTACTTCTGAAAAGTAAAAGAATGTGCTCATAATTTACTTAACAACATCATGGATAAGATCAATCGCAATGAGACAAAAACTTACAAAATCGCATTGTCCTCTATATGATAGCTAGAACGTCCCTCCCACTAATTGATGATACAATTTCTATCGCGAAAAGAAAGTCGTGATCTTTGTTAAGTTTAACGTTAATTTTTTTTTTGTTTAAAAGTTTACCATCTAAGTTCAATGAAAAAAAAAAAAAAATCATGCAATGATTGAGCTAGTATGCATGATATAAAGCATATGAAGTGGAATTAAATTTTCTAAGGTTGATTATATTCGTTTCTCTTTATGGGAACAAAGAAGTTCACGTAGAAGAGAGCTCATAAGGCATGGCGACTGATAAAGTTTCTCAAGATGGCTGCAAAACAACTAGAGATTTGTCACTTTGAACTTTTAATTTTTGTTTTTCATAAATCTTGTGTTTCATGGATTTTGACTTTTGTTAGTCCAAGTCACTTTGAATTTCATCCAATATATGGAACCTAGAAGGTCCCACAAAACTAATTCCTAATTTGATACCTATCTGAAAAAAAAAAAAAAAAAAAGACAAAAAAAGAAGAGAAAACTCACGATCTAAGTGTAACGTTGATTTTTTTTTTTTTGCTTAAAATTTTACCATCTAAGTTTCATGCAAACAATTCCATGTGATGAACGAGCCTGATACCAATAATGTATACATGATCTAAAGCATATAGAGTAAAATTAATTAGGTTATTTATATTCATTGAATTTTTGGTAACAAAGAGTTTCACGAAAAAGGGACTACAGAAGGCATGGCAACTTATAAAGCTTCCCAAGTTGGTCGCAAAAAACCTAGAGGTTTGTCTCTTTTTGAGCTTTTAATTTCAGTTTTTCATAAACCTTTTGTTTAATGCATTTTGACTTTTGTTAGTCTAAATCACTTTGAATTTCACAGCATACAAATGCTAACATATAAACTTACAGATAATCTTTTCATTTTTTTAAAAAAAATTGAACAATATCTATAAATGAGAAACCCCCAAAAGAAATACTCTTTTACTTCCAAAGAGTAACAAAATGCGCTTACAATGTATGAATGATATCGCGGATTAGATCAATGGCAACTACAAATTAAAACTCAGTAAAAACGCATTGTCAGATGTATGAAACTTAGAAGGTCTCACCAAACTAATTCATGATTCAATACCTATTTATAAAAACTCATGATCTGTGTTAATTTTTCTTGTTTAGAAATTTACCATATAAGTTTTGTGCAGAAAATTCCACTGCAATGAATGAGCCTGATACCAGTCATCTATGCAAGATCTAAAGCATACAAAGTGTGATTAAATTTTCCAAGTTTAACTGTATTCATTTTCAAACACAACAATCAAAACTTTTACCAAACGTACTTTTATTGACAAATTTGGAAATGAAAATATTGGAAAATTTCCATTATATATTAGATGAAAACTTTCGGGTGGCGCTATTTCCATACCTTATCCGACTAAATGCACCCCATTTTCTTTACAAAGACAAAGTTGCCCTTAATTATTCAATTGCAATTTTAAGTGGTAGCCCTAAATTTATTTACTTTCCTTCTTTTGTGAGCTTTTCTATTTCTGTGTAGGATCTAGTTGCCATAACTAAGAACATCACATGTTTTGTTTTGCTTTATTGTGGATATCCCTTATATATTAAATGCATTATGTTTTCTCTTTATTTTTAGATTTTACTTCCTTAGAAATTAATTTTGTTGAAAAGAGAAATTTCGAAGAAACCTAGTTATTTTCTACATTAAGCAAATTTATGGAATTGAAGTTTCTTCCTTGTGCTTTCGGGCTCGACAAAATTGAGGCGCTCATTTTTGTAGATGGCATTATTCGGCTAAAGCCTTGCAAATTAACTTGCCTAAATAGCTTGCCTAAGCCCGAGAAAGAAATGGCTTAATTTGATAAAGACTCCATCGGTGTCAAGGGACATAATGAACTTTATCATAAGAAAGAGGGACAAAGTCACCTTAAAGCAACGGTTTGATCACTGGGAAATGAACCTAATGATCTGAGCCTGCTTGCCAACTTGTATAGGTCTTGTTTATATTCCCAATGATAATCATTTTCACCCAAGTAATCCAACCACTATAACGTAAAAACAAAATTAAAAACAAGTTATGCTTTACTTGCATACCTTTACATTAGGCGAGGTACTTCTATAAAAAGAAGGAATGAACTCCGCTTAGGGGACCAAAATTCTTTGATAATTGGATATCTTACCCATTTTTGCATCCTCCATTTACTTTGTTGTTGAAAGAGTGCAACGAGGAGAGCAACCCAATGGCGCCGCAACCAAGTGAAATACAAGGAGATTCGAATCCTGCTGAACCACCACCAGGTACATATTTATGTTCCAACCCAGAAAAAAAGTTGTGGTATAAGCGACATGGTCTTGTAATTTCTTCGTTTCCTTTATTTAGTTTGGTGGCATACGTAATTGGAACTAAATACAGGGACAAAAAAAAAAAAAAATTCCGACAACGAACTAAAATGCAAAAGCAATGTGTGGCCATCAAATACAGTTGATTGATTCAAGAAAACAGTAAGCAAAAGCAAAACGTATTACTCAAAGTCAAATCTCCTAAATTTGGTATGACTTGGCTGCACAAGTTCCCTCGTAGTTTTGAATGATGATGCGACTGCTTTTTGTCAATCCTAGTTTCGTCACTCATAAAAACTCAATGATCAGTTCATTAAAATAAACTACCAGAAAATTTCCTCTTATCGGAAAGTTTTGTCCGAGCAATCACCTTGCGAGGACTAATTATTTTCCATTTCTACTTGAAATGCGAATCGGATTGGCAGTTGGTTGTCCAACAAAGCAATTTCGTCAAGAGCGCACGGTAAAACAAACGGGTTTTGAATATTTAATTACTTATCATTAAGAGACTACATGAGACTCGTCCTTTAAAGACATGATTCTTGAGCTAATCAATTCACTATAGTCATCTCCAGAAAGGAAATCATGTTGTTGATCTAAGCCAAAAATAACTTTTCAATAAAAATGGTTGTCACTATTATGAGTGATGAAACTTTTGAAACTTCTACTATTCTTATACCTGTTTTTGGACCAGACAAAGTGAGATGCTTGTTTTTGCTGATAGATTTATTCAGCTAAAAGCTTGCAAAATAACTTGCCCAAATAACTTTCCTGAGCTTGAGAAGAAGTCGCTTAACTTGAAAAAGACTCCTTTGGTCTCAAGGAATAGAATGAACTGTATTATAAAAAAGAGAGATGGAGTTATCTTCAAGTAACAGTTCGATCACTAGATATTGAACCTAATTATGTGTGGCCCTAGAGCCTGAGCTTACTTGCCAACTTGTAAATGTCTAGTCTTTATTTCTAGTGATAATCTTTTTTACACTAAAAAAAAAAATCCTTTTTTTACTCAAGTAATCCAACCACTTCGATAAAAAAAGAAAAAGAAATAATCCACTCGCTATAAAGTGAATAAAGAATTATATGCTTTACTTGCTCTAGGTGTAGGTTTATATCAGGGGAGATACTTGTATAACAGGAAGGAATGAACTCGGCCTAGGAAGACTAAAACTCTTTGATAATTGAATATCTTACCCATTTTTGCATCCTCTATTTACTTTGTTGTGGAAAGATTGCAACGAGGAGAGAAACCCAATGGCATTGGAAGAAAGTGAAACACAAGGAAATTTGGATCCTGCAGAACCATCACCAGGTACAGGCGTTCATGTCCAACCCAGAAAAATTTATGGTATGAGCCATGTGGTCTTATAATTTCTTTGTTTCCTTTATCTAGTTTGGCGGCATATTCAATTGGAACTAATTACAGAGACCGAAAATTTTTAATTCCCACGAACTACAAATGCAATAGCAATGGGTGGCCACCAAATACTGCTAGTTGATTCATTTTCTCAAGCCCATGGCATGACTATTCGTTTCAAGTAAACAGTAAATACGCAAAATGTCCCCATTTAAAAATTCTAGATTCTAGAGTGACTATTCAGCTTTTTCGCCTCCCTAAATTGAAGGAACATATAAGTTTCAGAAAGGCGTTTTGCGTCAACTCTGGTTTTCTTCCTTCTATTCTCCAAGATGTTTGTGTGGACGTGGACTCCAACAAAGAAACCAATCCATCAGAATGAGTTAAAGGAACACTTCTCTTGATGAAGCAGTGCAGGGTACGCCGTTGCCAAGGGAACCGTTCCTTTTTCTGTTTATTAAATAGGATTTACCTAAGTCGTTCATAATGAGTTGATATATGTTGCATAATTCTCTTTCTACCAAAATAAATAAATAAATGAATTGCCAGATTAGGCACTCAAGTAAATGATTTTTTACTGATATGGCTCTCAAATGATTAAAAAGATGTTGATTTGAAAGGCACAACATCTGATAAAGCTTCTCAAGGCGGTCATGGACCATTTAAACGTGTGCCACTTCGAAGTTTTAGTTCTCATTTTTCATAAATCTTGTGTTGGCTGCATTTTATTTTGCTCCGAAACACTAAAAAATTGTAGCATATATATATTAAAATATGAATTCAAATATAATTTCATCATAATTTTAAAAATTTGAATAATATCTTGAATTATAACTAAGAAAGCCCAATTTTATTTTTATTTTTTTATTTTGAAAGAGTAAAAGATCATGCTCATCAATTATTAATGATATTGTGGATAAGACCAATGGCAACAAGAAAACTCATTCACTGTACAATACATATCTCGAAAAAATAACTCAGGATATCTCTTAAATGTAATGTTTATTTTTTTGTTTAAAAGTTTACTATCTAAGTTTAATACAAAAAACTTCCACGCAATGAATGAGCTTGATACGAATCTTGAATGGATGACCTATAGCATACAATGTGTAATTAATTTTTCTAAGGTTATGTATGTTCATTTATCTTTCGGTGACAAAGAGATTCCTATGGACTCGAGTTTAGAAAGACACATCAACTAATAAAGCTTCCAAAGATGGTTGCAAAACAACTAGAGATTTGTCACTTTTAACTTCTAATTTTTTCTTTTTCATAAAGCTTATGTTTCTTGCATTTTTACTTTTTTTTTAATTCAAAATATTTTAAATTCACGGCGTACAAATGCTGACATAAAAGTTAAAACATGATCTTTCCATAATTTTAAAATCATAATAATATCTTCAATTTTAATTGAGAAAGCCCCTCACCCCTCACATCCACACCCCGCCGCCCCCCGGCTCCCAAAGAAGAAGAAGAAGAAAGAACTGACTTCCAAATAGTAAACGAAGGATCTGACCAAAAAAAGAAAAAAAAACGAAGGCGCTCATGGAAACAGGCTTGTTGAGTAACGACCGCCCCTTGATTTGGATTGGCATTTCATCGGAACTTTTTGCACTTGCACGTGACCTTGAAAACAAGAAGTGCGAAAGACTGAGGACTTTTAAATTTCAATATTTGCAGTCAAGCCAAAAGTGGAGGTCAATAAGGATTATCGACCATTGTTTGAAGCCGCAGTAAAAGGTGATTGGAAACGTGCCGAGGAAATCCTCAATGAAGATCCCGAAGCAATCACGGCCACACTTTTGACCACAGCAAGTGGTCCAGCTACTGTGAGAGATATTGCAGTTACGGCCGGACAAGATCAATTGGTCGAAAACCTGGTCAAGCTTGTCCCTACAGAAAATAAAGCTTCCTCTTTACGTTGTGCCCTCTACCATGCCGCTCGGAGAGGAAGAAAAAGGACGACAAGGGAATTAGTAGACGAACTTGACAGTGTGAACCTTGCCTTGTTGATTGCTACTGAAAGTGTTCCTAGGCAAAAGCAGGTTATCTGGTACCTGGCCACACGTACAAAATCCATCCCATGGCTTGATATCGTGCTCAACCTTATTAAGGCTGGCCATTTGGGTAGGATTTCACACTTACTCATCTTATTTGATTTCCTTCATTATTTACTTGACCTAACTTTTTTGTTTTTTGTGTCGCAAAAGACATACTCTTGTATTTAGCTAAAAAATACCCGGACTTAATGATGTCCGAAGAGAGCATATTCAAAAGAATCGAACCCATTATGGACATCAAGTCTTCCTACTGTAGTGGAGCTCGACTCAATTTTTGGGAAAAGTATCTACACCAATGTAGGTACTTTTTGTGCTTCTTTTGTTAGATATGCACAATTAGAGCAACTCTATTTTCATAGTGTTCACTCTATCTATTTCCTTAATAGGTATTTCTCAATTTGTTGATACATCATTTGACAATCCCAAAGACACGAAGATGGCTCGAGGTATTTTTGTTAATCTACCAATGGATGGACTAACACTGCAAAAAGCATATCATTCAAAGATCTTATTCACAAAAAAGTTAGGGGATAGGGACAACATCAGTGTATACCATTACTATCTAAACCATGATGTGTGTAACAAGTAAAAATCTAATTTAACAACAAGCTTACACCCCCATTTTAGCTAAAACACCCCCCCTTTTTTTTTCCAATGAACCTATCGAAATACTCTCTCTCTCTCTCTCTCTCTCTCTCTCTCTCTCTCTCTATTATTGTTTCTTTATATGTTATAGTAATTACAAAACTGCCTTAATTTTTATCATCTATATAATCTTATCAATTTCACAATATAAAATGTCAAATTACACCCAAAAGATATTATAATATAATGTATCATCTTGTCATTTTTCCTAGACAAGACTGTTAATTTTCATTTATGATATCATATTTTAATCACAAAAGTTACATAGAAGATTAGAAAATTCTAGTTACAACGGCTTATGAATACACAATTAATTGCCTATTTTTATCAAATCGTTTGAGGAAAAATTTATCTCAAAGTTGAAGATTAAAATTTAATCTAATTATCTAGCCGATTTTGACATTGTGAGTGTTTTTCCGAAATAAGTTTGTAGGTCTATAAAGTTAAACATTGTTGATTTGTGCTTTCTTTTGGGCTTTTTACATTTTCGTATGAATTACAAGATAGGAGTTAAAAATTTATTTATGCCTTCTTCACTTTAAAACTCACACTAGAATTTTTCAAAGGAAAGTTTTAAGCATATTTTAAAGTTTTGATACACTTGATATGAGATTGAATCTACAATCGATAGTAATTACTTTCTTCATAATTTGTGTAGAACAAAAAGAAGTTTCTTTTTTCTTTTCTTTTTTCCCTTTAAGTTCTTATCCTTTGTTAATATTTAGATATGATCCAAATGTAAATATGTTTGACATGTGATCAATTTTTCTTTTCCATTTCTAATCAAGATTGGTTAGATAATTAAATTGAATTCTAATTTTCGAGTTTGAAATTTAGTTTCACTTCTACTATTTGATAAAAATAGGAAATTAATTGTGTGTTCATAAGCTATCATAATTAGAAATACCTTGTGATTGAGAATATAATAGCATAAATTAAAATTGAAAACATTCTCTAGGCAAAGTTAGAATAAGATGCATGATATAGTGATATTTTGTTGAGTGTAATGGAGCATTTGTATTGTGAAATTGATGAGAGAGATGATAAAAATAAACGTAGTTTTGTGGGTTAGCCTACTAAAAAAAGAAACAATAATTTGAAAATAGAGATGAGGGTATTTCGGTAAGTTAAGTGTCTTATTAAAATGGGGGTGGAAATAGAGCTGCCCTTAACATTTGTATAATTAGTTTGAGAAGTCTTACTCAATGTCAAATTGCGAAGTAGAATTATTGAGAATCGTAAATTTGAATATCAAGTCATATTGGCTGATTGATCCAAGTTGTTTTCTAACATATTTAAGCATTAATAAATTTATTTACATGTGCAATTTTCATTTCATAAATGTGATATGTATCTTTTCGTTCATCATCAATTCCTAATTTGCTGACTGTGATTCTTTTCTCCTCTTAGTGGTCGTAGAACCAGTAATTCGTCGGTTCAAGATATTACTCTAAAATCTTGCCACAAAACCAAGTACAAGAATTCGCATAGTATCTTTAGACAAAAAATAAAATAAATAATGTGGTGGTAATATCTACAGAAAAATGACTTTATTTATCCACGGTAGAGATCTATTGTAAATTGATATGATCAATCTATCCCTTTAAGATAATAGTTTTTAATATGGACTGGTTCTCGATTCATATATTATGATATGATTGGATTCCATTCAATTCAAAGTCTAATCGATATGTGTCCATTAGGAGAATCTGTAAAAATAGTCAGGTCGAAAACAGATCCATTGATCCATCGCTAAATCTATCCGTCTTTCAAAAAAAAAATTCTCTGACATTGTTTGTGTTCATCCATAAATCTATCTGTTCTCTGATGCATGCATTTTGATTTTAAATTTGCTTCCTTGATTAATACGTTCTATTCATCATTCTCTTCTCAACGACGCAAATGCAAAAGCCTCTATAACCTTTTGAATTTTCATTGCAGTTGCTCTTCAAATGTTACGTGAAGTACCTTTTATCAATAGGATTATAGAATTGGAGTTGAGGCACAAATGCTCGCTTAAGTTATCAAATCTAGTTTTTAAGGGGATGAAGCGTGGTAAGCAAACTTCTGAAATACTCCAATTGACTTCGGACATTGTCCTTCGAGCTGCATCTAGTGGAATATCTGAAATTGTAAAGTTACTTCTTAAGCAATATCCGGAATTGATGTGGGATGAAGAATTCACAATAGAACTGACTAAGAGGGTTATGA
Source organism: Eucalyptus cloeziana (assembly GCA_014182715.1). Lineage (NCBI taxonomy): Eukaryota > Viridiplantae > Streptophyta > Magnoliopsida > Myrtales > Myrtaceae > Eucalyptus > Eucalyptus cloeziana. Next base: position 46,451,496 of record CM024636.1, on the reverse strand, counting down.
GGGCACGGAATGTTGAGTTGTTTAGAATATTGAATGCATACGACACAATTCCAAGATTGTATCCCGACTTGATGCCGGCAATAGTAGAATGGTCACCAGGATACGTACCGGCTGATGTTTCTGGGTCAGCTTTTCTTATGCAAAGGGAACTTCAATGGTTTAAGGTCGGTTCACTATATTTGCTTGCCACTCTTTAATTTATTTACATTCATGTTAATAGACGTCCTTTATTTTCTGAAGGTACTGGAAGATAGGAGCTCTCCTACACTTCAAAGTCAAAGATTCGAGGTCGGTTCACCTTATTTGTTTTGCCACCATTTTGTGCTCTTTAATTTACATTTGTGTTGGTAGATGAAGGTGATGAAAGATGAGAGCGATCCTTCTTCTAGAAGTCTGAAATTGGAACCAGCAGACAAAAGGAGAGGGAAAACGTACTGGGAAGTTTTTGTAGAACAGCGCAAAGATTTGCTTCAGGAGGCAGGACAATGGATGAAGGATACATCATCATCTTGTAGCCTTGTAGCGACTCTCATCATTACAGTAGCTTTTGCTGCAGCTTTTACTGTACCTGGAGGCAACGACAATACAGGGATCCCAATCTTTTTAAAGAAGACCTCATTCACGATATTCGTGATTGCGGACGCTCTAGCTCTCTTCTCCTCTATCACTGCCACCTTGATGTTCTTGGCTATCCTAACTTCACGCTATGCTGCAAAAGATTTCCTCCACTCACTACCAAGAAAAATGATATTGGGCCTCACCTTTCTCTTTCTCTCTTTGGCCTTTATGCTCGTGGCTTTTGGCTCTGCTCTTACGATCATCCTAAGCGGACAATGGAAGTGGATTTACATCCCCATTACTTTGTGGGCTGCCGTCCCTATCATATTGTTTGCAATCCTACAACTTCCCTTGTATGTTGAAATGGTTGAATCCACCTTTTGCCCTCGCCTCTATCGTCCCGTGAAGATTTGGAAATGATTTTTGCTATTATTATGGAACAAGGACATCCGTGATGTGATCTTTGTTTGCACTTGTTATTGTGTGTGAAATACAGATATTGTGGTGTTTACTCATGTTTTAAGACTATTGAGGTATGACATTAGCCATACTCATGCTTAAGTTTAATGTACGCTATCAAGCGCACACCTTATCTCTATGGGTATTTGGTTTTTTTACCCCAAACAGTGAGCAATTACTACATTGCTCGTGGTATTAACTACTAAGGTGAACCCAATTCTTCAAAGAACTGGCAACATGACTATCAATATTTAATATTGATAGGGTTCATCCATAGAAATTCTCTATTCCGCAGAAGATGGCCGCCCAAGTAGTGGCCCACCACAAGGAAATTCTCATATGGCAAGCCGAGCAAGCAACTATTTTAGTTCAATGGAAGCTCAGCCTTCAAAATCAGTCTTCACCCACTGCCCACACTTCCACCGCATCCTCTCATCCAAATCTTTGGCTTTGACCTCCGCCATCTTAGCCGTGTTGGCCATCGATGACTCCTGCACTTCCATTATCATCATACCTTCTCCGCCACATCACCCCTTCCTAACTTCTCACCCAGCAACAGTGCACAGCGCTCGTTAGCAGCAGCACCAACTCCATCAGAGACATAGCCATCAAAATCTCGCACTCTTGCCTCACCATGACTTTAGCCTCTTTCAGGTCTCTCTGTGATCACAACAGCAAAAGGCTTAGACATTTCTTTGGTGAATAGTGCTAGTACACCAAGCACCTGGCCGGACAATGAAATGGGGAGGATCAACGTACCTGGATGCAATCGATATGTGGAGACGTTTCAATGTCGTGACAAGATGACCAAATGAGATATGCTCTCAGAGCAAACGACCTAGAATCTCAAAGGTCACGTCTCAACGGCCAAACATCAGAGAACAAATTGTCTATGGGCTAGTGGATATCTCTGCACATGTCTCTCATGACCATAAGTCCAGCGAAAGTAAGCAAGAGCAAAGTTTGTTTTGAATTCACCTTGTGATGTTACGATTGAGGTTTCGGGGAATAGGATACCGATTCTTTCTAATCAACCTTAGAATTTACTGATCTTATGCTGCTTTGGACCGACATTTACGACCGGCACATTTAGAATTAACCAAAGAATACTAGATGAGAAACCAAAGGAACTATTTGAGTAAGAGAGGAGTTTCCTAAGCAGAAGGTTCCCATGACACGTTTACAGATGTGTCTATTTTCTTCATCCATAGCGGTGCGAGCCAAACTAAAATTCGACACTTTGGGCATAAAATCACGTTCCAATAATATGTTGCTGGCCTTGAAGTCTCTGTGTATAACACAATGGGCTCGAGTCCTAAAGCAAATCAACTAAACCACGAGCAGCACCAATCTAGGGCCAGCTTCCTTAGGATAATTACCAAAAAAGTCATAAACTTATTGCACTTATGTCAATTCAATTCTAAAATTTTCAATTATACCAATTTAGTCTTAAACATTTTTATGTTTTGCTGATTGAATTTATCAGACCAATTTTGACTAGAAATTACTGATATAGATGTTAGCCATCATACATAGCATGATCGTATGGTCCTCACCCAAGGGGCACTGAGGGTCGACAAGCCCTTGTTTAATGGCTGGGGAGAGTCGCTCAGCCCTCGTTGGGCTTTAAAGAAAAAAAGCAAAAAAAAAAAAAAAAAGGGAAAATAAATCAATTTTTTAAAAAGTATTATTAAAATTGTTCATGTCAGTATTAGTTGTATTATATAGGATGGTTAACGTCTACGTTAACAATTTTTTACTAAAGTGGGTCGGATACATTAAATTAACAAAACATGAAAATGTTTAAAACTCAATTAGCAAATTTGAAATATTAATAAGTTTAAGATTTTTTGAACAATTTTCCCTCCTATCTCCACTTAACTCGATCTCACCCCTTGCCTAAAAAATTTTGTGAAGCTGCCGTTTAGGATTATCTAAACTATATGTCTCTTTATATATATATATATATATATATATATATATATATATATATATATTAATCCACCAACATGCTTGTTATTTTAAATTTTCCTGCTTGTTTGCCCCTCATATATGATGCTTAGTACATGGTTTTTGCGACCTACCATTTTCATCCGGAGGAGAAAGGACATAGATTTAGGGATATTGCCTAAAAGGTGGGCTCATAGCTCTCATGTAGGCGTGAGCTCTCCCAAGCCCAAACATCGCGCTATGTTGGGGTATTCAACTTTAGCTTCAAATGACTCGATGAGGATTTTCAAATGAGGAGTCACCATTGGTTTATTGGGGTCAGCTAGAAATCAAGTGAGATATTGGAATATACCTCACTTCTTATGCAACTAGAAAATCTATGTTTGGTATCTTGATTAGAGCAATGAATCAACTAGTGCTCTTTCGGTACTTACTCTTATTCAATTTAAGAAAATTTTTATCACGCATTCGGGATTGAAATTAAGTTTATTCATTAACATATAAGGTGATCATGCAGGTGCGCAATAACTAGGCTAAGGGGAAAAAACGATCAACATATTGAAAGTGTTCAATCAAAGGCATTTGTCTCAAAAAGAAACATTCAAACCTTATTGTAAAGCCCTAGGTTTGTTCAATTTTGAGCATAATTTTTATCCGAGATTTTCCCACACTTTTAGGAGAAAACTACCCAAAAACTATTTTTAACCCTTTTCAAGGAATTCTAATTTTTGAATTTTTTTATATTTTTTTATAATTTATAATTTTTTTGCTTTCTTTTTTTAATTTTTTTTTATGAATTTTTAATATTATTATTAAAAAAAGAAAGAAATTCGGGCAAGGTGACCCGGCCCGACTAAGCTAACCCCGACCCTATGAGTCCGGGTCGGGTATAAATCCAGACCAGCCTAGAGCCCATTTCGAATTAACCAAGTTAGCCCATAAGTTTCTTAGCCCAATCGGAGCCTCCAGCCCATTTCTATTTTCTATTCTCAGCCCAGCTACCTCCGGCCCGCAAAAATATCAGCCCAGTCCTTAAATAAACCTAGCCCACTTTAACACCAAAATCTTCCGGTGCTATTATAACAGAAGCTAAGCCCAAACTCAACAAGCTAATTTTGAGCCCATGTTCACCAGAGCCCAAACACGTTCTAGCCCAAACCCGTGCTAATTCTTTTTTTTTTTTTTTTGTCGGTCTCTTCTACTCTTAATTCTAATTCTCACTCTCAGATTTTTGCCCTGCCTCCACTCCTCCCCATTTTGTCTTTTTTCTCTTCTTTTTATTACCTTTTCTCTATTTCTTCTTCTTCCAACCCCACCGCTTGGCTTTCAGTTTCATTCTTGTAACATAAACCTGAAGCATCTAAGAACTAACCGAGAGAATAAACAACCTTCAATGAATAATAACGGCGCGTATGATAATATTATTGTTCCCTAGTATAATTTTTTATTCATAATTTTTTTTTCTATTTTTGTTCCCTGAATGAGTTTCCGAACATTTGAAGATGTTTGATAATTGTGCAAAAAATTTATTCTCAGAACAGAAATACATTTGGTATAACCCCAAATTTTTTTGTAACTTAGAATTTCTTTTAATTTATTAATAATTTTAAACATTTTTCTCTTTTTTTCTTTTCATTTTTTTCCTTCTTCTTCTTTCTCTAGCCAATCACCGGCGAGGTGCCCCCAACCTTCGCCTAGCCACCACAAGGTTGGCATCGAGCTACGTTGACCTCGCGGTGGCCAGGTGAGGCTCAAGGGGACCTCACCAGGGGTGAATGAGGCTCGAGTGAGGTTGTCGGGCCTTATCTAGCCTATCACCGGCCATCACTAAAGCCGGCGATTGGCTAGGAGAAGAGAAAAAGAAAGAAAAGAAAAGAGAAAATGCTTGTGTGTGTGTGTGTGTGTCTATATACTATATATATATATATATATATATATATATATATATTGTGTTTCTGCTCTAAATCTATTCCTACAAACAAAAACCTACAAAAACGAATTTTTGTTATATTTCTATTCTCGGGAATAAAAAAATAAAAAATAGAGAAACAAAAATGTTATTAAACGCACTTTAAATTATATTCGAAATCTACTGCTAAACTAAAATGAGGCATTGCTCAAATGATTTATTACCCCTAATTGAGACAGCCACTTCGAATTCGAATTAGGTTACATGAAGCAACTCCTACAATAATGTAGAATGATCTTTTGTATAAGATAGATTGAAGAGGTGGATTGGATTGAGTTTGATAAGTGGAATTCAATTCAAGATTTCATGTCACGTTATGATTATTATTAATTAGTGTGAATATACTCCTATATATGTACGGATTGGACCGAATCTAATAAATAGTTGGTCCCCGTGGTAAATACTTGTGACTAGACATATAGCTGTACAACTTTAAGTATACAATGTGACTGTGGAGAGATCATGTGTGCTCTAGCCCTACCATTTCCCTCCTGTCATCAAAAATTCTAAATCAATATATCAATGTCATATTTAGTATTTACTACGAACTAATTTTCATATTACAAAAAATCTTGAGTTGGTATGCTAATGTGACAAATCTACTGAATTTTTAGGATAAAATTAGGGAATTCAGCATATTTTTAAAATGTGAGGAAGTTTTTAGGTAAAATTAGTAGGTTTGCCGATCTAAGTTCATTTTCTTTAGATCTAGCTCCCGAGGACGACGATGTTCAGGAAACCCAATCATTCTAAGTTCACGCGTTAGATTCACATTGCAAGCCGATCATCCGAGTCGTTTGCCACATGTGTTTCCATGCTTGCATTTTAACAGGGATATTAGAGGGAAGCTGTTGACACAAAAAAGTGCCTAAATTCCCGACTGACGACTGGGACTTGGAGAGGGCGAGCAAGACGTGATATAAGTAAAATTTTGTTGGGAGCTTTTAGTCGGCAAATATAGACAATCAACGACTAAAAAAGTTTTGCAAACGGTAAAAACGAAAGGAAATTATTAATTCCTTAAATATGAGTGTCGATGAATAAAGCTTGGTTTTATTAACAAGAAGGCCACGACCGAAACAAATCACTACGAGCTAGGAACCAGGTAATTGTCCAAGTAATGGGACCAATAGTTTCAGACACAGTTCGCTTGGGCAGGCCTGTGTGGCTATCGAGAAATGGAACTGACACGATCATGATGTAGTGGAGCCGAAGATCTCGGAAGCTTACGGCCATAAAAGCCGGGAAAAATGGGCCGTTTTAAACATTAGGAAGTCAAGCCCCAAGTTACAAAAGTATTGGCCATTGCTAGACGTGAAAAGTGGAGAAGTGCTATTGATTATCGAGTCGCGGGCTTGTCTAGTAACCGTATATAAATACATTATGCTGAATTTTAGGAGCCATATTCCTTTCTTTTATAACCGCCGGAAATAACTATAAGTATTAGGATTCTAGTTAGAGTAAAGGCACCGTCCATCAAGCAATGAATATAAATTATTTAATTTTATCTTCGTGTTATCTTTACATCTCATTACTTTTTTTACGTGGTCAGCTGCGATTGCCTCAAGTCGTCATACCTTTAATTTTCTCGCGCATCCTTTATCGATTTTCATATCGATTTACATTTCGAAAGGTTTTTTTGTCGGTAACTTTTTGACGAAATAGAAATGAACAGAGGATAAATTTATCACGAATATATCAATTTAAATTTTTTATAATAAAAAAATTAATTTTGAATAATTTTTTTTTGCACACCAATTTAGAATTCTTCGTGGTAATCCAAAAACTAAAAACTAAACTAATGCCAAGTAATGGAAAAATTTCCGCACGTGTTTAAGCATCTACCCACAACCGTTGTCAATTTCGGTGCACTTTTTTTTTTTTTTTTGGTCGATCCTACGTTAATCCTACTCTAACACTCATTCTCAGACTTTTTGCCCTGCCTCCTTGCAGAGCGTGAGAGTCAAAACCCACTCCTGAAATGAAATCGTCCCCACCCCAATCCCTCCTGAGAAGATGGGGATTTGAACCCCCAACCTCCCCATTCCAAGATGGAAGGGTGGCCACTAAAATAACCCCCAGGTGGTTAATTTCGGTGCACTTTGAAATGGAAACTTTTTATTGACGAACTAATATATTAAATTAAATTACAATGTGAGGGCCCAGAAAAATAATATATTAAATTAAATTAAATAATACTGGCTGAAGTAACCGAAGGCAACATGCCGCACGTGCCTTTGAAAAGGACCACGGAGTTCAGGAGTTCGGTGTGGATAGGATAGGATCTTTATATATATATATATATATATACAAAAATCAATTATTTATTTTTGGAAAAAATAAAAGAAAAAAGTGAAAAAGGAGAGAGTGTCATCAGTGGTACCCCAACGCGTGTTGGTATAAGTTTAACATTAAAATGGGGGAAATCGTCCCAAACCATATTTTATATGAATGTTAGTTCGATCTTGAATTTTTCAATTTTATCAATTCGGTTATAAATCTTTACGTGAAATTCTAACCAATTCCTGTTGGCCAATTTTCACCAAAATTTGTGAACATGGAGATTTGCTACATAGGATTAACACCAACAATTGGACTGCACATCAGTGATAGGACTAGATTAAAATTTCGCACAAAAATTTAGGATTGACTTAATATCCATACAATATTTTTATTACAAATTGAGTAATTTTTCTCAAAAAAAAATTGGGATATTAGCATAGCAGAGGGCATAATTTATTATTTTTTTTACACAGTAAAAATTGTGAGTATTCGTATCACAATAAATATTAAATATTTGGTGACATTAATTATTATTATTATTTATCATCGATTCATTTTAGCAAGGAGAAAGGACAATCCTTGCTACGAAGTGCATGGTGACACGTAGCCAAATAGAACAATAATTGTAAAAGTGATGTTGATTGTGGTGACCTTAACAAAAACTTGTTACACATGGTTTAAAGATTAAATTAGTGAAACAGTGTTGTGATCACCAGAATGTTTTAGAAGTTTCGCATAATTATATGGTGTCAATTATTATTATTATTGTAAAGCGGAAAAGGTGGATTTACATCTATAAATTTCGGAATTGACATATTAAAAAAAAAAAACGAATGTTGAAATTAGTAGTGGAGGTTACCTAAGTAGAGTTTTTTTTTTTTTTTTCATTGTTTGAATTATTGGTCACTTTCATTTCTTTATTGACCAATATAAAGGATTGAAAGATGTAGACATAATCACACATATCTAAATTTTAAAAATTATAATAAAAAATCCCTATTTTTGAACCATCAGTTTTAATTCCTCATCTTCACCAAAATCATCGATACTTAACTTGAATTCTTGATATGAGCCGAAAACTACCAAGGACCCATTCCTGTCCGCATTGTATGGTAAGTTCAAGAATTGGAGTTTGGACATACATTGCGCCATGAAAGTTGCGAATCAGATGATGGACAACTTGGTGAAGAACATGTTCGACATCTCGATATGAGCTGAATCTAGGATTCAACGTTGAAGCGAATTTTGCCGAGAAATTTGAAGGACCTCTTTCGTGTATAGAATTTGCCAAGTCTCTCTCTATGCAGGTTGCAAAATGAGTGTAAAGATTTGAAGAATAAGGAGATGTTCCACGGTCTGGAAAAAGTACAAGCAAATTCAATCTTTGTTTCATTTAAGTAGTGTCTGTCGTGTATCCTCTTATTGGCTCAGCTGTAAAGGCTTTTGCACCATAAGGGTTTTGATTCATTGTCGTAGCTTCAAATATAAGTAAAATTCATCTACTGTTGTATTGTGATAAACTTACTGATTGAACTCATGAGCATTAGCGCTCCTTTGGGGAAAGTTTTGGTGCCAAACTCACTAGTTGCAAAACTGAATAAAACGACTGACCTACCCGAGCTATAATCAGCAAAAATTACCTTGCTATAAAAACTTTTGAGTTACACAAATAATTCAAAAGATCCTAGAAGAGGAGAGATGCATCATTACAAGGCAATGGAAGGACAGGGATCACGAACCATTCGAATAATTTACAGACTGGGTCTTTCAAAGAAGTTGCCCAAGCCTAAAGCCAATTTCAAGCCAGTGGGCAATTCAATTCAACAAGACGTCTCAAGAGAGGGTCAAGGAGGCCATAACATACATGATAATGGAGCTCAGCAACATGCTACACTCGCAAGTCGCCGCTCCTAGTCTTCGAAGCCATTTAGCGAGTCTTTCAGATGCTTCTTCTAAATTCCTATACCATCTATCTGGTTCCTTGCTCTGCATATTTTATTCTCTCGCTCATAATAATAACGCACGAGGGCCAACTTTATAATAACTGTGGAATATCTACTACTTAAATATGGGCATCTAAATGCAATACATAACTTGAACAAGATTAGAAAGGGGAAAAAGAAGTCCAAAATCTGATGACCAAGAAGATAAATAATGCAATACAATCTTCCTACTATCTTCTTTCTGCAAAACTCGAGGCATCATCAACTCGACATTCTCATTCTTGGCCCCCAGATATCAATGTTTTGGATTTGTCAAGGATATCCTGTGGCACCACAACCCTGAACACCACATAGTGATGATTCAAGCCTTTTTTCCCCCTGTAGCCAGTGAACACTGCCCAACGCTCCGGCACTCAGATTTGGAAAAGCGTAAAACACATTACATGCCGGATTCTCTGATGCACAAGTGCCATCGCAAACCTTAAACAAGACGAGATGTAGCAGAAAAGTTCAATATCAGGTTTCATCACTCTATTTCAAAAAATCTACAACTCTTTAACGCTTGTTACGCCAAATGAATTGCAACTCCCCATGTTATTTTCTCCAGATCTCAAATGTGAAAAATATCTAATCTACAAAGAGGACAGGAATGCAAAGTGCATGTGCAAAGAATCAGTACTGTCCAAGCAGAATCTCGGATATTTTGGGCAAGGGGTAACGAGCCCAATAGGCTGCACAAGCACCAAACCAGACAGTTGCAGCTGATTTAATTAACTTACATTGTGCCTGGTTCCCAAACAAGGTAGATGTCTTTGCCACTGCATAAATACGGTCTAATAGAGAGATCACCATTTCCATGAGCAGCATCATTTTTTTCATCATTGTCGACCTGAATTCCCACAATGAATGTTGGTTAGATGCAGTTTCACATGTTCCTCAGATTGCAGAAATGTGATTGCCATTAAGCAATTCAGAGAAACTATCTGACTTTCGATATCCAACCGTTTCTTCAATTATGACAGCAATGAATCTCGAAGACCAGCCAGACAAGTGAGATTACACCTCTCCAGTTCCCTTAAACATGTCACGCCCATCTTCATTTGGAAAAGCACGCATCCATGAAGCACAGATATTTTTTTATCAAGGAGAGCTCTGACTTGTTATCTATCCTGAGCAATGTCGCGTCCGCTTATTCGTTTTACTTTAAGGTGTTATCCCCCGCACAAGTGGAATGGGTGGCTTGGGCGTTTTAGTTTTCTCCACCAATATCGCTTGGGTAGTCAGGACTGTCCCCGCAATGGATACTCTGTTTTGTCGCGCGCACCTTGAAACCTCGCATGGATCTATCACTCCAACAATGAGAAGATCTTCACATTTTCCCATCATTGCATTGTAACTGATTTCCCAATTACATGTTCAGGTTGACTCTACTACGGTATCACCATCTGCTCCTTGCATTAGTTGCAATGGCTTTTGCAGGAGCAAGGAGTGCCTGCAATTGCAATCTGTAATTGACCACCTATAAGAACAGAGAAACCTCCAAAACAACAGCAAAATGCTAGAAACGATCCTCTACTTGATGCATTCCGCTGAGAATGGCCAAGAGATTATCGAAGACACAAGGCAGGTTATCAATCAAAAGAAAAACTAGAACATGGTTTCCTCAAGACCCCACAAGAGGTTGTTAAAATATAATTTCCTCAAGCCTACATGGCCTGAGCCCAAGTCCACAGAGGCCTGAGGTCAAGCTCAGGACACGGCGCATCCTCCAAAAAAGGCACAAAGATCACTGTGCACACCTATATTAATGACTGCCGGGGAATGCTTATTGGAGATATCATACTTTTGCTAAGACATCAGAATCAACCTGCTCCTCTTTATCTTTCCATGTTGCTCCTCAACACAGGGATACACTCGAAAGATGTACATAAAGCTGCAACACCACCAGGCTCCATTCCCTCATTCATATCAGCAAATGTGGGCTACTTTGCATCCTCTATTCTATTCCGGTCTTCAAGTTCCACCACATCCCACCTTAATTGAATGCACATTGCTTACTATGGAATAGAGATTTATCCGGAATGACAAAACTAAGTCGCTTTCATAAGAAATTCTGATGGACTCGCAAGCACTACAGAATCTTGATTTCAATGAATAAATGCAATTATCTTATCTCTGAGGAAATTAGGGGATCTCAAGTTTCACGGGCTTTGCACATCTTTAGTTTCTTCAAACAAGGTGCCGAAAACAAAAGATTTTGGGATTTTGCAAACCTTAATTACAGCAACTCCACCAGGAGATTGGCAATTCTTTCTGCATCTTTTGTGAATGGTATGCATTGCCAGTTTCAGCTAAATCCTTCTTAATCTGCTCGGCTTTAGTAGAAGGATCAGTAATAATGATAGTTGAGCTTCTACTGATGGTTACTTTTCTAGCAATGCCAAGCTGATCGAAGGTCATATAAGCGAGAGTTAGACTAAAGTCTCCAGAGATGAGGGCAACTCTCGCAACACTCTACATAAATAATAACATAAAAAGAATAACAAAAATCCACCAGAACAGTATTGATATTCTCACAAATCCTAATATATATTATTGACAAGAAATTTCATAGTCCTTGTCTGGACAGTGAACAGCATTTCCAACTTTTTACCCGTTTCTCTGTAGAAAAAATACACTACTATTTCCACACTCAGATTTTGAACAGTGAACAGCTCCCAATTCTTCAAAATCTCAAACCAAAGGGCATAATTCGTAAAAGGCCATCAAGAAATTGAGCAGAAAGAGAAGAAAAAGAGGAACCGTTCTGCCCGCCACTGCTTGTGTCTATCCAGTCGATTTCGCCCAGTAACAGCCGTCTCTGTCATGCTCCCATTCTAGCAGTTGCTTTTTGCCCTAAAAACTATGGCCAGCCCTCGCCATCCATGTCCCGTGCCATTCCATCGGGAGTCATGGCACTATTGTCAACTCAGCACTCACCCTGCCCTCCCCTCACAGCAACCACTCAGCCACTGGCCGTTGTACGGGTAAGGGCCGTCTCTCCCCATATCTGTTTTCGAGGAATTCCTCTAAGTTAATCTCCCATCTTTGCAGCCCTCGTCATCGTTGCAATGCTGGTGGCTGGCGTAGCCAGCCTGGCAAAGGATGGCCACAAACAGCCAGGCGAAGGCGAGAGGACTAAGAGAGATTCACCAAAAAGAGAGCATGAGGAAAACTGGCCACATCCCAGGTAACCTAGACCCATTTCTGTTTTTTGAGGAATTTCTCTCGGTTGCCGGCGCTTAGCCACTGTCTGGCCAAAAAGGAACTGGCCTTTTCGTTTGGCCAAACAGTGGCCAGGGCAGCCTAGCCAACTTGGCAAAGCGACGAGCGGCCAGAGTGATTCGTCAAAAGAGAGCGTCCCCACCCGTCCCCATCGCTGTTTTTGAGAAATGTCTCTGGGGTCATCTCCTTCGCAGAGGAGGTGGCCGGCTTACCCACTCTTTGGCAAAAAGAAAAAGCTTTTTTCATTTTTTTCCGTTTAGCCAAAGACTGACCAGGCCGGCGCAACCAGGTTCAGCAAAGGATGATCGATGAACGGCCGAGAGAGATCAGTCAAAGAGACGGAGCATGAGGATGACACGGCCCCAAGTACTACGTACCGACTCACCGACCAGCGGCGGGCAGCGGTAAACGGCGACACGGAGCGGTCACCGCGCAAGGTGAGGGGCGGGTTCAGCTGACAAGAGAGGAGAATCTGGTGGCAGTGGACATGGGGCGCTGCCGGCCGAGGAGACGTACGCTGGGCACTACAGTAGATAGGGTAAAAAAAACAGGGAGCTTTGCCCTTTCAGCACAACCGGCTGGTCAGTCAACAAGCGAGGGAACCGCGAGATGGGAGCGAACGGCCCTTTAGCTGGGTGAAGATGTACAGAACAGTGAACATAGGCGAGCACTGGCGGCGAGAGGGGACACGAACGGTCGCCGGGAGAGCAGGGCAGCGGCGAGGGTGGAAACTGGAGAGAGAGAGAGAGAGAGAGAGAGAGGAGGGGATGTACGGAAGTCGTCCGAGACTAAAACAGGGTTTTGCCCATTTATAAAAGAAAATTCGTTCTAATCGCAGCCGTTGATTTCTCATGATCTAATGGTAGAGAATGTCGATCCTAGTCTAATCAAATCCAACCGTATAGATCAACTTGATAACGGTGATAGCTATTGGCCCTCGTCTCTTAAATTTTAACGTAGGAGATTGGGTCCATGTAATGGTTGAAGTCGTCAATCCCCCTCCAATAAATTCGGCGAGATCAAATCACCTTTGTCCATTTAACGGTTCTAAAGAACTTTTGGATATATGATGTTGGATTTCTATTTGTGACGCGTTGCCGTAAATCAAATAGTGGAAGTCGCAAAAATCATCCTCATTATTACTCGACATTTGGTTTTTGGCCATGTAAAAATATTTCATTACAATTTATTCAGCGAGTCAGTCTCCCTATGGCAATAATTTTTTTATTCAAAAGTGGACGAAATATGCTCGATCAACACCAAGTATTGACATGTGGTACTCATGGCTACGAGCTTTTAAACACAATTACACTTACAATCCTCATACTTTTAGGAATTTTTGAGTTTGATACCTATAGTTTGTTCGGCAATAATTTTAGTCCCCTTATCAATTTCGTTTTTAAATGTCCTCATAGCATTGATCATAACGATTTAAGGTACAATTGTTCATATTTTCATTTCACATGCAATTTCAGTGATGCGGACTATCATTTAAATACATTGTATATATGTGTATAAGGGTTTTATAGTTAATATTGATGGCTTTGTTATTCACATCTGACCTCCTTTTCAAGATATATCACACGTATAAATGTGAATCACAACATTTATCGCTGTCACACAAAGTACGAGCTTAGAAGAGTTCACGATCGTGATCGAATAAATTCACATGACCAATCGACTAAATTCACACCGAATAAATTCATATGACCAACCAAATAAATTCACATCGAAACCGAATAAATTCACACGACCAATTGAATAAATTCACATGACCAACCGAATAAATTCACACGACCAATTGAATAAATTCACACCGAAGTTAGGACAATACCAATGATAATAAGTACTGTAGCAAAAACACTGTTTGATACTGTTTATATACTGTTTGGCATCACATCAAAGTCTATAATGCTGCCAGGCATTACTGAAAAGCATCCTACAAAGTCTATAATGCCGCCGGGCATTACATCGAACTAGTCTGTAAAGCATCCTAAAGGTGCTCTACATTATTAGGTAACGACAAAGTCTATAATGCCCCCAGCATGCGTTGTATAAAACAAACTTCCGTTAGAAATCCAATAAAAGTTGGCTAAGGGAAAGCATATTCCTATTCCAGAATCAATTTTTTTATTTCAGACGCATTTCTGAAATAGAAATCTATTTGATAAATTTATTCCGTTTTTCATTTCTAGAATAGATTTATATTCCGAAATAGGTTTGGAATAAAAATCGAAATAGAAATTTTCTACTTCTCTATTTCTGGAATAGAAATGAGAAATAAAAAATTTTCTTATCGTTTGTTAACCAGTCTTTCATCCGTTGCCGCCGTCCGTCGATCGCCAGCCGCCCACCGGCGCCGGTTGCCGCTGCCGGTCGCCCGCCACCTCCGCCGATCCGCCGCTGTCCAAAATGAAGAAATTTTGTGTCGTTATCAAACGAATTTCTATTTTTAAAGTAGAAATTTTGTGTCGTTATCAAACAAATTTCTATTTTTAGAGTAGAAATTTGTGTCGTTATCAAACAGTTATTTTTGCTTAGAAACTTTTCTAGAAATAAAAATAGAAAAATTTATACCACTCGCCGTGGTGGCTCAGCTGGGTAGGCGCTAGACTTCCATCGAGGAGGTCTAGTGTTCGAAGCTTTTGCAACGCAAGTTGCAGGAAGGCTAGCTTGAGGCTCTTGGCGACTTGCCTGGTGGCACGTGTGTGGTGGCTAGTATGTGTCGCCCCCAGTGGTTTACTTCCGGCTGCCGGCTGTGCGGGGTTCCCTGGGACACCAAAAAAAAAAGAAAAAAAAGAAATAGAAAAGTTTATTTCTGTTCTAGAAACTATTTATGGAACAGAATAGTTGTCATGCGAGCCCTAAAAGAGTCAACTCCGGTATGCACTCTCCAATAATTTTTTAAATCTCTTTTCGCTCTTTCTTCTCCCGTGACATGTGTACAATTCGAGAAGGGTCCTCAATAATTTTATAAAGAATTGCAAATTTTCAGACTTGCCCGTGTCCCCTCCCAAGGTACATGGAAAAACGTAAATATGAGCTAATTTAATCGATTAACTTTCCATCAAAATTTTTTGTCTCCCCATTTTCCGTACTTTTTAAAAATAAGCATAAATTCCATATTCAGTTAACTTAGGTCTAATGTGAATAGAGTTATTTAGCCATTCCAATTATTCTATTCTTAGAAAAAAAAATCTGAAATTAAGATTGAGAATACTTACATTAACTAAAAGTATATGATGATTTTATTAATTGAGTACGAAAATATTCTCACCTTATGAGGTAAAATTAAAGATGTCAATGTATTTCTTTTGTGAGAATAACACATTAGCGCAATTCAGACTCAAATTATGTTAAAATGATTTTTTGAGTTGGCAATAAAAATAAAAGTTAAGAAAAAAAAAGTAGTGAAGATAATGATTTTCCTCATGTTGTTCATAAAGTACGGATAACAACTACGAATACAAAAATTATGGATATTTATATCACATATATCGTCATTGTAAAAGAAAAAAAAAAATATATATATATATATATATATATATATATATATATATATATATGGTACATACAATATGAGAAAGGAAATACAAATCTATTTGCCGTATAAGTTACATGTTAAAAATAAAAATTAATTGTTTTGATTATGTAAAATCTATTTGTGTCAAGAAAATTTCACATTATCACTGTATAGGATGAAAGTCCATTAAAATATGATTTATATTATGTACATTGTTGATGTAAAAGTCTTTTTTTTATACAAGCAGTCTCGGAATAGGAACACAAACCTTAAATCTACATGTTAAACATAAAAATCGTAATATTTGTCATTATTTTTGCACCGCCGGCACACTGAACAAAAATATATGGAAATATGTTTTTTGCAAAAAGGGAATGGTGGAAGAAAAGAAAAAATAAATAGGAATTTTCATAAAATTTGGAAATGCGGACGTCATTCGGGAAAAGAAAAGGGTACATCGTCTTTACAGCTGGAAGTTTGGCTCCATCCCCAGGTCGACTATAAAAAGAGAAGACCGATGGGAGTAGAAAACAACTTTGACTTCAACCCCTTGAAATTACTTCTCCGCTTTAGAGTTTTTACCTGCTCGCGGCACGGCTAGGAAACCTCCATGGATCAAGAACTAGCGCCAGGTATGTTCTGTTTTTTCCTTTCTTTGTTCTGATTTCATCCCAAAAGGTGATGGAAAAATTGGAAAAGTGTCGCTTTTTGGGGTTAATTTCTAAGTAATATAAAATGGCAACATTTTTATTTATTACTTAACAAGTATCCCGACACTTTATAAAGAAAACCCTTGTAAAAAAGGAAAGAGTGTGAAAGGAGAATAATTTGTGCCGAACTTGAGGGCATGTTTGGTTTGAGAAAATTTTCCAATTTCCTGTTTTTCTTTCGACAAGTTTTCAATGAAAATATGTTCCGTAGAAATTTTGATTGTTGTGCTTTCGACATCTGAACTCAAAATGACCAAAATTGACAATATATTTACGAGGTTTGCTTTAAACAACTACACCTTACATGTTTCTATATCTTTCATTCTTGTTGAAAGCTCTTACTTTTCATCCTCCAAACGTCTTTTCAAGAAAATGGAAGTTGAAATAAGGAGCAATTTTCACTAAAACATTTCCGTAAACCGAATGTACCTTAAATACATGAGCTGACTCAAGAGGAAAAAATGTCGATTCGACTAAGCTGGAACTCATACAATTAAAGTTATGCTCTTAACCCGAGTCTAGGGTACCTAAAATCATGTGATGGACTCAAGTACGTACCCTAAAAAGACATTGCTTAGAATTTTCTAGTGTGACCAACGGAAAATGACTCCTAAATAATTTGGAAAGTCCAATTAAATCATCGGAAAAAATTTTCTTTTTGAAAAAGAGCTTACATCCAAATTATTGGGGGACGCAAAATTCTTTGTGGACTAATAACCAAAAGTATAGGGGCTAAAAGTGAGATTTCCCAACCTACTGAGACCGAAGCGTACAAAATGTAATTAATTTTTCTAAAGCTATTTATGTAAATATCTCTTTTGGTAACACAGAGGTTCGCATAGACTTGAGTTCAAAGGACATGGCAACTGATCAAGCTTGCCAAGACAGTTGCAAAACAACCAGAGGTTTGTCACTTTGAACTTTTAATTTTTGTTTTTCATAAATCTTGATTTTCAAGCATCTTAACTTTTTCAATCCCAAATACTTCTAGTCTCAGAGCATACATATGTTGACATATAAATTGAAATATAACCTTTTTACAAATTTTAAAATCTAGATAATATCTTGAATTATAATTGAGAAAGCCCAATTTATTTATGTTTTTTTACTTCCAAAAAGTAAAAGAATGTGCTCATAATTTACTTAACAATATCATGGATAAGATCAATCGCAATGAGACAAATACTTACAAAATCTCATTGTCCACTATATGAAAGCTAGAATGTCCCTCCCACTAATTGATGATACAATTTCTATCTCGAAAAGAAAGTCGTGATCTTTGTTAAGTTTAATGTTAATTTTTTTTTTTGTTTAAAAGTTTACCATCTAAGTTCAATGAAAAAAAAAATTCATGCAATGATTGAGCTAGTATGCATGATATAAAGCATACGAAGTGGAATTAAATTTTCTAAGGTTGATTATATTCGTTTCTCTTTATGGTAACAAAGAAGTTCACGTAGAAGAGAGTTCATAAGGCATGGCGACTGATAAAGCTTCTCAAGATGGCTGCAAAACAACCAGAGATTTGTCACTTTGAACTTTTAATTTTTACCGACCAAAAAAAAAAAACTTTTAATTTTCGTTTTTCATAAATCTTGTGTTGCATGGATTTTGACTTTTGTTAGTCCAAGTCAGTTTGAATTTCATCCAATATATGGAACCTAGAAGGTCCCACAAAACTATCTGAAAGAGAAAGAGAGCTCACGATCTAAGTTTAACGTTGATTTTTTGGCTTAAAATTTTACCATCTAAGTTTCATGCAAACAATTCCATGTGATGAACGAGCCTGATACCAGTAATGTATACATGATCTAAAGCATATAGAAAATTAATTAGGTTATTTATATTCATTGAATTTTTGGTAACAAAGAGTTTCACGAAAAAGGGACTACATAACGCATGGCAACTTATAAAGCTTCCCAAGTTGGTCGCAAAAAACCTAGAGGTTTGTCTCTTTTTGAGCTTTTAATTTTAGTTTTTTATAAACCTTTTGTTTAATGCATTTTGACTTTTGTTAGTCCAAATCACTTTGAATTTCACAGCATACAAATGCTAACATATAAACTTACAGATAATCTTTTAATTTTTTTTTAAATTTGAACAGTATCTATAATTGAGAAACCCCCAAAAGAAATACTCTTTTACTTCCAAAGAGTAACAAAACGCGCTTACAATGTATGAATGATATCGCGGATTAGATCAATGGCAACTACGAATTAAAACTCAGTAAAAACGCATTGTCTGATGTATGAAACTTAGAAGGTCTCACAAAACTAATTCATGATTCAATACCCATTTATAAAATAAAAAAAAAAAAACTCATGATCTCTGTTAATTTTTCTTGTTTGGAAATTTACCATATAAGTTTTGTGCAGAAAATTCCACTGCAATGAATGAGCCTGATACCAGTCATCTATGCAAGATAAAAAGCATACTAAGTGTGATTAAATTTTCCAAGTTTAACTGTATTCATTTTCAAACACAGCAATCAAAACTTTTACCAAACGTACTTTTATTGACAAATTTGGAAATGAAAATATTGGAAAATTTCCATTATATATTAGATGAAAACTTTCGGGTGGCGCTATTTCCATACCTTAGCCGACTAAATGCACCCCCATTTTCTTTAAAAAGACAAAGTTGCCCTTAATTATTCAATTGCAATTTCAAGTGGTGGCCCTCAATTTATTTACTTTCCTTCTTTTGTTAGCTTTTCTATTTCTATGTAGGATCTAGTTGCCATAACTAAGAACATCACATGTTTTTTTTTCTTTATTGTGGATATCCCTTATATATTAAATGCATTATGTTTTCTCTTTATTTTTAGATTTTACTTCCATAAAAATTAATTTTGTCAAAAAGAGAAATTTCGAAGAAACCTAGTTATTTTCTACATTAAACAAATTTATGGAATTGAAGTTTCTTACTTATGCTTTTGGGCTCGACAAAATTGAGGAACTCGTTTTTGTGGATGGTGTTATTCGGCTAAAGCCTTGCAAATTAACTTGCCTAAATAGCTTGCCTAAGCCTGAGAAAGAAATGGCTTAATTTGCTAAAGACTCCATCGGTGTCAAGGGACAAAATGAACTTTATCATAAGAAAGAGGGACAAAGTCACCTTAAAGCAATAGGTTGATCACTAGGAAATGAACCTAATGATCTGAGCCTACTTGCCAACTTGTATAGGTCTTGTATATATTCCCAAAGATGATCATTTTCACTCAAGTAATCCAACCATTATAACGTAAAAACAAAATAAAAAAAAATAAAAAAGTTATGCTTTACTTGCATACCTTTACATTAGGCGAGGCACTTCTATAAAAAGAAGGAATAAACTCCGCTTAGGGGGACCGAAATTCTTTGATAATTGGATATCTTACCCATTTTCGCATCCTCCATTTACTTTGTTGTTGAAAGGCTGCAATGAGGAGAACAACCCAATGGCGCCGCAACCAAGTGAAATACAAGGAGATTCGAATCCTGCTGAACCACCACCAGGTACATATTTATGTTCCAACCCAGAACAATTTATGGTATAAGCGATGTGGTCTTATAATTTCTTCATTTCCTTTATCTAGTTTGGCGGCATATGTAATTGGAACTAAATATAGAGACCAAAAATAAATAAATTTCCAACAACGAACTAAAAATGCAAAAGCAATGTGTGGCCATCAAATAGAGTTGATTGATTCAAGAAACCAGTAAGCAAAAGCAAAACGTATTACTCAAAGTCAAATATCCTAAATTTGGTATGACTTGGTTGCACAAGTTCCCTCGTAGTTTTGGATGATGGTGCAACTGCTTTTTGGCAATCCTAGTTTCGTCACTCATAGGAACTCAATGACCAGTTCGTTAAAATTAACTACCAGAAAATTTCCTCTTGTCGGAAAGTTTTGTCCGAGCAATCACCTTGGGAGGACTAATTATTTTCTATGTTTACTTGAAGTGCAAATCGGATTGGCAGCTAGTTGTACAACAAAGCAATTTCGTCAAGAGCGGACGGCAAAACAAACGGGTTTGGAATATTTAATTACTTATCATTAAGAGACTACATAAGACTCATCCTTTAAAGACATGATTCTCAAGCTAATCAATTCACTATAGTCAGCTCCAGAAAGGAAATTATGTTGTTGTTCCAAGTCAAAAATAACTTGTCGATAAAAATAATTGTCACTATTGTGAGTGATGAAACTTTTGACACTTCTAATATCCTTATACTTGTTTTAGACCAGAGAAAGTGAGATTCCCACTGTTGTCGATAGCTTTATTCGGCTAGAAGCTTGCAAACTAACTTGCTTGAATAAGAGCTCGAAAGAAGTAGCTTAACTTGGTAAAGACTTCTTTGGTGTCAAGGAATACAATGAACTATATCGTAAGAAAGAGTGACAGAGTCACCTTCAAGTAATAGTTCGATCACTAGGTACTGAACCTAATTATGTGTGGCCCCAGAACCTAAGCTAACTTGCCAACTTGTAAAGGTCTAGTCTTTATTTCCAGTGATGATTCTTTTTACACTCAAGTAATTCAACTGCTTCAACCCAAAAAAAAAAAAAAAAAGTAATCCACTCGCTATGAAGTGAATAAAAAATTATATGCTTTACTTGCTTTAGGTGTAGGTTTACATTAGGGGAGGGAATGAACTCGGCCTAGGAAGACTAAAACTTTTTAATATTTGAATATCTTACCCATTTTTGTATCCTCCATTTACTTTGTTGTTGAAAGATTGCATCATGGAGAGCATCCCAATGACGCCGCGTCCAAGTGAAATACAAGGAAATTCGAATCTTGCAGAACCATCACCAGGTACATGTTCATGTTCAAAACCAGAAAAAATTATGGTATAAGCGATGGGGTCTTATAATTTCTTTGTTTCCTTTATCTAGTTTGGCGGCATATTTAATTGGAACTAATTACAGAGGCCGAAAAATTTAATTTCCATGAACTGAAAATGCAAAAGCAATGTGTGGCCACCAACTACAGCTGATTGATTCATTTTCTCGGGCCCATGGCACGACTATTCCTTTCAAGTAAATAATAAGCACACAAAATGTATTCGACAAAGTCAAATCTCCTAATTGGCTATGACTTGGCTCCACAAGTTCCCTTGTAGTTGTTGATGATGATAAAACCGTTTTTTGTGGATCTAAGTTTTATTACTTACAAGCATTCAATGACCAGTTCATTAAAATTAATTACTAGAGAATTTCCTCTTATCAGAGAGTTTTGTCCAACAAAGCAATTTTGTCAACTGCAGACGGCGAAACAAATTTGTTTCAAATAGTTAATCACTTATCATTAAGAGACTACATAAGACTCGTCCTTTGAAGACCTGACCCTCGAACTAATCAATTCACTGTAGTCATCTCCAAAAAGGAAATCATGTAGTAGTGTTTTTCTAAATTAAAAATAACTTTTCAATAGAAATAGTAGTCACTATTATGACAAAGTGTAAAGATAACATTATAGATGAAAATTCACAAACAAACACGTTGTCCAAAATACATGCTTGGTAGAATGTTCTTGGTACAGTTAATTAAGTTAATGGTGTCAAGAGATTGAATGAACTGTTGGAAAATATTCCAGGAAATACACACTGTTTGTTGTAATCAGAATATAAAATTGGAGGTGAGGTACGGATATCCGAATCTCCTTAAGGCGATTAGTTCCTGCCAAAGGTGCTCCGCAGATTCACGAACTATGCCTCCCAAGATACAACACCTCGAACCTGTTTGGATCAGCACTATGCAAACGGGACTCAATCGAACCGTTCAATTGAACCAGCACACTCAGAAAAAAAAAACAGAAGAGTAGGAAAGTATATCAAAGCCTTTTGGAATTGAGTTGGAAAAACCAAAACCAAAAACTCTGTGAAGAAGCTCTATTCTCATATCTATTTATAGAGCTTTTTAGTTCATGTACTAAAGAGATACATGAATTAAATAGACGCGTGTATCCACGAGATTCATGAATAAAGAGATACGTGAATCCAAGAGATTCATGTATCCAAAGATACGTGAATTCAAGAGATTCATGAACTCAATAAATACATGAACTGAAATATACATGAATCTAGGAAATTCATGAAATCAATAGATACGTGAACAGAAAAGATTAGGAAATACATGAATCCAAAATAGATACGTGAATAGAAAGGACGTATCATAATAATTGGCTTTCGTTGATCCATTAACCATAATTATAACCATAATTACAACAATCCCCCACATTAATGGATCAACAAAACATTTTTGACTCGAAGGAATCTGAGCATGCCTGTTGAAATACACCGCATCAAGATAGGTAGCTTTCGCTTTGAACCTTCTTTAGTGAAAGCCTATCGGACTTACTTAACTAGTCAATGGACTAAGCCTTGAATCGCTAGTTGTTGGTGTAAGCCTAGACAATAAACCTCACACGGAGTACCTCCAATTCAAGATTGGTTCTCGTTGTGTTCGTTCTTTCGGCCCAGAACCTCTCGGGATTCATGCGTGCTTTAGAAAATCAAGCCTTTAAAAATTTTCATAGAGTCGGCCAGCTCCACGCATATAGGTGCATTCCTTTTAAAGATAGCCTACCATATCTCACTTGGATGTTACATCCCATGTTATAGGAATCATTAAACGCATAGCGTACCCTTAATAACGCTGTAGGAAAGCACTGTTGCATCATAGGAATGGGAGACAGTGCTCACACTAGAGTTTCCAAAATTTGCGTTGTCCTATTGAACCTAGTCCATGGGATCTCCAATCGCATAGGTTAGGTTTCCACCCTGGAATCTCTTTATTGGGTTAAGGCTCTTAAACCCATTCCCCTCGATGCGCAGTTTATCTGCTCTTTTGACAAACCTTTTGTCAACGGATCCGCAATATTTTCTTTTGACTTTACAAAGTCTAAAGAAATTATCCCATTTGAGAGCAACTACCTTACGGTATTGTGTCTACGACGAATGTGTCTAGACTTACCGTTATAAATCACATTATGTGCCCTTGCAATTGCCGCTTGATTATCACAATGTATGCAAATTGCAGAAATAGGTTTTGGCCACACTGGAACATCTTCTAAAAATTGTCGAAGCAATTCTGCTTCTTCAGTAGCTTTATCCAAAGCAATAAACTCCGATTCCATTGTAGAGCGCGTTATTAGAGTTTGTTTAGAGGGTTTCCATGACACTGCGGCACCTCCTAGCGTGAACACATATCCGCTAGTTGATTTCAATTCATCGAATCGAAATCCGGTTGGCATCACAATAACCTTCCAAAAGCAGTGGATATTTGCCATATTGTAGAACATAGTCTTTTGTCCTTTTCAAATATCCTAAGACTCTCATCAAAGCATCCCAATGCTCGTGACCGGGGTTACTAGTATATCTACTCAGTTTGCTTACTGAGTACGCAATATCAGGTCTAGTGCAATTCATGATATACATGATGCTGCCGATTACTTGAGAGTATTCCAGCTGTCTGACACTATTTCCAGTGTTCTTTCTTAAAGTTAGGTGTGAAAGAAAAGGATTGTTTGCATCTTTAATGCCGAATCCTTTAAATCTCTCAATTACCTTTTCAATGTAATGAGATTGTGTTAAACCTAAGCCATCATAATTCCTTAGAATTTTGATGCCGAGTATAACATCTGCTACACCTAAATCTTTCATCTCAAAGTTCTTCTTGAGAATGTTCTTGGTGATTTTGATGACCTCAATGTTATCTCCAAGAATTAGTAAGTCATCGACATATAGACAAATAAGTACATATCCAACTGTTGTGGATTTAGTGTACACACATTTGTCACACTCATTGATTCTATACCCATTTTGAATCATTACCCAGTCAAATTTCTCATGCCATTGCTTAGGAGCTTGTTTAAGTCCATACAATGATTTGACAAGTCTACACACTTTGTGTTATTGTCCTTTGACCTTGAACCCTTTAGGTTGTTCCATATAAATCTCCTCGTCGAGATCACCATTTAAGAATGCAGTCTTCACATCCATTTGATGTATCTGCAAATTGTATAGCGAAGCTATAGCAATCAACATCCTTACGATGTTATTCTTGTGACAGGTGAATAAGTATCAAAGTAGTCAAGACCCTCTTTTGTCTAAACCCTTTGGCTACAAGCCGAGCTTTGTACTTATCAATGGAACCATCAGCTTTTAGTTTTTCTTGAATATCCATTTACATCCAATTGGTTTATTTCCAGGTGGAAGATCAACCAATTCCCAAGTATGGTTACTTAGGATAGAATGGATTTCATTGTCAACAGCTTCTTTCCAGAAAGGAGCATCTGGAGATGACATTGCCTCTTTATATGTTTGAGGCTCACCTTCTAACATGTATGTTATAAAATCAGGTCCGAAGGATTTTTCAATTCGAGACCTTTTACTCCTTCGAGGTTCGACTTCTTGGGTCAAAACTTCATCATTCTCAGATTCCGATTCTCTAAGCCTTTTCTGAGAAAGTTCTCCTTGATTTCTTTTTGCAGGATATATATCCTCAAAAAATTCAGCATCCCTTGATTCTAGGATTGTATTGACATGGATTTCCGCATTTTCAGATTTGTGAACCAAAAATCTATATGCGCTACTATTTTGAGCATAACCGATGAATATGCAATCCACCGTTTTAGGTCCCAACCGAGTTTGTTTAGGAGGAGGAATTGCCACCTTGGCCCAGCACCCCCACACTTTTAGAAAATTGTAGGATGGCAACTTTCCATTCCATAACTCGTATGGAGTTTTACCTGTCTTTTTGTGGGGTATTTTATTAAGAATATAATTTGCGTTAAAACGCCTCCCCCACAAGTTCTCGAGGTAAACCTGAACTCAAAAGCATGGCATTAGCCATCTCCTTTAGTGTCCTGTTCAATCGTTCAGCAACTCCATTTTGTTGTGGAGTATAAGGTGCGATCGTTTGGAGAATTATTCCAAAACTAGCACAAAACTCTTTGAACTTGATTGAACTGTATTCTCCTCCTCTATCAGACCTAAGCACTTTGATTCGTTTATCAAGTTGGTTTTCAACTTCATTTTTATACTTGACAAACATGCTCATAGTCTCATCTTTGCTAGTTAGTAAATAAACATAGCAAAATCTAGTACGATCATCCAAAAATGTGATGAAGTACTTCTTTCCACCTCTACTTTCTACAAATTTTAAATCACATAGATCACTATGGATTAGTTGTAGAGGTTCACTTGTTCTTTCAACGGATTTGAAAGGTTTCTTAGCAAACTTGGCCTCAACACAAGTCTCACACTTGTAACGTGGCATCCAACTCAAATCTTGGAATTAACCCCAAATTTGCTATTTTTTTCATTGTACCATAGTTTACATGTCCTAATCTACCATGCCATAGATAAGGAGACACAACAAAGTGTAAACGAAGACTTTTCTTTATTAATAGTCTTTGGGTACACATACTTTGAGTTTACATCAATGACAGCCACATTGGCCTTAAACAGGTCATTACACAAGTACCCTTTCCCCACATACATCTCTCCTTTAGAAAGTACAAATTTGTCGATTCAAATACAACTTTGAAACCCTTTTTGACAAGTATGGGGCCAGAAATTAGGTTTTTCCGAATCTCGGTACATGCAGACATCCAGCGGGCGACCTCCTTGCCAGATGTAAACTTCAGGATCACCTTTCCTCTTCCAGCAATCTTTGCAGATGCAGAGTTCGCCATATAAAGTTTCTCATCTTCTTCAGCCTTCTCATAAGATGAGAACATGTGTTTGTCTGCACAAATGTGATTTGTGGCACCTGTGTCTAGCCACCAGCCATTAGTGTTGGACACTAGGGATGCTTCAGACATTACCACAGCAGACGGTCTTCCAAAGTTGTCATATTCTGTCAAATTCAGTTGCTGGGCTGCACCATCGTTCTTGCCTTTGTGCGGGCGCTTCTTGCAATCCTTAGCACGATGGCCAGGCTTGTTGCATATAAAACACGTCCCTTGAAATTTCTGGAACTGTTCCTTCTGCTTGCCTTTTCCTTGAAAAGACATCTTCCTTTTTCTATCTTGCTGGGATTTGGAAGATTCCACAACATTGGCCTTTGGCTCAGACAAATGGTTCGCACTCCTTCTATTGTCCTCCTCGATTCTGAGGCGCAAAATGAGATCTTCAAGGCTCATCTCCTTCCGTTTGTGCTTCAAATAATTTTTGAAGTCTGACCAGCCCGGAGGCATTTTCTCAATCATAGCCGCCACTTGGAATAATTCACTAAGAGTCATTCCCTCGGCAGAGATGTCACTCGAATTAATTGCAATTCTTGAACCCGATTCGTGACATTTAGAATTCACCATCTTGTAGTCCAAGAATTTGGCAACCACAAATTTCTTGGTGCCGGCGTCCTCGCCTTGTATTTTTCTCTAAGGACTCCCATAACTGTTTAGCAGATTCAATATTACAATAAACATTATAAAGAGAATTCACTAAACAAGTTAAGGATATAATTTCGGCATAAGAAGTCCCCATGCTTCCAAGCCTCCAACGCACCGAGCGTCGTGACATCTTGCTCATCTGGACTAATTATCGGGCACACCTCCGATAAATATTTCGTCGATTGAGCATGGTCGATAGAAGAACATCTTCTGCTGCCACCGTTTAAAGCCCACTCCGGTGAATTTCTCCGGTTTCTCATTAGCTGTAATCGAAGGTGTTGCCATCACAATGGGCAAAGTTCGTTGAACTACTCCTCCGAAACGGAGCCAAAAGCCATTTGGCCTCGCATCGTTCTGAAAAACAGTCCGGGTATACCGAATGACTTGTACCCGCACCACCAAAATTGGTGTTAGCCCAAGGGCCCATAGCATAAGCTGCTACAAATTCAGACCCCGAGGGTTGAACATCTTCCATAGCAACGGTCGAATTGACCAAAGGAACGTCTCCTGAAACATTCGGGACATTGAAGGGCACTTGATTGTTTTCAGCCATCTCAATAATCTGACAAGAACAACAAACACAGTGAGTAATTTAATCGCCTTAAGAATGTTGGAAAATATTCCAGGAATTACACACTGTTTGTTGTAATCAGAATATAAAATTGGAGGTGAGGTACGGATATCCGAATCTCCTTAAGGCGATTAGTTCCTGCCAAAGGTGCTCCGCAGATTCACGAACTATGCCTCTCAAGATACAACACATCGAACCTGTTTGGATCAGCACTATGCAAACAGGACTCAATCGAACCGTTCAATTGAACCAGCACACTCAGAAAAAACAGAAGAGTAGGAAAGTATATCAAAGCCTTTTGGAATTGAGTTGGAAAAACCAAAACCAAAAACTCTGTGAAGAAGCTCTATTCTCATATCTATTTATAGAGCTTTTTAGTTCATGTACTAAAGAGATACATGAATTAAATAGACGCGTGTATCCACGAGATTCATGAATAAAGAGATACGTGAATCCAAGAGATTCATGTATCCAAAGATACGTGAATTCAAGAGATTCATGAACTCAATAAATACATGAACTGAAATATACATGAATCTAGGAAATTCATGAAATCAATAGATACGTGAACAGAAAAGATTAGGAAATACATGAATCCAAAATAGATACGTGAATAGAAAGGACGTATCATAATAATTGGCTTTCGTTGATCCATTAACCATAATTATAACCATAATTACAACATGAACTCTATCATAAAAAAGAGAGAGAGCCACCTTAAAGTAATGGTCTGATTGCTAGGGCCTAAACCTAATGATATGTGGCCTAGAGCCCGACCTTGCTAGCCAACTTGTATAGGTCTAGTTTGTATTCCCAATGATGAACAATCACCTAGCCAGGACTCATGACCAACACATTAAAATTTAATTACCTGAAAATTTCCTCTTCTCAAAGAGTTTTGTCTAAACAATCACCAAGTGAGGACTAATTATTTTCTATGTTTAGGTAATAAGCAAATCAAATTTGCAATTAGTTTTCCGACAAAGCAATTTGGTGAAGAGTAGAGTGCAAAACAAATGGGTTCCGAATAATTAATTACTAATAATTAAGAGACTATGTGAGACTAATCCTCTGAAGATATGATCCCCAAACCAGTCAATTCACTACAGTCATCTCCAAAAAAGAAATATGTAATGTCATTTTGAGCAAAAAAATAACTTGTCAATAAAAATGGTTGTCACTATCGTGACAAATATTAAGATAACATTAAAAAAAGAAAATTCACTAGCAAACACATTGTGCGAGATACACGCATGGATGAACGTTCTTGCCAAAAAAACAAGAAATATAATATGGGTTTTGTAAGAAAAAATCGATAAATTTTTTCCCAACTTTTATTTCTATCCATTAAAGTTAACGATGTACTTAGTTAAGAAAAAAAATGCATGCAATGCTTCGGCATGATAGGAGTAATACTGTTGAAAAATTGTATCTTGTACAGATGGTAACTTATAAATTAATTTCATTGATTGATGAAATCGAGATGATTAAGTTAATCGTTTATTTTTAATGATGTATAATTATGTTATAATTATCACGTGGAATTATGAAGATCCATAAAATTTTGTATAAACTTAATTTATGAATGACATTGCGGATAAGATCAATGGCAACAAGAAATATAAACTCACTAGATACACTTTGTTTAATACATCAAAATTAGAAGAACCATGAAATTAATTCATGATAATATACCTATTTCGAAAAGCATTCATCATCTCTATTAAGTTTAACGTTGATTTTTTATTTTTTTTTACAAGTTTGCATCTAAGTTTAATACAAAAAATTCCATGCACTGAATGAACTTGATATGAGTCATGTATACATGATCTAAAGCATGTAAAGTGTAATTATTTTTTCTTAAGTTATTTATGTTCATTTCTCTTCTTGGTGGCAAAGAGGTTCGCATAGACTTGAGTTCATTAGACATGGCAACTGATCAAGCTTGCCAAGACAGTCGCAAAATCAAAGTTTGTTACTTTGAACTTTTAATTTTTGTTTTTCATATTTCTCGTGTTTCATGCATTTTAACTTTTTTAATCCCAAACATTCAGAGCATACAAATGTTGACATATACTTTGAAATATAATCTTTTCATAATTTTTTAAAATCTGAATAATATCTTGAGTTCTTCTAAACCGTA
This sequence comes from Eucalyptus cloeziana, assembly GCA_014182715.1. Taxonomy (NCBI): domain Eukaryota; kingdom Viridiplantae; phylum Streptophyta; class Magnoliopsida; order Myrtales; family Myrtaceae; genus Eucalyptus; species Eucalyptus cloeziana. Next base: position 46,421,738 of record CM024636.1, on the reverse strand, counting down.
CAAACTGTAACTAATTTTTCCAAGGTTATTTCTCTCTTTGGTAATAAAGAGGTGCACGAAGAAGGAAGTTTTGAAGGCCCGTCAACTCTTGCAAAAGACTTTGAGATGTGGAAGAAGCAAAGGTCCAGCAAGTTTAAATCTAAAGGTTTGTCACTTTAAACTTTTAATTTTCATTTTTCATATATATTATGTCTTACGCATTGACAGTATTTAGTTCAAAACATTTTGAATTTCATTGCATATGATCATTAAAAAATTGAAATTTCACAAACAAGATGGATGCACGCGTGAAATAAACTAGTGTAGATCCTGTCCAACCGCAAAACTTAAGTTGATAAGTGGAGAGAAACTACACGTATATAAACAGCATATAAATCTCATAATTAAGTGCCATGGGATATTTCAACATGCTGGTATAATCTCCAGACCATTTTTAAAATCAAAATAATATCTTGAATGATAATAAAGATAGCTCAAGCGAAAAACATTTTTTCGCTTACAAAGAGTAAAGGAAGGTGAAAAAGGTTCGTTGAGTAAACCACCACCTCTTCGCTTGCATCTGCATTTTTATTGGAACTTTGAGCAAGCACAATGGTTACACTTGACCTAAAAAACATGGAGTGCAAAAGCCTTAATTTGCAATTTTTGCAGTCACGCCGCAAGCGGTGGTCAATAAAGACCATCGATCATGGTTTCAAGCCGCATTGAAAGGTGATTGGAAAGAAATCGAGATGATCCTCAATAAAAACCCCACAGCAGTGACAACCAGCGTTATGACAATAGGAAATGAGGACTTAACTATGCTCCATGTTGCGATTACGGCCGGACAAGATCAGTTGGTCGAGAAGTTGGTCATCTTCTACGCTGAAGCTCCGCATAGAGTCCTCTTCTATGCTGCTCAGCGAGGAAGCATAAGGATAGTAAAGGCATTAGTAGACAAATTTGATTTTGAACCTGGAATTATTCACGATGCAATAGGGTCTGCTGCTCTCTATGTTGCTCATCGTAAGGAGGTTATCTGGTACCTGGCCAGGAGGCTAAAACGTACCCCAAAGGACGATATCATGGTGCGACTTATGTTTATGGGCCATATGGGTACGATTTTACACTTTCTCGTCTTATCTCATTTCCTTTGTTGTTTACTTGAATTTACTTTTTTTTCTTGTGTCCCGAAAGACATATGCCTATATTTAGCTCGCAAATACCCTAAATCATTGAATTTCGAAGACACCGAAGGCGGGATGTTTTTGCATTTCTTGGCATTAATGGATGGTTACTTCCGTAGTGGAGCTGGACTCAATTTTTGGGAAAAGTTTATTTACAAATGTAGGTATTAATTGCGCTCCTTTAGTTAGATATGTACAATTCAAGTAACTCTATTCACATGGAATTCACTCTTATCTGTTCCCATTTTCAGTGATCCCTCTATACTTGGTCGACACATCATTTGATGACTCCAAGAACATGAAGATAGCTCTAGGTACTTCTATTGATATGCTTAATGGATGAAATAACACGAAAAAAAGAGCATATCATTTAGGGATCTCATTGACAAAAGAAGTTAGAAGACGTGGACTATATCTATTTATGCAAATTGATATTATGATCATGATGTATGTCACAAATTTAGATCTAATGTAACATTTGGAAAGTTAGTGGAGATATCTTAATGTCAAATTGCCAAGTAGAATTATTGAGAGTTGTAGATATTGGATTTGAGGAAATGAAGGTTGATTGATCCAAGTTATTTTTTAACATAATCAAGCATTATAAAAGAAGCGATTTTCATTCCATGAGTGCACTATGTATTTTTTGATTTGTCACTGATTCCTAATTTGCTGATATGATTCTTCTCTCCTTTTCATGGTGGTGGCACTACTAGTACTTAACAGGATCAAGACATCACTCTGGAATTTTGCCACAATACCAGGTACACAAAACTGCCATGTTATATATAGAAAATGACATATTCCATGCACGGCTAGAGGCCTCTAAATTTAAGGTGTATATTGATACTTCCAGTGTATCCCCTTGAGATTATAGTTATTTATGTGGACCGGCTCTCAATTCGTATATCACGATACGGTTCATTCTAATCAATTCAATTTGAAGTTTAAACTTTATATATCCATCAGGCGAATTTGTAATAATATTCAACCAAAAATGGGTCTATCAATACATTGCTGAATCTATCCATTTTTTTTTTTAAGAACTCTCTTTTTCTCATATTACATTTTGTGTGTTCATCATATATCCGTCTATTCTCCAATGCATGCATTTTGATTTTCAAGCCAAGTTTGTTTTCTTGATTTATGTCTGAAAGCCAATATTTTCTCTCAACTCCTATATATATACCTAAGAACATAGCACTGATGTGAAAGCTTCTACAGCCTTTTAATTCTTCATCCTTGGGAAAATTGTTTATCTGATGTTACGTGCAGCACCTTTCATCAAAAGGATTGGAGAACTGAAGTTTAGGCACAATTACTCGCTTCAATTGGCAGAACTATATCTTACCGAGATGACGAAAAGTTTTGATGCTAGGGAAATACTCGGGAATCTATTGACTTCAGATGTTGTCCTTGACGCTGCATCTCGTGGAGTCTTTGAAATTGTGGATTTATGTCTCAACTATTTTCCGGAGTTGTTGTGGAATAACAATTTTGTACAAAAACTGGAAAAAGAAATTGTGGAGGGACGGCACGTTGAGTTGCTTAGACTACTGAGAGGACACCACCCCGTTCGATGTTTCGCTCAACAAGATCTTTCGACGGACACGGTCAAATTGAACGCTCTGATCAAATGGTCACCAAGATGTGTATCCCCTGATGTTTCTGGAGCAGCTTTTCTTCTGCAGAGGGAACTTCAGTGGTTTCAAGTCAGTTCTCCTTATTTGTTTGCCTCCTTCTTGTGTTCTTCAACTGACATTTACATTGATAGGCGTCCTTTATTTTTCTGAAGGCAATTGGCGGCTCTCTTTCTAAATGGCTGAAATTTCAAAAGGATAAAAAAACATCATGGGAAATTTTCGTAGAACAACGGAAAGAGTTGTTCAAGGAGGCAGAGCAATGGATGAAGGATACATCGTCATCTTGTAGTCTCGTGGCGACTCTCATAATTACAGTAGCTTTTGCTGCAGCTTTTACAGTACCCGGAGGCAACAATGACAGTATGGGGATCCCAATATTTCTTAACAAGGGCTCATTTATGGTATTTGCGGTTGCAGACGGTTTCGCTCTCTTGTCCTCTGTCACTGCCACCTTGATGTTCTTGACTATTCTAACTTCACGCTATACAATCGAAGATTTCCTCAACTCACTACCGAGAAAAATGGTGATGGGCCTCACTTTTCTCATCCTCTCTTTGGCCTCTATGCTGGTGGCATTCAGCTCTGCTCTTACTATCATCTTGAGCGAACGATTCAAGTGGATTTATATCCCAATTACTTCGTTGGCTGCCTTCCCTGTTGTATTGTTTGCAATCCTACAGTTTCCCTTGTATATTGAAATGGTCGAATCCACTTATTGGCCTCGTCTCTACCGTCCCCTAAAGCTGTGGAAGTGATCTCTACTATTATTGGACAAGGACGTGTGATGTAATCTTTCTTTGTACTTGCTACTCTGTGTGAAATGTGAATAACATGGACTGTACTGATGTTTTAAGACACTGGAAGCGTGGCATTAGCCAAAGTATAATGTATGCTGCCAAGTGTACACATTATCTGAATGTTTTATTTGTGTTCTTCATTGCTCACTGTCGTATTAAGGTGAACCCGATTATAAAAAAAATTGGCAACATCGCCATCAAATATTTCAATGGGGTTCATCCATTCGAATAAGGCAATGATCCACACAAATTCTCTACACTCCACAAGATGGCCACCCAAGTAGTGCCCCAACACAAGAAATTTTGATGTAGCAAACCGAGCAAACAACTATTTCAGTTCAATGGAAGCTCAGACTTTGAAATCAGTCGTCATCCACTGTCCACACCTCCACCTCATCCTCTCATCCAACTCTTTGGGTTGACCTCCGCCATCTTAATGTGCAATTTTTGCAGTCATACCAAAAGCGGTGGTTGATGACAAATATCGACAATTTTTTAAAGCCGTGTTGAAAGGTGACTGGAAAACTACTGAGGAAAAGCTCAATAGAGACCACGCAGCAATGACGGCCAAAATTATGACCATAGAAAGCAATCACTTTACTATGCTCGATATTGCGATTATGGCTGCACAAGATCCATTGGTCGAGAACCTGGTCAAGCACTTCCCTCCAAAATATAAAAATCTTAATCCCAACAGGGCCTTTTGCTATGCTGCCCGAGGAGGAAAAATAAGGATGGTAAAGGCATTAATAGACAAAATTGACGCTGAACCTAAAATTATAAGCAATGCATTAGAGTTTGGTACTCTATTTGCTCCTTCCTATCTTATGATACTTTGTTCAGCATTACTCTGGCCAGCCATTTGGGTAGGATTTCACACTCACTCATCTCATTCCTTCACTATTTACTTGAATTAACATTTTTGTTCTTGTGTCCAAAAAGACTTATGCTTGTATTTAGCTCACAAATTCTTTGGTCAATGACATCCGAAGGCGGCTACTACAAAGTCTTTATAATCTTAACATTGATACTTCGTTTTTTGGGAAAAATCTATTTAAAAATGTAAGTAGTTCTTGCACTTCTATTGTTAGATATAGATAAATAAATATATATTAATTATTTTGAGCAATTCCATTTACATTGTGTTCACTCTATCTGTTCCAATCTTTAGGTATTCCTCTATGCTTGGTCGATCCATCAGTTGACTACTCCAAGGACACGAAGATGGCTCGACCTATTTTTATTGATTTGTTTAATGGATGGACTTACACAGAAGAAAAAAAAAAAGCATATCAATCAGGGATCTTATTGACAAAATTGTTATAGGACAAGGACAACATCTATGTCTACAGATTAATATTTTAATCATGATGTATGTCACAAATTAATATCTAATATAGCATTTGGAAAGTACGAGGAGAAGTCTTACTCTATGTCAAATTGTCAAGTAAAATTATTGATAATTTTGGATTTCAGGTAACCGAGGTTGATTGATTGAAGTTGTCTTCAGACGAATTCAAGCATTATAAAACATTAGTAATTTTCATGTCATGAGTGTGATATTTAAGTTTTTATTTGTCTTTGTTGACATGATTCTTGTCTCCTCTTTATAATGATAGCACTACTAGCACTTAACCGGTTCAAGATATCACTTTGGAATCTTGCCACAATAGCAGGTACACAAAAGTGCCATGTTATATATATACAAGGAGAACCTCATTTCATCCATGATTAGAAATCTCTAAATTTAAAGTGCGTGCACATACTTTCAATATATCCCTTTGGAATCATAGTTAATAATATGTACCAACTCTCGATAGTATACTACCATACAATTTGATTCTAATCAATTTAGTTCAAATTTATACTATATGTATGCATCGGATGAATATGTAAAAATATTCAATCAAAAACATATCAATTGACCCACCGCTGAGTCTACCCATTTCTCAACTGAAAAAAAAAAAAAAAAAAAAAAAAAAACAAAAAAACAAAAAAAAAAACCTCTGTTTTTCTTTCATCACATTGTGTTTCATCGATAGATACATCTGTTCTCTGATGCATGTATTTTGATTTTCAAGCCATATCAAGTTTGTTTTCTTGATTAATAACTTAATCCATTATTTTCTCTCAACTACTATATATACATAAGAACACGGCACTAGGGGTGGGCGGTTCCCGGTTCCTCACAGGTTTTGCTTGGAACCTGGAACCTACCCTCGGGTACAGATTCCTCATTTTTTGAAACCTGGAACCTACCCGTTAGAACCAAGAACCTAGAACCTACCCTGTCACAGGTTCCGGGGTCAGTTCCAGGTTTCAACAGGTTCCTTTTTCTTTTTTCCTGGTAAATGGAAATGAATGCAGCAATATTAAACAAAATTGTCATTCATCAAAGAGAATACAACGCGAACACAATCTATAATACTCATAAGCGTTTAATATTATAGAATGTGAACTATTTTTCTTTTGCAAAGTCCAGCGGTTCACTTCACAAAGGTATTAGATTAAAATACTGAAAAGATCAGCACTTCCTATATTATGAGCTACAATGGATTTACCTCAAAACCATCATACCAAGCTGCTCCATTCGTAATTCCTCCTTCAAATTCTTTACTCAATGACATGTTATAGTGAGAGCGACTATATATACTTGCCATGAACCGAAAGGCTTAATCATCAGGGCTGGCAAACTAATGTCTCCTGCAATTTAGGATTGCCAATAGTCATTAAGAATACAGGATATGAAAGCAAAAGTATAATTACTACAGTAATTTATGAAAATTTATAAACAACAAATCAAGTAGGCCAATAAAAGATCACATGTAAACTTCGATTAATGTGCAGCACCTTTCTACATTCTGCTGTCCCTCTAAAACTAAATGATTTCAACTTTTTCGTCACTATGAAAGGATGACTTAACTTAACATAGGAGTAATACAGAAAAGGTTTGGGACACGTTGCAAACTGGAGATCAAAGCAGACCTTTGATCTACCTATTAGTTGGAGATTTAATTCATGAACATAGAGAAAGAACAACCGATCAATGAAAAAGTAATGCCTAGTACATCTAGCAAATAACATGCAGGACAACACATATCAAAGTGACAACAGGCTCTGCATGCAAGCTGGGAAATCAAGCAAATTATCAAGATAAGTGGCCCACGAATTCACCATATGAATCGGAATGTCAGATGATCACCTCTTGTCCTCCGTTCCATCCCATGGATAATTTGCAACTAGGGCACCCTGAGAAATTATAAGAGGATGCACATTGTTACATTCATTGTTCAAATGATTCTTCATATTTAAAATTTTATCACATTACACATGGGAGGCAGAGGGGGGTGATAAACAAGTGTAAATCATGCATCAATAAACAAGTATATAATCATGCGTTGTCATCAAAGGCCCTGCCAACATGACAGGATCTAGCACAAAAAAAGAAAAGCTAAATTTAGTTACCATGCAAGGAAGCAAATGCTGTGAAACGAATCTCTCTCAACCATTTCATAATTGCCCTTGTTTTTGGCTGTCGTGAACTTGTGTCTCCATTCATCGGAAAGAACTGCCCTTTCATGAAATACATACATCATAAGATAATAAAACAAAACTAAAAGTAAAGGGGAAATTGATCATAAATCATGGAAAGAGAGAAGTCTTTTCTTTACTCATATTAAGCAAGAAGGAAATTGCTTTGCTAACAATTGCAAAAATGCAAGAATTATATCTGAATACGCGACAAATCTTCAAAGGAAGACAGCATACATGATAAGATATTCTCCACTAGAAAAGATGAAGAGAAAAGGAGAACAATTGTTAAATTCCACTGCGACTCTTGAAACAGATCTTAAATTAATGCAAGCCATGAAAGTTAGAATCAATTGCAAGACCCAAAGACTTGTTCCATTATTGGGCAATAGATGAAGGAAGCAATTATTAACGTTATTTGACAATGAGAACAAGACATTGAAGAAAAAATCATTAGACATGAGCCTTGATATAAAGCATGGCAATAGTTGATGAAAGAAAAGACACCTATGAAAATGTCATATTAGGAGTTATCATTCAAAAAGGTGAAAAAGCAATACCCGAGCATGTTAGGGAAAGCTCCAGACTTACAATATTAAGCTTTTCACCATATCCTCCTAGGGAAACTACTCTCCCTGCAAACGCTTACTGTCCTCTTTAGAATTCTAGGAACAAATCTTCAAATATGTTGGCTGGCCCTACTAGCATCTCCCCTATTTTATGTTAACACAAAATTAAAGAAAATCAACCTTAAGTTGACAAAAATAAGTGATCACAATCGTGTAACACTGCTAAAGCGGCCTCTTGAGTCTTACCTGTTGTGACTCGTTTCTTAAAGAAACTCGCACCAGTAGAAGTAGAAGCATAGAAACAACCGACAACCCATTCCAATAAAAGAAGAGAACAGGATTACCCAAGTTGTAAGGGCGGGTCCAGAAGGGGCGAGCGTCGTCCAGCGGCGGCGTGAGCGGGGTGTGAGCAGCGCGAAGGAAGCAAGTGGGGCATCGTCGTCAAGGGCATCACCGAGGGGCGAGCACCGTCCAGCAGGGATACAAGAGCCGTCCAGCGGCGAGACGGGACGAGCGGCGACCAGCGGCATCGAGGGCGAGCGTCTAGGGGTGAGCGGCATCTGGGGGTGGGACGAGCGGCTACCAGCAGCGGGACGAGGCGAGCGTCGTCGAGGGCAAGCGTCTGGGGGCGAGCGGCAAGCGGTGGGACGAGGCGAGCGGCGCCATGGGCGAGCGTTTGGGGGCAAGCGACGTCCAGCAAAGGATGAGCGGTGACCGGCGACTGGCAGCGAGACGAGGCGAGCGGCGTCCAACAAAGGACGAGCGGTGACTGCCGACCAACGGCGGGACGAGGTGAGCGGCATCGAGGGCGAGCTTCTGGGGGCGAGCAGCGTCCAGCGGCATCCAGCGAAGGGAAGAGAGACGACCGGCGACCAGCGGCGTCCAGCAGAGGGATGAGGCGAGCGGCGTTGGGGACTGGGGTTGGGCAGAGAATGGGAGAAGGGTAAATCAATTGAAGCGTGAAGACTGAAGAGGGCTTTTACTTTTTAGGTTTAGGGCAGGAACCCCAAGCGGTTCCAGTTCCCGATTCCAGTTCCTCATGGAACTGGAACCGAAACCGAGAACCGCCGGTTCCCAGAAAAAGGGAATCGGGAACCGGAACCGGCCTCCCTAGAATTGGGAACCGGACCGGAACCTCCGGTTCGGTTCTTCGATTCTCGATTCTACTCAGAAACCGCGCTCACCCCTATATGGCACAAATGCGAAAGCCTCTTTAACCTTTTGATTCTTTCTCGTCGGGAAAATTGTTTATCTGATATTACATGCAGCACCTTTCATTAGAAGGAGTGGGGAATTGAAGTTAAGGCACAATTGCTTGTTTGACTTTGTAAAACTAGCTTTTATGGAAATAAGGCTTGAAATCAAACTGCCAAAATACTCGAGCCTCTGTTGACATCAGTCATTGTCCTTGACATTGTCCTTGACCCTGCAACTCGCGGAATCTTTGAAATTGTGGATTTATGTCTTCAACATTTTCTGGAGTTGATGTGGGATAACAATTTCACAAAAAAAACTGATAAAAGAAGTTGTGAAGGGATGGCATGTTGAGTTGTTTAGACTAGTGAACGCACGCAACCACATTGGACATTCGCCGATAATATCTCGACTGACATGGACGTAATGGAGGCTGTGACCAAATATTAATCAACATGTGTATCCTCTTATGTTTCTGGAGCAGCTTTTCTTATGCAGAGGGCACTTGAGTGGTTTCAAATTAGTTCTCTTCGTATGTTTGCCTCCCTTTTGTGCTTTTTAATTGACATTTACATTGATAGGCATCCTTTATGTTTCTGAAGGTAGTGGAAGCTGGCAGCTTTCCTTCTTTTAAATGGCTGAAATTTCTAGATAACAAAATAACATACTGGGAAGTTTTTGTAAAACAACGCAAAGAGTTGCTCGACAAGGCAAGGCAATGGTTGAAGCATACATCATCATCTTGTAGCCTCATTGCAACTCTCTTCATTACAGTAGCTTTCACTATGGCTTTTACATTACCTGGAGGCAACGATGGTAGTATGGAGATCCTAGTATTCCTTGAGAAGGGCTTGTTCATGGTATTTGTGGTTGCAGACACTCTCACTCTCTTCTCCTTTGTCATCTTGGATATCCTAACTTCAAGCGCAATCGAAGATTTCCTTCTCTCAATACCGTGACAAATGACAATGGGCCTCACTTTTCTCTTCTTCTCTTTTGCCTTTATGCAGATGGCGTTCAGATCTGCTCTTATGATTGTCTTGAGTGAACAATTGAAGTGGATTCATATCCCAATTACTTTGTTGGCTGTCTTATCTATTGTATTGTTCACAATCCTATAACTTCCCTTGGATATTAAACGGTCGAATCCACCTATTTGCCTTGTCTCTACCGTCCCCTGAAGCTTTGGAAACGATCTTCATATTATGAGACAAGGATATCTGTGGTGTGATGTTTGTTGTACTTGTTACTGTGTGTGAAATGTTTTAAAATACTGGAAGTTTGACATTACCCATACTCAAAAGTATAAGTTATGCTGCCAAGTGCACTCCTTGTCTCAATGTTTTATTTGTACACTTCATTGCTCATTGTTGTATTAAGGTGAACCCAAACTTTCCAATAATTGGCAACAGAACCATTGATATTTCAATGGGGTTCATCCATTCAAATAAGGTAATCATCCACACAAATTCTCCATACGGCACAAGATTTGTCATGCTAGAAAGTCTTGCCAGGATTTCCTTTACATGTAGAGGAAAAGCTTACGTCATTGCCATCAGTTCTCCGTCTTTTTGTTTGAGATTTTGGAGGAGATAGAAGATACTCCTCTATGGTAGCTCCATCTTTGTATCTCACATCAGGGAATATAAGCGTCTGTCCCTGGCAGCAGATGATTCAATGGCCACCATCACAGCATGTCGCAACAGGTGCCGAAATGAGGAGCTCCTGCCAGTCTGTTCATCTACCCACTGTCGTGGATGTAGACAAGAAATGGATGTCTCAACTTGCTCTGCCCCACCTGAGGAACAGCGTTGAAGACATGATTCATGTTTTATGCATCCAGTCATTTCAGCACAAGATTTGGTGGAACTACTACATTCAGCACCAACTTCTGTTTTTGGAGTTTGCCAAGAGCAGACTTCATCACATGCCCTTGCAATCACTTGATTAGATAGAGGATCTACAATTGCTGGAGAATTGACCACCTGTAGATGAGAGAAGGGAGTAACAAAAGCAAAATTTGTGCAATTTCCACAACATAAGAGGTTCCCACACCAGCATAAAACAAAATTGGACGCACAATTAGGGAGCAAGATGAAGCACTACATTTCCTTCCCGAAATCTCTATTTTACTACGTCTATGCATGAACATTTCAGGGGATAAATGTCTAAAGGACCCAGCCTTCAAAATGATCAGATTGTTCTCCACTATTATAAAACAGTTTTCTTCTCATTTTTTGGTTCCAAAGTCAATAAATGTGACACATAAAAACTTCACATTCCCGTCAAGTTAATTGCAACAAGTAAATCTCACTCCTTGTTACCAAACCCAAAATGATTCTTGAAAGCTAATGCGAGCTATGGTGAGTCCTCTATGGCTTGACGGGAAAATTGTTGAAAGTGCAAACACTGGAGCAGTTAGAAATGATACTCGTCGAACATGTACTTGGATGTGCTTTACTTCACATAATACTGATTCAAAGGAAAATAAAAAGTAGCACCAAAGGAAGGCCTTAGAGCATGCCAAATTGTCTCACAAAATGTCAAAGCAGTATAACGCTCAGAAAGAAATGATTGCCATGTATAAGAGAATTTCTCTTCTTTTTTTATTTGGTAAGATGGGGAGGCCAGGTTAAGATGGGGAGGCCAGGTAAGTACTCATATTCAAGAACTCTGAGATCTTGACTAGTCAGAGATATAATTAGCCGTGAACTTGATGAAATCACTCAAAGTTACATTCATTAATCGCAAGTCAAGGGCATACCCCAACACTTACCATATTACCGTGAGATTTCGCCAATTCCAGAGCATACTTCATAAAACTTGCAACTGATTGTGAGTCTTCATCACTAAACCCAGTTATGCCACTGATATTGCTGCTCTGTGGAATATCAGAAGTTGAGAGAACAAATCAGTAATGACATAGGGTATGTATAAATGCACATTATACACATGCATATAGAGTAACAGATAATTCCTTGTGATCATTGACAAGAAGTAAAATTAGGAAATGCTAAAATAAAGGCCAAAGATTTGCACAAACTCCATTAAATTGAGTCACGCAAAGAGGTGGAGCTTACATTTGATTGCAAAAGGTGGGAGAGGAGAATGATAAGACTTAAACCCGGCCTAGTGACTTAGAAAGAGTGTTTTCCGATTAACTAGGCAACCCTTGGTCTCTATAGCCAAGATTCATTAGCAGCCATTATGCATAATGGAGATGGCTTGATTAGTTATTCCTTGAAAGTAACTTCTCTGGTTTATATATAACCCCAAACTCCTCTCAGTCCAGATGCAATCAAAACTAACATAACTCAGCAGAACGAAGTAAAATCAATTCTAAAAACGAAGCTTATCAAATTTGAGATGGCCACCCAAACTGCAACTCTTTGTAAGTCTTTGGTTTTTAGACTCCAACTTCCAAGTTATCTGCTTGGAAATAAATTCTGAAGGAGGAAAAAAGTATAAAATGAACACCCAATGCTGCCCAAGAGAATATCAAAATTCATAAGAATGTTATCCTGGAAAAACCAACTTAACCTGCTCCTTTAATTGAGACAACATTAGAATCAGAGACATCTGCAGAGCCGATGCAAATACCCTAAACCAGCAAAAATGTCCTAAAACATGATGGCAATATGTTGATCTTAAGACATGAACATGCATTACCATTACTGATGAGAATATTTAAAAGAGATGTACTAGGTTTGCTGGATGGTATAAGGTGGGCCATAGGTTGCACTGTTCTACCCACTCTTCCTGTGACGATGCAACATATTTGCAGACCTATTGCAAATTAGCACGAATAAGCACAAAGAACAAAATCCCACTTTGCCATCACATGATGGAGTGAAACAACGCCATTTTCAGGTTACATGTTACAGAGAGTTCTTATGTAGCATATCGTCTTATGCTTATATTTGAATTACAAATATACACTGATTAAGATAAGCATGATATACAGAAAATAAAGCTTTAGAATTTTATTAACAACTAATAGACTTTCCTAATATCAAATCATCTGTGCACTTTCAAAGATTTGAGAAGGATACACACTTCCACCTAACATAAGATAGGATATGGCTTCTTTTAATGCCATAATGAACTTAAAAAGACAAGTTACATGATGAAAAAGAAAAATGATAAAAAATTCAAGAGATGGAAACTTTGTTCAAATTCAGGGTTTGAAAGACAAATTGATCTATCTATACAGTGACGTCCTATCCATCTCTAAAGTGCTATGTTACAGAACCTAATGACATTGACAATACAGATGTTTGCTGTTGCTTCATTATTCTCGACCAGTAAAGATGTTCCAACTACTTATTCACTTGAAAGTGCAGTTCACTGGATGCGCGGACATAATAGAGCAAACAATATTAGTGTACAACAACCAATACCAAGAAGCCCTCTTTGGCATAAATAGCCTATGAAGCACTGAAAAAAAAAAACTACAAAGAACAAAAGAGATTCCCAAGCGAAGTCCATAGTGGTCCACTTAGGTCATAAACACAACTTTACCTCCTAAAGCAGCAGAAAGGAGATCATCGCAAAAGAACTCCTTTCAGCTAGGCAAAAAAAAAAATGGAGGGAGAATTTGTGAAATAAAATTTTCTAGAACTTGGAAAAAGGGAGAAGAGGAAAGGCATCAACAGATGTCAAATATACTAGTGGTTCATTGTCATATATGCTAGTGGTCCATGAAAGGGTAAGATGCTCCGTGAGTAAACATCATTACTCACGGATCCCATAACTTGCCAAAACTGTATATGGTTCTCTCTACAAGTTATTGAAGATAATGTAAAACATGGGAAAGTCAACATGAAATGCTGACAAGAAAAAAACCCACTTTTGCCACAAAAGGACTCAACTAATAAGAACTAATTACATCCTTCATGTCACATGGAATTCCATCAAAATCACCATTTTTGGGAGCCAGACTTAAGATCACTGATAGCTGAATTTTTCCTGTCAAAACCATTACAACAACCAGACAGTTCAAGAAATACATAAAAAAAAGAGTTAAAGAAGTGCTGAAAAGCTGGGTAGGTCAAAGATGATTTGTTGATGAAAAAAATACAAACACCTATCCCAGGTTTCCATCAAATCAACCTTGCATAGGAAATAATTAGAAGGTTCTTCAAGAAAATTACCAGTTCATCCTCAAATGCAAATTATCGTACATTGAGTGGGCCACCGTCTTCATTTGCTTTCTTGTTTTCTCAATTTTCTGTTCTTTCAATCCTATTTACTTCCTGCTAATGTTCCTTTTCTGCACATGATGTGCACATAAGAGGTATCGTAATCCTATTCAATCAATTTTCATGATTGATGAGGGAAAAACAACAAACTGAGCACTTAAATGAACGAGCAATACAGGTTGTTTTTATAATTGTTCATCAGGTTTTTCAACGCCTTGCATAGCTAATACATACTACGAAAAAAGCTAAAGACAAGAAACCAATGGTAGCATTTGAGTTTCATCAGATAACATTCTTCCTGAATCAGGCATTTTGTATTCATAATAGTCCCTCAAAAGAATTTCCAGCAGTAGAAGAAGAAAATTCAGGATATGCATGCAGAATGGAGGAGGCAAGAAGCACCTCTCATTCACCCCACAATGTAAGCAAACCATCCACAAAAACCACAGCTTCATCACTCGAGTGTGGCTTAGGACTAAGTGTCTTGCTGAGCAATTACACCAATGATGTGAATATGACTTTAAATATCTAATGCTGATTGATTTGTTATACTCAAGTTAATGACTTACGGTGCTTCCAATGCAGACAAAGCTTTCTCATAACTTTGGGGCTTTAAAGTTCAGATATAATTTCCTCGATCCGATGACAATTGCCATGCATGAGATCAGAGGATTCTATTCCCTCTTTTCTGTTACTTAAAGAGCAGTAAATACACAGGACTGATGTCTAATCAAGAACTATACACGTGAGGATAAACAACAGACATTTAATTCTTTGCACGAAATTGTTCCCGTTGAATGACCCTTGCATGATGACAACAACATTGCAATGGTTTTTTTAATAATTTTAAAGGGTAACCCATAAACAAAAGGTGATAGAAAGACCTAGTTAAGCAACTACTCTTATGTTCACTTAATGAGTAAAGCTACACCTTATGATTTCACAAATCTTTGAATTCCATAACCGGCATGCACAGCAAAAATTGTTCCTCAATTTCAAAGATGCAAGAAACAATGATGTTCAAATATCAATATCATTAAGTGACCAATCACACCAGTGACAACCATAACACCGATATGCTTATGAACAAAGAACGTACCTACTTCGAGACACTTCTTCTTCACCCGCTTCACGTGGTGGAGGTCCTCCAATGGTGCAATCTGACTCAAACACCTAACCAACAACCAAACAATGGATTCCCAAAAAATTCGAGCGGAAAATCAAACCATATGCGAAACAGCAATTTCTGAGAAGCGCAGAACGAGCTTTAACACATAAATCCAATGTAAGACACTGGGACTGACCTCATGATAGTGTTCGTGAGCTTCGGCTGCTGAATCTGAGCTAAGACAACGTTCACTGCTTGCAAGGAAAAGGAAAAAAAAAAAACGCAACGAAACGGCAATTCCGAAGCGCAAAACACATCAGCAACACGTCAAGTTCGGATCTTTCGCTCAGGATTCGGTCGGTCGTCCATGAAGAATATACCTGTGAGTTGCTGATCGGGCGGAATCGGCGGCCTGCCGGGAACGTGGACGATTCGCCACGCATCGTCGTCCTCGCTGCTCATCGCTCTTCGCAGCTATCTCCTGTCGCCGGAAGCACGAAAAGCGGCGGGAAACCGCGACGCCGTCGGCGGTGGCGAAGCTCGCCGGCGGCTGAAAGTGGAAGAAGCGGCGAGGTTCTCGACGGAGAGAGAAAGAGAGAACTCGTGCCTGATTGTGGGCCTGAACCGGCCCATTCACTTTCAAGCCCGCCCATTCGCTGTTGCAGTGGCTCTTTTTTTTTTTTTTCCTTTCTTAATTGATTTTCTTTGAAAGATATTTCTAGTAATTTTCTTTTATAATTATTGAATGGTACAGCATTTAACATATTCTTGACATTCGCCATCAAGGGTTAATCACATGTCAAAAAGATAAAAGACAATGGAAAAGGTAAATAAATTACTCAAAAGATCAAAATCTCGAATGCATGAGCAAACGAAGGCGAATCCCAATTTATCGTCGTCCGATGAAATGGGGGTCCTGCAAATTTGTCTCCTGGATATGACTTCTCAAACAAATCTAATCATGCAACGACAATGAATTGCTACGATGTAGATCTAATATGCGTGATGAGTTGATATTTTTTGTTTCTTTTCTTCCTATACGGATCAGCTTTGGATGGTCAAAGGCGGGGAAGAGAGAGAGAGAGAGAGCCGAGGTTTCTGCCCTAATGTCCGGTCAAAGGAGAGAGGGGACGAGATCGAGATGAAGAAGAACCGTGGAGAGATAGACAGACTGCAGAAGAGAGAGAGAGAGAGAAGGAGAATCATGAATGTCGGGGCAGTGCGGGGAGAAATAATTGGGGCCGTCAACTCTGATTCCGTACGCGTCTTGTCCGCACCGGATTCCTCCTCCGTACGCCTCCCCACTCACCGCATTCCTCGCTCACCAACCCCCCCTCCCCCACCGCCGTCCGATGATCTCCTCGTCTCGAGCCTTGGCGAAACCGACGGCGGAGATCGACGTGGGAACGGTTCGGTGGGGGCAAGCAAAAGGGGAAAAGGCACGTTGAAATTCGGTCGTCTCTGATTGGGGCGGAACCGAGAAAGTATGATGGTTTCCGAAAGACCATCTCGGCTTTGGGTGAAAATGGGGGAAGTGGGAATTCTTCCTTGTGGGCCCGAGTTCATTGAACAAATTCATCTCACGTGTTTTCACATGTAGAAACTGGGGAATAGAGTGAATGGCCATGATAAACTCGATGATTCTAAATTTGAAATTCAAAGTTGGATTTGACAAAATGTACTAAAAAAAAATTAAGTTTGAGTTTTCGATGATTAGTGTTGTGATAATGATTGGAATGTACATTATCATGACCTCCAATGATTATGGAAATTGGGGAATTTGAGTTCAAATGGGCTACCAAGGATTTGAATATATTTATTCATGCAATGCATTTCTCATTGACAAACTTTTGAATGGTAATGTACGTCCCATTTGTTTTAGCTAGTAGTCTGCAAGCCCCTTTATGCTCGACTGGTCCAATTTGGCATAAAGGCACATTCGGGTAGATTTAGGAAAAAGCATTTCATTTTCAAGGTTAGCCTTGCTCGAGAGGCTCGAACTAGGTTTGCCCTTCTCGAAAAATTTTGCATATTGGTTTTTTAACAGGTAGGCCTGAGCAACAAATTAAACCCAACTCGAGGGCTCGATTTAGTTCCTTTTTGGCCGCAAGAGGGGACATGGATGGTCACCGCAAGAGCAAGGCAGCAGCAAGGGTGGAAACTGGAGAGAGAGAGAGAGAGAGAGAGGAGGGGATGTACGGAGACCAGGGTTTTGCTCATTTATAAAAGAAAAATTGTCCTGATTTCTCGTGATCTAATGGTAGAGAATGTTGATCCTAATCTAATCAATCCAACTGTATAGATCCACTTGATCTAACGGTGACAGCTATTGGCCCTTGTCTCTTAAATTTAATGTAGGAGATTGGGTCTATGTAATAGTTGAAGTCGTCAATTCCCCTCCAACAAATTCCACCAGATCGAATCACCTTGTCCATTTAACGGTTCTAAAGAACTTCTTTTGGATATATGACGTTGGATTTCTATTTGTGACGTGTTGCTATTAATCAAATAGCGGAAGCCGCAAAAATCATCCTCATCATTACTCGAAATTTGGTTTTGGTCATGTAAAAATATTTCATTACAATTTATTCCGCGAGTCAATCTCCCTATAGCAACAATTTTTTATTCAAAAGTGGATGAAATATGCTCAATCAACACCAATTACTGACACAGGATACTTATGCCTATGAGCTTCTAAACACAATTACACTTACAATCCTTATACTTTTAGGAATTTTCGAGTTTGATACTTATATTTTGTTCCGACAATAATTTTAGTCCCCTTATCAATTTCATTTTTAAATGTCCTCATAGCATTGATTATAACGATTTTCAGTACAATTTTTCATATTTTCATTTCACATGAAATTTCAGTGATGTAGGCTATCATTTAAATACATTGTATATATGTGTATAAGGGTTTTATAGTTAATATTAATGGCTTTGTTATTCACATCTGACCTCCTTTTCAAGATATATCACACATATAAATGCAAATCACGGCAATTCTCGCTCTCTACGAACTTGGGAGAGTTCACAATCGTGATCAAATAAATTCACATGACCAACCTCGAAGGATGAAGTGATGATATCTTTTGAAATACATACCAAACTTTTATAGTCAAGTATCCATAAATTGAATCTTTTTCGGCCGAGGGCCGAGGTCGAGTTGCCACAGCAAATATGATGTGTGAAGAAATATGAAGTATCTTCACGTGAAGAAGAGCACAGGAGTCACAAGCAACCTAAGAAAAAGGCTGACAAGCCACGGGAAGGGGAAGAAAATTTGCTCAAAATACTGTAGCAAAAGCACTGTTTTATACTGTTCATATACTGTTTGGCATCACATCAAAGTCTATAATGCCGCCAGGCATTACATCAAACCAGCATCCGGCAAAGTTTATAATGCCTTCAAGCATCACATCGAACCAGTCTGTAAAGCATCCTAAAGTGCTCTACATCATTAGGTCATGACAAAGTCTATAGTGCCCCCAGCATGCGTTGTATGAAACAAACTTCCGTCAGAAATCCTATTAAGAGTTGGCTAAAAGAGTCGATTCCTGTACGCACTCTCCGATAACTTTCCAAATCTCTTTTCTCTCTTTCTTCTCCCGTGACATGTGTACGATTCGCATTCGTGAGAATTGCAAATTTTCAGACTTGCCCGTGTCCCCTCCCACGGTACATGGAAAAAACGTAAATATGAGCTAATTTCATTGATTAACTTTCCATCCAAAATTTTTGTCCTCCCCATTTTCCGTACCTTTTAAAAATAAGCATAAATTCCATATCCAGTTAACTAGGTCTAATGTGAATAGAGTTATTTAGCCATTCCAATTATTCTATTCTTACAAAAAAAATTCTGAAATTAAGATTTTGAGAATACTTACATTAACTAAAAGTATATGATGATTTTATTAATTGAGGATGAAAATATTCTCAGAGGTAAAATTAAAGATGTCAATGTATTTCTTTTGTGAGAATAACACATTAACGCAATTCAGGTTCAAATTATGTTAAAATGTTTTTTTGAGCTGGCAATAAAAATAAAAGTTAAGAAAAAAAAGTAGTGAAGATAATGATTTTCCTCATGAAGTTCATAAAGTACGGATAACGACTACAAATACAAAAATTATGGATATTTATATCACATATATCGTCATTGTAAAAGTATATATATATATTCAAATATATTTGAATAAAAGATATTTTCGCCGAAATTACCTGTAAAAGTATATATATATTTTCAGTACATACAATCTGAGAAAGGAAATTCAAATCTCTTTGCCATATAAGTTATATGTTAAAAATAAAAATTGATTGTTTTGATTATGTAAAATCTATTTGTGTCAAGAAAATTTCACATTGCCATTATACAGGATAAAAGTCCATTGAAATATGATTTATATTATGTACACTGTTGATGTAATAGTCTTTTTTTATACAAGCAGTCTCAGAATAGGAACACAAACCTTAAATATACATGCTAAACATAAAAATCGTAATACTTGTCATTATTTTTGCACCGCCGGCACACTGAACAAAAATATATGGAAATATGTTTTTTGCAAAAAGGGAACGGTGGAAGAAAAGAAAAAATAAATAGGAATTTCCATAAAATTTGGAAATGCGGACGTCATTCGGGAAAAGAGAAGGGTACATCGTCTTTACAGCTGGAATTTTGGCTCCATCCCCAGGTCGATTATAAAAAAAGAAGACCCATGGGAGCAGAAAGCAACTTCGACTTCAATCCCTTGAAATTACTTCTCCGCTTTAGAGTTTTACCTGCTCGCGGCACGGCTTGGAAAACTCCATGGATCAAGAACTAGCGCCAGGTATGCTCTGTTCTTTCCTTTCTTTGTTCTGATTTCATCCCAAAAGGTGATGGAAAATTTGGAAAAGTGTCGCTTTTTGGGGGTTAATTTCTAAGTAAATATAAAATGGCAACATTTTTATTTATTTATTACTAAACAGGTATCCTGACACTTTATAAAGAAAACCCTCGTAAAAAAGGAAAGAGTGTCAAAGGAGAATAATTTGTGCCAAACTTGAGGGCGTGTTTGGTCTGAGAAAATTTTCCAATTTCCTGTTTTTCTTTCCACGAGTTTTCAACAAAAATACGTTTGGTAGTAATTTTGGTTGTTGTGTTTTCAACATCTGAACTTTAAAAACTCAAAACGACCAAAATTGATCGTATTTTTACGAGATTTGCTTTGACCGTATTTTCACGAGGTTTGCTTTAAACAACCATACCCAACATGATTCTATAACTTTCATTCCTGTTGAAAGTTCTTATTTTTCACCCTCCAAGCATCTTTTCAGGAGCAATTTTCACAAACATTTTCGTAAACGGAATGTACCTTAAATACATGAGCCGACTCGAGGCAAAGTCGATTCGACTAAGCTGGAACTCATACAATTATAGTTGTGCTCTTAACCCGAGTCCAGGTACCTAAAATCATGCGTTGGACTCAAGTACGTATCCTAAAAAGACATTGCTTAGAATTTTCTGGTGTGACTAACGGAAAATGACTCCTAAATAATTTGGAAAGTCCAACTAAATCATCAGAAAAATTTTTCTTTTGAAAAAGAGCTTACTTCCAAATTATTAGGGACGCAAAATTCTTTGTCCCCGTAATTTTAACAAATGATTTGAATTGTCGCCATAGAACACTATGAGGACTGGACTTATAACCAAACAAAGTATAGGGGCTAAAAGTGAGATTCTCCAACCTACCGAGACCGAACAAATATAATCTCCCCGACTGAAAATACAAAATCTAATATAGCTAATTGAGGGAAAAATGTTAGAAAAGTTATAGATTTATTGTTTTTTTTTTTTGGTAAAGTTATAAATCTATTGTATTTGTACTAATTTAGTCTTAAACTTTTATTATTGTCAATTTAATTCTAAAAATTTTGCCCTAATACTAATTCAATCATTTTGGCTAATTTTGATGGAATATTGTTGATGTGGACGTCGGTTGACTGGCGTGATACGGGCGGTGCTGACTCGTGATAATTTTTAATAATATTTCATATATTTTTCACATTTTAAATTTATTTTCTATTTCTTTTTCTCTTCTCCTCCTTTTTCCTTATGGGTTAAGTGTATCGTCGTAGCCTAGTTTGGCCATTAATTTATCTATGTTTGGATCCGATTAGGCCTGTATCAATATTAACATCTCAGCTGGACTTAGATTTATATGATATAAAGATTATGCCTTACTTTGTCATTTTGAGAAACCTAGCAAGGGTGACAATACCATGTTGGCACACGACCTGACTTCCCTCTTGTGGATGAGAAAGTCCTCAATGATTTCATACCTAAACTCAAAATTTCAGACGTGCCCGTGTCTCACAATGCACATGAAAATCGTTCCATCTGTGTCTTTTAAATATGACCTAAATTATTTTACTGCCTTCCCATTTGAATTTTATTATTTGACAGAGGCAGCTGGAACTTTGGCTCTATCCACAAGTCGATGTATAAAAGGCGAAGATCCAAGAGAGTAGAAAACAACTTCCACTGCAACCTCGTAAAAATGTTGGCTTCAGATTTCTACATGTCCACTAGACAGCACGGCAAAGAATCCTTAATGGATACCCAAGGCAGTTGGCCATTGCCAGGTATGTTCCGTTCCTTCCTTTGTTGTTCTGATTTAAACCCAGGCATGTGTGGCCACCAAATACAGCTAATTGATTCATTTTCTGGGGCCCCGTGGACTTGGCTCACCAAGTTCCCTTACGGTTGTTGATGATGATACAACTACTTTTCGTCAATCCTAGTTTCACTCCTCACAAGCACTCAATGACCAGTTCTTTAAATTAAATTACCATAAAATTTCCTCTTTTCATAGAGTTTTGTCCAAACAACCACCGCATGAGGACTAATTACTTTCGATGTTTACGTAATATGTCAACTGAATTTACAGCTAATTGTCCAACAAAGCAATTTCATCAAGAGTAGAGGCTAAAATAAATGGTTCTGAATAGTTAATTACTTATCATTAGGAGATTACATCAGACTAATCCTTTAAAGAGATCATCCTTGAACTAGTCTATTCGCTATAGACTAGCTCATCTCCAAAAAAGAAATCACGTAACTTTGTTCTAAGCCAATGACAATTTGTCAATAGAAATGGTGGTCACTATCTGACAAAGTATAAAAATAACATTACAGAAGAAAATTCACTAACGAGCACATTGTCCAAGATACATGCATGGCGGAATGTTCTTGCCACAAAAACAAAACAAAAAATAATGATAATATGAGTTCCCTACCGTTACGTCTATCCTATACAGTTTAATCGATCTACCTTTTAAAGAAAAATCCATGCAATGCATCGTTACGATAAGAGTAATAATGTTATACACTTGTTTGCTATATCAATTGTAACTTATAAATGCATCAATTAATGAATCAATATGATTGAGTTAATTCATTTATTTTTATTGGTGTATAGTTCTGTTACAACTGTTACATGTAATTGTAAAGATGCATAAAATATTGTATTAACTCAATTTATGGATGATTTTGACTGAAAAAAACTTAATTTGTGAATGATAACACGGATATGATCAATGGCAACGAGAAATAAAAACACATTGTCCTAGATGCGAAAGTTCAAAGGTACCGCAAAACTAATGATACAAAAGCTTACGATCTCCATTAAGTTTAACGCTAAATCTTTTTTATTTAATGATTTACCATCTAAATTTAATACATAAAATTCCATGCATTGAATGCGCTTGATCCTAGTCATGTATAGATGATCTAAAGCATAGAAGTGCTATAAATTTTTTTTAAGGTTATTTATGTTCATTTCTCTTTTTGTTGACAAAGAGACAAACGTAGACGTGAGTTTGGAAGGCATGACAATTGATAAAGCTTCCCAAGACGATTGTAGACCAACCGACGATTTGTCACTTTGAACTTTTAATTTCCATTTTCATAAATTTTGTGTTTCATGCTTCTTCTTTTTTTTTTTTTAAATCCGAAACATTGTAAATATCATGGCATACAAATGCTAACGTATAAATTCAGATATAATCTTCATGATTTTTAAACCGTGAATAATAACACCAATTATAATTGGGAAAGCCCAAAAAGAAATATATATATATATATATATATATATATATATATATTTTTACTTCCAAAGAGTAAAGGAGCACGCTCTTAATATATGAATGATATCATGGACAAGATGAATGGCGATGAGAAAACAAAAATACTAAAAACACTTTGTCTAACGTATAAAAATTGAAAGGCCCCCCAAAACTAATTCATGATATGATACCTATATCGAAAACAATTCATGATGTCTGTAAAGCTTCACGTTAATTTTTGTGTGTAAAAGTCACAATCTGAGGTAGAAAATTCCTCGTAATGCATGAGCCTGATACTAGTCATGCATACATGATCTAAAGCATACAAAGTTTAATAAAGTTTTTTATGCTTATTTATGTTCATTTCTCTTTCCGGTGACAAAGAGGTTTGCATAGACATGAGTTCAAATGACATGGCAACTGATCAAGCTTCTCAAGTTGATCGCAAAACAATAAGAGGTTTGTCACTTGGAACTTTTAATTTTCCCTTTTTCATGAATCTAGTATTTCATGCATTTGGACTTTTTTATTCCGAAGCTTTTTAAATTTCGCAGCATACAAATGCCAACATATAAATTCAAATATAATTTTTTCATATTTTTAATATAATACATTGAATTATAATTGAGAATGCCCTAAAAGAAATACTTTTTACTTCCAAATAGTAAAAGAACATGCTCATAATTTATTGATGACATTGTTAATAAGATCAATGGCTAGGAGAAATAAAAACTCACTAAAAACACATTGTCCAATCTATGAAAGTTAGAAGGTGCCACAAAATAAAATCATGATACAATACATATCACGAAAAGAACTCATGATCTCTGTCAAGCTTGACGTTAAAATAAATCTTGTGTAGATGATCCAAACCGTACAAACTGTAACTAATTTTTCTTAGGTTATTTCTCTTTTTGGTAACAAAGAGATGCACGAAGAAGGAAGTTCAGAAGACGTGGTAACTCCTGTTGAAGACTATAGAATGTGGACGGAGCAAAAGCGCATGACATCAAAATCTAAAGGTTTGTCTCTTTAGACTTTAAATTTTTGTTTTTCATAAATCTTGTGTTCCATGCATTGACATTATTTAGTCCAAAACATTTTAAATTTCACGGTATACAAATTATTAGAAAATGTAATTTGACAAAAGGAGCAGACACATGCGTAAAATAAACTAGGGCAGACCCTATTTCTACTACCCATGTAAGAAAGTCCAACCGTAAAATTTAAGTTAATAAGTGGAGGATGACCACACGTATATAGAAAGTATATAAATCTCATAGTCAAGTGACAGAGATATTTGAACATGCTGATATATTAATTCAAATATAATCTCTTCATCATTTTCAAAACAAGAAGTGCGAAAGCCTTAATGTGCAATTTTTGTAGTCCCGCCAAGAGCGTTGGTCAAGGAAGACCATCGATTATTGTTTGAAGCCACAGTGAAAGGTGATTGGAAAAAATCAAGAAGATCCTCAGTGTAATCCCCACAGCAATGACAGCCAAGATAATGACCATAGGAAGTAATCGCTTTACCATGCTCGAAGTTGCGATTATGGCCACACGAGATCAGTTGGTTGAGAAATTGGTCAAGCAGTTCCCTCCAAAATGTGAAGATCTCGCTACCAGTAAAGCCTTCTCCTATGCGGCCCGGGGAGGAAGAATGAGGATATTAAAGGCATTAGTAGACAAAATTGATGCTGAATCTAAAATTATTGATGATGCCCTAGAGCTTGCTACTGAATCTGCTCCTAATCAAAAGGAGGTTATCTGGTACTTGGCTAGGCGTATAACATCCTGCCCATCAGATGAAATCATGGGCAATCTTCTCCTGGCTGGCCATTTGGGTAGCATTTTACACTCACTCATCTTATCTCCTTTCCTTCATTGTTTACTGAATTAACATTTTTGTTTTTGCATCCCAAAAGACATATGCTTGTATTTAGCTCGCAAATACCCGGAATCAATGAGATTTGAAGATAGAGACGTGAACGATTTGGAAACATTGGCGACAATGACTCGTTACTTTCGTAGTGGAGCTAGACTCAATTTTTGGGAAAACTTTGTTTACAAATGTAGGTATTGGATGCGCTCCTTTTTCTTAGATATGTACAATTCGAGCAACTCTATTCACATGGTGTTCACTCTTTGTATTCCAACTTTTAGTTGTCCCTCTATGCTTGGTTGACACAACATTTGATGACTCCAAGAACACGAAGATGGCTCGAGGTACTTCTATTGATCTGCTTAATGGATGGAGTAATACGAAAAAAAAAAAAAAAAAACGCATTTAATTTAGGCATCTTATTGACAAAATATTTAAGGGACATGGACTACATCTTTGTATACAAGTTAATATCTCAACCATGATGTATGTCACAAACTAATATCTAATGAAACATTTAGAAAGTTAGTGGAGAAGTCTTCCTCAATGTCAAATTGCCAAGTAGAATTATTGGGAGTTGTAGATATTGATTTTAGGTTTAGGTAATGGAGGTTGATTGATCCAAATCGTTTTCTAACATTATCAAGCATTGTAAAATAGAAGCAATTTTCATTTCGTGAGTGCTATATGTGTTTTCTGATTTGTCATCGATTCCTAACTTGCTTATACGATTCTTCTCTCCTCTTCATGATGATAGCTCTATTGGCACTTAAACGATTCAAGATATCACTCTGGAATGTTGCCACAATGTCAGGTACATGAAATTGCCATGTTATATATTGAAAACTGACATTATTCCATCCATGGGTAGAAATCTCTAAATTTAGAGTATATAGTGATACTTTCAGTATGTCCCCTTGAGATCATAGTTATTTATAGGGACAAGCTCTCGATTCCTATATAATGATACGGTTTGATTCTAATAAGTTTAATTTGAAGTTTAAACTATATGTATATATTAGATGAATCTATAATTATATTCAAGCAAAAACAGGTCTATCAATCTGACTGAATTTACCCGTGTATATATTAAAAAAAAGAACTCTTTTTTCTTTTCTTTTTTTCCTGGTATGACCTTTGTGTGTTAATTTGATGCATGCATTTATATTTTCAATCCATATCAATTTTGTTTTGTCGATTCATATCTGAAATCCATCATTTTCTGTCAACTCATATAAATATACATAAGGACACGGCGCAAATGTGAAAGCCTTTATAAACTTTTGATTCTTCATCCTTGGGAAAATTATTTATCTGACATTACGTGCAGCACCTTTCATCAAAAGGAGCGGAGAGTTGAAGTTCAGGCACCATTGCTCGCTTGAATTGGCAAAACTAACTCTTATCGAGATGAAGAAAACTATGAATACTACTGGAACGCTCGAGTCTCTATGGTCTTCAGGTGTTGTCCTCGATGCTGCATCTCGTGGAGTCTCTGAAATTGTGGATTTATGTCTTAAACATTTTCCGGAGTTAATATGGGATATCGACTTTGCAAAAGAACTACTAACAGAAATTGTCAAGGGACGGCATGTTGAGTTGTTTAGACTAGTGAACGCACACAACCCCATTCGACATTTGGATGACGGCGATCTCATTGACCTAATGAAGGCTGTGACCAAATGGTCACCAAGATGTGTGTCCCCTGATGTTTCTGGAGCAGCTTTTCTTCTGCAGAGGGAACTTCAGTGGTTTCAAGTCAGTTCTCCTTGTTTGTTTGCCTCGTTTTTGTGCTCTTTAATTGACACTTGCATTGATTGGTGTCCTTTATTTTCCTGAAGGTAGTAGAAGTTACCAACTTTCCTTCTTTGAAATGGCTGAAATTTCAACTGCATAGAAAACGTACTGGGAAGTTTTTGTAGAACAACGCAAAGAGTTGCACAAGGAAGCAGGGCAATGGATGAAGGATACATCATCATCTTGTAGCCTTGTGGCGACTCTTATCACTACGGTAGCTTTCGCTGCAGCTTTTACTGTACCTGGAGGCAACGACAACAGTACAGGGATCCCAATATTTCAAAAGAATGTCTCATTCATAATATTTGCAGTTGCAGACGCACTCGCTCTCCTTTGTTCTATCACCGCCACGTTGATGTTCTTGGCAATCCTAACGTCACGCTACGCAATTGAAGATTTCCGCCACTCACTACCGAGAAAAATGATACTGGGCCTCACTTTTCTCTTCCTCTCTTTAGTGTATATGCTGGTGGCATTCGGATCTACTCTTATGATTGTCTTGAGTGAATGCTTGAAGTGGGTTTACATCCCAATTATTTCGTTGGCTGCCTTTCCTGTAGTATTGTTCGCAATCTTACAGCTTCCCTTGTTCATCGAAATGGTCGAATCCACCTATCGGCCTCGCCTCTATCATCCCTTGAAGCTTTGGAAGTGATCTTTGTTATTATTGTACAAGGTCATTCCTGTTGTAATCTTTGTTTGTACTTGTTGCTATCATGGAGTTTCTCATGTTTTAAGACACTTGAAGGGTGACATGGGCCATACGCCGCTAAGGCTGTGTTTATTTCCAATAAAATGTTTTTCAGATAACTTTTTCTTAAAATTTCTAGTGTATCGGGCATGAAAATGATTGGTCAAAGAAAACATTGTCCGATCAACAAAAATACGTTTCTATAATTGGGGAAAATGATATTGATTTTGAGAAAAAGGAAATAGTTTTCCTATCTATCTCATGCTAGTTTTGTCTTGTAAGAATAATTATGGCCCACATAATATTATTAATTGATGGTTTGATAATTATTTAAGTACTAAAATGTATTAGCTATGAAAAGTTGCAACTCTTATGAAGAGATACAACTCTTATGAAAATGTGCAATTCTTATGAGAAGTTGCAATTCCTTTGAAGGGATGCAATCCTTATGAAAAGTGCAATTCTTATGAGAAGTAAGGGTTCTTATGTAAAGATGCGACTCTTAAGTGCTTTGACTGGAAAAAAAAAAAAAAATCTATTGAAGGCATTAATAAAGGCACTTATTGATAGTTTATATAAATAGAGTCTAGTCCTCTCTCTCTAGAAAAAACAATGAAATGTTGTATTTTATTCTCCATAAGATGGGATAAGTACACTAATGGTGCCATAAGTTGTGTACGGCGCTCACTTTGGTGCCAAAAGTTTCAGTCGGATCACTTAAGTGCCAAAAATTTTGAAAAACGCTCACTTTGGTGTCAACTCCGATCTGGTTGGCCGGAAATCCAACGTGACATTTTTTTTTATTAATATTTGAAGCCGACGTGGATCGCCGGAAAATACAATCAGCACATAAACAACAAAACGACGCCGTTTAGCGTCTTTTCCCCCCAAATAAGAAACCCTAAATCCCTAAATTCAAGTAGAATCGGAAATTGAAAATCCTAAATCCCCAATTCGACCAATTCGAGTGCATACTTCGATTTTCTCTCAAAGTTATCAGCTTGCTCTTGCGAATGGAGGGCAGAAGCTTCAGCAGCAGCTCCATTCCTATAAAAAAAAAAACGAATTAGATGGTGAGTGTTACTGTTATTGTGGGTTACCGAGTCCAAGAAGAACATCTTGGACTCGGTTGAATCCCGGGAGAAGATTCCATGGGTGCGGCAGATATAGAGAAGGCTCGAAGTACAAATATTTCGAATGGGTTGATAAGAAATTCTCTGATCGAGCGATAGAGGTGATCCTGGAGTTACCTGAAGGCTGAAATCAACCTCCACCTACGTTAATGGACGAGTTGGAGGATGTTGACTCAATGCAAGCTTAAATGAAGGGTTTAACATCTCTGGTCGACCATTTGAAGAGGGAGGTTTCAAGGCTGAAAATTGAAAGAAAATTTTATCGAGCGTTGATTGTGTTTTTATTCTCTTGGGTAGTTTATTCAAATGTGAAGTGAGTAATGAGAAGAAGTTTGTATGTCTACCATAGTCGAAATTTGTATGTCTACCATTTTTGTATGAAGCAAAAGGTTTTGTTGTAATCTATGGTAGAAATGCAAGGTTGGAGTTGAAATGCATTAATTGTGAGCACTTCAGAAATGCAATGTTTGCTTGCTGCATTTTTTATTTGTCCTCTTGATTTGCTGGTTTGAATGGTTTGCTGCAACTGCAAACCATGGCGAAATGGAAGGAATGCATTAGTTTTGAGCACTTTTTATTGTTTAGTTGTGTATTGGCAATGTTTGTTTTGGTTAGTTTTTGCTTCAAATAGAATGGTTGCTGCATTTTTATCGTTGTAATGGTTTGCTGGTTTGCTAGTTTGCTGCAACTGCAAACCATGGCAAAATTAACGACTGACCATTTCAGTGCCAAAAGTTATAAATAGTGATCGCTTTAGTGCCAAGTTTTTATAAAAGTGATCATTTAAGTGCCGCCGCGATTACAAAGTGATCACTTCTGTTGCACAAGTTGTAAATAGTGATCGCTTGAGTGCCAATTTTAAACTTGCACTAGTCGTGGTGCATCTTGCATCTTGTTCTTGCACCGGCTTGGGTTGCTAGTGCATCTTCTTGCAACACAACAGCCCTGCAACGAGATGCACCAACACCTAAAACTGCATCCTGTTCCAGCACATACAACCAGAACCCCACAAATAGCATCAACGCATCAACAACTTCAACCAGCAACACTATATGCACACATCTAAATCTAAAATTTTTTTAATAGCAACCTCATAAGAATATTGCACCAACAGCAAAAAAATATACAGCATAACTAATAACTATCTTGCTAGCTATTAGCCGAAACCAAGCCAAGAGAAAATAACAGAAATAGCTCGTCATTGACATTGATTGATTGTTTACAAAAGAAAAGAAAACATGAACTTCACTCCCCAATCACCGAAGGTTCAGCGCCCTCTTAAAAAAAAACCAATGGTAATATGGAGGCAGCAATTATCATAAGTGATATAATATCCAGCACCCTTCTAAAAAAAGAAAACATAAAAAGAGAGACAATGTCCAGCACCACATAAACTAAAGAGACCATGTCCAGCACCCTCCCATCAGTCAATATGGACAACACCCTGATCTCCTTTTCGTCTTGGAGCTTTGAATTGATTCATAATCCGAGCACTCTTTCGAACTGGATGTGTAGGTTATGTCACCTCCTTTTCCTTGTTTTTGACGGTGTTCTAGCACGTGTCATGTGTTGGTCCATATCATCACTATCGCGCCCAATCGTTGGTTGAGATGGAATTGGTGCTGGGTTCTGTTTGAATGGCTATTTTGCAGCTATACCCACTATCTTCTTCTTTGGAGCACTCTTCTTTGGTTGCACCCTTAATTCTTGAGTTGGGCCACCTTGAGAGAGAAGTACCTCCGAAGTTCTCCTAGGCTACAAAAACATAATGATATTGTCAACCAAATGAATTGAAGTACAACAAATTAAATGCATGAGGCCTACAATTCTTACATTCAAAATAGTCATTCCAGTTCGTTCATCTGTGTAAATCCCATAATTATATTGCTTTAATCTTTTTCCAATAGCCCCTCTTGTTCATTGTGGTGCATCATTTTCAGTAGCAACAGATGGGGAGCAGCCTCTGCAACTTGTGTAGTTGTTCGTCTTCTCACCCGAGAAACACATAACAAATTTAAAATTCAGCCCATAAAAGACAAACACAGCGATGTATAACTTATAGGAACTTTTTTTCTTCTCGTTTGCTCAACAAAGTGGACTCGGTTGTTGTTGTTGTCCTACCTATTCCAGTCCCCCTCTCGCACTTGAGCCTACAACAGGGCCTTTTTCTGGCCCTTTAGAAGGCCTTACAACAATGTACTATATCAGGATCATGACAAACTACAATGAATAATTAGACATCTACTAATTTTCATGGTGGAAACAAATGGAGAAAGCTTATCAAATTACAAGTGCATGATAGAGGAAAAGCACAAGAGAATCCAGTACACATGGTCAACCATCAAACTCTATCGAATAGGAAATGTAAAGTTACTAAGGTAAAGAGGATACTTACTTTACAGTAGGACTTTTTGTTTGCCCTTCAATAGGCATTACCGCAAGGCCTTCCTGTCCTACCTTCACTAGGCCCAACAAGAAACTCTTCGCAGGGCCTTCGTCCTACCTTCAGCCATTACATCTTGTTGTTGAGGTCGCCTTTTCAGCTCACAACCTTTCTTATTGTGCCATTCCTTGCGGCAATAGGAGCATTTCATCTTTGAGCCAGTCCTACTCATCCTCTGACTTGATGCATTTTCCTGCTGCATTCTTCTTTTCTTTTTTGGCCTTCCAATTTGCTTCTTCAGCGGCAAAGGTAGAGGGTTTTCATGATTTGTTGGCTCCTAATATTTGTTGCTTCTGATAGGCTGTATCATGAATTGGTATGAAGCAAGGTATGAGCTTTTTTTGTATCAATCACGTAGGTAATCATCTGGGTTTTCTTACTTCATCTGAATAGCACAAATTGATTGGGTACAGGGAATTCCATTCAGTTGCCAGGCTCGGCATGAACAGTTTCTTCTATCCAACTTGACAACATACTTATCTTGATTTTGAATAATTTCATATCCATTATCTCCATTCCAAACTGGATGGCGTAACCTACTAGCAGAATAATGTTGGCATCCAATCTCTTCATAATCCTAGGGCCATAGTCTCTAGTCCATTTCGTAGCCTCATCTCTTTGCCTATGCAGTCTAGTCATCACCATCACTCGAATATCATCAAGCATGCTGATGATTGGTTTGCACCTAACCTCTAAAATTCTGCCATTGAAAGCTTCACTGAGGTTGTTATCAATGATGTCGCATTTGAACTCTTCGCTGAAAAAGGCTCAACATTAATGCTTAGCTTATGTCTGGAAAAGTGCATCAAAACCTTCCTTTGTCAGTTGCAACAATCCTTGTTTGGCTAATCTGAAATCAGCTATGTTGGTACTCTTTGCTATCTGCCAGAACTGCTTCTGCAGCCTATCTCCTTTGAAGTTCCTTGACCAGTTTGCATATATGTGCCTCGCGCACATTCTATGCTCAGCATGTGGCATCAACTCAGCCAATGCATAAATAGGTTCCTACAAAAATTCAAACCAATAAATACAAGTCAGGAAAAAGATGCAAATGATTAATATTAAAAGGGAGTGAATTAATTAATAATGAAATTACCTTCTCGTTGATTGCTCATGAATGTCCATCCCCCTCATCGGTTATCTCAAGGTCAGCCGTTAAATTTTTGAGAAACTAGGACCAAATATCCTTGTTCTCTATCTTCACCACTGCCCAAGCTATCGGAAACATTTGATTATTTGCATATCTCCCGCAGCAGCCAACAACTCCCCTTGCACAAACCCTTTAGAAAGCATCCATCTAATCCTATAACTCTTCTACAACCAGCCTTTTAACTTTTTTCCTTCTTCTTCTTCCTCTAACTAGTTGCCGGCGAGATGCCCCCGACCTTCACCTAGCCACCGCGAGGTTGGCATCGCTCGGCTGGGCGACACCAACCTCGCGGTGGCTAGGCGAAGCTCAAGGGGACCTCGCCAAGGGCGAAACGAGGCTCCCGTGAGGTCGCCGGGCCTTGTTTGGCCTATCACCAACCATCACCAAGGTCGGCAATCGGCTAGGAGTAGAAGAGGAGGAAGAGAAAAAGAAAGAAAAGAGAAGAGAAAAAGAAAGAAAAGAAAAGAGAAAATGCTTGTTTTTTGAGTCGTTCTTAGGAACAAAGAGGCAATTTTTTATTTTTTATTTGTATCTGCTCCAAATCTATTCCCAAGAATAAAAACCTACACAAATGGATTTCTGTTCTCAAGAATAAAGAAATAAAGAAACAAAAACGTTACTAAATGCACTCTAAATTATATTCAAAATCTATTACTAAACTAAAATGAGGCATTGCTCGAATGATTTATTACCCTTAATTGAGATAGCCACTTCGAATTCAAATTAGGTTACATGAAGCAACTCCTACAATAATGTAAAATGGTCTTTTGTATAAGATAGATTGAAGAAGCGGATTGGATCGAGTTTTGATAAGTGGAATTCGATTCAAGGTATCATGTCACATTAAGATTATTATTAATTAGTGTGAATATATTCCTATATATGTACGGATTGGACCGAGTCTAATAAATAGTTGGTCCCCCGCGGTAAATACTTGTGACTAGACATCTAGCTGTACAACTTTAAGTACACAATAATCCACATGTGACTGTGGAGAGATCTTGTACGCTCTAGCCCTACCATATCCCTCCTGTATTTAATTATGTGTCATTGTGTCCACTAGACAATTCCAATTTATAGGCCTACAAAAAAAGTTACGGGAAAAAATTAATGATTGTTAGTGTCAAAAATTCTAAATCAATATATCAATGTCATATTTACTATGAACTAATTTTCGTATTACAAAAAATCTTGAGTTGGTATGCTATTGTGACAAATCTACTGAATTTTTAGGATAAAATTAGGGAATTCAGCATATTTTTAAAATGTGAGGAAGTTTTCAGGTAAAATTAGTAGGTTTGCCAATCTAAGTTCATTTTCTTTAGATCTAGCTCCCGAGGACGACGTTGTTTAGGAAACCCAATCATTCTAAGTTCACATGTTAGATCCACATTGCAAGCCGATCATCCAAGTTATTTGCCACATGTGTTTCCACACTTGCATTTTAACGGGGATATTAGAGGGAAGCTGTTGACACAAAAAAGTGCCTGAATTCCTGACCGAAGACTGGGACTTGGAGAGGGCGAGCAAGACGTGATAAAAGTAAAATTTTGTTGGGAGCTTTTAGTTGGCAAATATAGACGATCAACGACTAAAAAAGATTTGCAAACGGTAAAAACGAAAGGAAATTATTAATTCCTTAAATACGAGTGTCGATGAACAAAGGGTGGTTTTATAAACAAGAAGGCCACGACCGAAACAAATCACTACGAGCTAGGAACCAGGTAATTGTCCAAGTAATGGGACCAATAGTTTCAGACACAGTTCGCTTGGGCAGGCCTGTATGGCTATCGAGAAATGGAACTGACACGATCATGATGTAGTGGAGCCGAAGATCTCGAAAGCTTAGCTTACGACCATAAAAGCCGGGAAAAATGGGCCGTTTAAAACATTAGGAAGTCGAGCCCCAAGTTACGAAAGTATCGGCCATTGCTAGACGTGAAAAGTGGAGAAGTGCTATTGATTATCGAGTAGCGGCCCAGCGGGCTTGTCTAGTAACCGTATATAAGTACATGCTGCTGAATTTTAGAGCCATGCTGCTTTCTTTTATAACCGCCGGAAATAACTATAAGTGTTAGGATTCTAGTCAGAGTAAAGCACCGTCAATCAAGCAATGAATATAAATTATTTAATTTTATCTTCGTGTTATCTTTACATTTCAATATTTTTTTACACGTTCGGCCGCGATTGCCTCAAGTCTTCATACCTTTAATTTTCTTGGCACATCCTTTATCAATTTTTATATCGATTTACATTTCGAAAGGTATTTTTGTCCGTAAACTTTTGACGAAATAGAAATGAACGGAGAGTAAATTTATCACAAATATATCGATTTAAAATTTTATATAATAAAAAAATTAATTTTGAATAAATTTTTGTTGCACACCAATTTAGAATTCTTTGTGGTGATCCAAAAACTAAAAACTAAACTAATGCCTACAAATGGAAAAAATTTTCGTACGCGTTTAAGCATCTACCCACGACCGTTGTAAATTTCGGTGCACTTTGAAATGGAAACTTTTTATTGACTAACTAATATATTATATTAAATTACAATGTGAGGGCCCAGAAAAATAATATATTAAATCAAATTAAATAATACCGGCTGAAGTAACCGAAGGCAACATGCCGCACGTGCCTTTGAAAAGGACCACGGAGTTCAGAAGTTCGGTGCGGATAGGATAAGATCGCTATATAGATATATATACACATACAAAATCAATTATTTATTTTTGGAAAAATAAAAGAAAAAAACTGAAAAAGGGGAGAGCGTCATCAGCGATACCACGACACGGTCTAATTCTAATCATTATTGGTCCGTCCCTAAACTCCTCTGGCCTGCTCTTACGTTGTCTTCACTTTCGCCTGCTGTAGCTCCAATTCAAATGGCTTTTATGCTTCCCTTATTTTTCAAAAAGTACCGTAAAACAATCCTAAATTATAGACATTATAACATCAATACCCAAATTTATATGTCACAAAAATCTCAAATTTGCATAGCATGACAAAAATCCTCGATTTTTGTCACGTTGGTATAAGTTTAAGATTAAAATGGGGAAATCATCCCAAACTGTATTTTATACGAATGTTAGTTCGATCTTGAACTTTTTAATTTTACCAATTCAGTTATAAACCTTTGTGTGAAATTCTAACCAATTTCCATTGGCCAATTTTTGCCAAAAATCGTGAACATGGCGATGTGCTACATAGGATTAACACCGACAATTGACTGCATGTCAAGATAGGACTAGATTAAAATTTCACATAAAAATTTAGGATTGAATTAATATCTGTACAATATGTTTATTTTTTTTCTTAAAAAATGGGGATATTAGCATAGCAAAGGGATAATTTTTTTTTTTTTTTTTTACACAGTAAAAATTGTAGGTATTCGTATCACGATAAATATTAAATATTTGTTGACATTAATTATTATTATTATTATTATTATTATTATTATTTATCATCGATTCATTTTAGCGGGGAGAAAGGACAATCCTTGCTACGAAGTGCATGGTGACACGTAGCCAAATAGAACAATAATTGTAAAAGCGATGTTGATCGTGGTGACCTTAACAAAAACTTGTTACACATGGTTTAAAGATTAAATTAGTGAAACAGTGTTGTGATCACCAGAATGTTTTAGAAGTTTCGCATAATTATATGGCGTCAATTATTATTATTGTAAAGTGGAAAAGGTGGATTTACATCTATAAATTTCGGAATTGACATATTAAAAAAAAAAAAACGAATGTTGAAATTAGTAGTGGAGGCTACCTAAGTAGAGTTTTTTTTTTTTTCATTGTTTGAATTATTGGTCACTTTCATTTCTTTATTGACCAATATAAAGGATTGAAGGATGTAGACATAATCACATATCTAAATTTAAAAATTATAATAAAAATCCCTATTTTTGAACCATCGCTTTAACTCCTCGTCTTCACCAAAATCACCGATACTTAACTTGAATGCTTGATATGAGCCGAAAACTACCAAGGACCCATTCCCGTCCGCATTGTATAGTAAGTTCAAGAATTGGAGTTTGGACATACAATGCGCCATGAAAGTTGTGAATCAGATGATGGACAACTTGGTGAAGAACATGTTTGACATCTCGATATGAGCTGAATCTAGGATTCAACGTCGAAGCGAATTTTGCCGAGAAATTTGTAGGACCTCTTTCATGTATAGAATTTGCCAAGTCTCTCTATGCAGGTTGCAAAATGAGTGTAAAGATTTGAAGAATAAGGAGATGTTCCACAGTCTGGAAAAAGTACAAGCAAATTCAATCTTTGTTTCGTTTAAGTAGCGTCTGTCGTGTATCCTCTTATTGGCTCAGCTGTAAAGGCTTTTGCACCATAAGGGTTTTGATTCATTGTCGTAGCTTCAAATATAAGTAAAATTCATCTACTGTTGTTTTGTGATAACTTACTGATTGAACTCATGAGCATTAGCGCTCCTTTGGGGAAAGTTTTGGTGCCTAATTCACTAGTTGCAAAACTGAATAAAACGACTGACCTACCCGAGCTATAATTAGCAAAAATTACCTTGCTATAAAAACTTTTAGTTACACAAATAATTCAAAAGATCTTAGAAGAGGAGAGATGCATCATTACAAGGCAATGGAAGGACAGGGATCACGAACTCTTCGAATAATTTACAGACTGGGTCTTTCAAAGAAGTTGCCCAAGCCTAAAGCCAATTTCAAGCTAGTGGGCAATTCAACTCAACAAGACATCTCAAGAAAGGGTCAAAGAGGCCGTAACATACATGAAAATGGAGCTCAGCAACATGCTACACTCGCAAGTTGCCGCTCCTAGTCTTCGAAGCCATTTAGCGAGTCTTTCAGATGCTTCTTTCCAAATTACTATACCATCTATCTGGTTCCTTGCTCTGCATATTTTATTCTCTCGCTCATAAGAATAAAGCACGAGGGCCAACTTTATAATAACTGTGGAATGTCTACTACTTAAATATGGGCATCTAAATGCAATACATAACTCAAACAAGATTAGAAAGGGGAAAAAGAAGTCCAAAATCTGATGACCAAGAAGATAAATAATGCAATACAATCTTCCTACTATCTTCTTACTGCAAAATTCGAGGCATCCTCAATTCGACATTCTCATTCTCGGCACCCAGATATCGATGTTTTGGATTTGTCGAGGATATCCTGTGGCACCACAACCCTGAACACCGCATAGTGATACGATTCAAGCTTTTTTCCCCCTGTAGCCAGTGAACACTGCCCAATGCTCCAGCACACAGATTTGGAAAAGCGTAAAACACACGCCTGATTCTCTGATGCACAAGTGCCATCGCACACCTTAAACAAGACGAGATGTAGCAGAAAAGTTCAATATCAGGAATTTCATCACTCTATTTCAAAAAATCTACAACTCTTTAACGCTTGTTACGCCAAATGAATTGCAACTCCCCATGTTATTTTCTCCAGATCTCAAATGCGAAAAATATCTAATCTGTTAAATTAATGTCTCGATTTTGAATTCGGATAACGATTTGTTAAACCGAATTTTATTAATAAAGATTTCCTAAGTACTCTTGAAGATTTACAAAAGAGGAGATAAAGATCAAATAAAGGTTTCCTCTTTGAGCACACGCATATAAAAGGGAAAAGAAGCCTACGTAAAAGTGTTGCTGCTGAAACCCTACGAGGAGCCGCCGCTGCACAACGTCAAGTGAAGCCACCCAAGCGATCAAGAAAAGGAGTTCTTGTTTTCGGCGTTTGGTTTTGAGCTTGAATGCGCAGTAATTTTGTGCTGTGAGTTTATACCCAAGTGAGTGATTTATTTATAAACACTTAGAGTTTGGGGCTAAATCTAGGTGTGGGAAATACTTGAGCGATTGTAAACTCGATTCTCCGATTTTAGTGGATTATTTGCTCTTGGCTCTCCCCGTGGACGTAGTACCGATACTCGGACCAAACCACGTAAATTTCCGGTGTTCTTATTTTTCTCGTTAATTTCTCTGGTGATTTCACGTTGACGTAAATTGCAAAATCCTGGTAATTCCACGTATTATAACCCAACAATTGGTATCAGAGCTTGGGGTTGGATTTCTTGATTGCGATTTGGGGCTTTTGCTTGTCTAATTATTATCTGGAATTCTGTTATTGCAATTATGTCTGAGAGGAAATCTGAGATTGAGAAGTTTGATGGGAGCAACAACTTTGTGTTATAGAGCATCAAGATGCGAGCTTTATTGACAACGCAAGGTTTGGCCAAGGCACTGGATGGTGAAGATGAGTTGCCGATTATCATGAAAACCTCAAAGAGGGTAGAGTTGATGGAAAAAGAAAAGAGCATAATCCTATTAAATTTGACGGATGAGGTCTTAATAGAGATTGCTTTGAGGAGAAGGATGCCGCAGCATTATGGGCAAAACTTCAAGCACTCTATGTGAAGAAAGGTTTGAACAATCGCTTGTATATGCTGAAGAAGATGTTTCAATTTAGATATACTGAAGGTACGTCTATCAGAACCCACCTAGATGAATTTAATAAACTCATGTTGGATCTGAAGAACGTCGGTAAGATACTTGATGGTGAAGAACATGGTATGATGTTGTTAGCCTCTTTACCAGAGTCATGGGAGCACTTTACTGATTCGCTGTTGCAGGGGCGTACTACTATTACCTCAGAAGAGATAAAGTCCACCTTATTCTCTAAGGAGTGGCAGAGAAAGTTGCGAGATGATGGTCAAGCGCAAGGAGTAGTGCAAGCACTAACGATTCGGGGTAGAGAACAACATCGAGAGCCTAGTAGCAGCAGAGGTAAAAGCAGATCAAAATCACGCCATAGAAAGTTTAAGGGACACGTGAAGTGCTTTGAGTGTCATGAGGAGGGGACATTAGGAAAGATTGTCCAAAGCGGAGGAATAAAGTTGATAAGCAGAATGCCACAAGCAATGTGGCAAACGTTGCTGAGGGGAGCGCTAGTGATGCAGAAGCTGTCTTATGTGTGACTGCTATTTCGTCAGGAGACGAATGGGTGCTAGATTCGGGGTGTTTTTATCACATGACGCCTCATAAGAACTGGTTTACTACTTACCAGACTGCAGATGGTGGTAGGGTTCTTTTGGGGAATAATGCAGTCTGTAAGGCTGTGGGGATAGGGACAATCCGGATCCGGATGCACGATGGGGTGGTGCGCACATTGACAGATGTGAGGTATGTACCGGAGCTCAAGAAGAACCTTATTTCTCTGGGGACACTCGATGACATCGGGTGTAGGTACACTGCTGAAGGTGGAGTACTGAAGATCTCTCGAGGTGCCATGACAGTGATGAAGGGGAAGAAAGTTAATACTCTCTATCATCTACTGGGAGAGACCGTGATCGGAACTGCTGCAGTTTCATCAGGTGAGTCAGATTATGATTTGACTCAATTATGGCATATGCGTTTGGGGCACATGAGTGAGGCAGGTATGACGATGCTGAGTGAAAGGGGGTTGTTGAAGGGTCAGAAGATAGGGAAGCTGGACTTATGTGAGCACTGTATCTATGGGAAGCAGCATCGTGTTAAGTTTACTACAACTATTCATTCGACCAAACGACCAGTTGAATATATTCACTCAGACGTCTGGGGCCCGTCTTTGGTTCCTTCGAAAGGAGGTGCCCGATATATGCTGACATTTATCGACAATTATTCGAGGAAGGTATGGGTATACTTTCTAAAGCACAAATATGATGTGTTTGATCGGTTCAAGAAATTTAAGGCATTGATTGAGAAGCAATCAGATAAACAAATCAAGTGCTTGAGAACCGATAATGGCATGGAGTTCTGTGGTAAAGATTTTACTGAGTTCTGCGAAAAAGAAGGTATTGTAAGACACCGCACAATACTTGGGACACCACAGCAGAATGGCGTTGCAGAACGGAAAAACATAACTTTGCTTGAGCAAGCTCGATGCATGCTTTCGCATGCAGGACTTGGCAAGGAATTTTGGGTCGAAGCAGTAAACATGGCATGTTACCTGGTAAATCGATCTCCATTGTCTGCTATCAAGTGGAAGACTCCTGAGGAAGTATGGTCGGAGAAACCTGTTGATTACTCCGGATTACGTATATTCGGATGTCCTGTGTATGCTCATGCGAGTGATGGTAAACTTGAGCCAAGGGCGAAGAAGTGCATATTTCTGGGTTATGCACATGGGGTGAAAGGCTACCGGGCCGTGGTGCACGATCCCGCATCACCCGATTTTCTAATCAGTAGAGATGTGATTTTCGACGAGACTATAATGCTTCAACGGAGGAGTTCTGAGACACAACCAGCAGAGAAGACAGATCATGGTGTTAGTAGTGAGGTGGAGCTTCAGGTGGAGACTCCGGAGACCTTGAAGGTAACAGAAGTTGAGACTGCAGATGAAGCCGTAGTTCCTAAAGTCGGTGATAGTAAACAACCAGCAAAGCCGCAGCAGACTATAGCCGCAAATAGACAGAGACGGCAAATTAAATCACCGGTACGTTATGGTTATATAGATATTGCTTATGCATTGACCGTAGGTGATGAGGTGGAGACAGATATAAGCCTTCGTCTTATTCCGAGGTGATGACTAGTTCGGAGCC
Organism: Eucalyptus cloeziana; assembly: GCA_014182715.1. NCBI lineage: Eukaryota > Viridiplantae > Streptophyta > Magnoliopsida > Myrtales > Myrtaceae > Eucalyptus > Eucalyptus cloeziana. The sequence goes on along the minus strand of CM024636.1, from coordinate 46,380,733 downwards.
GTCGCAAAGTGGCTAGGGGCTATGAGTGAAGAGATAGAATCTCTCCATCGAAATCGACATGGGAGCTGGTCAAAGTACCCAAGAGCCAAAAGATTGTCGGAAGTAAATGGGTCTTCAAATGGAAAGAGGGCATTCCTGATGTCGAGGCAGCGAGGTATAAGGCGAGACTTGTGGCGAAGGGGTATACACAACGTGAGGGCATTGACTACAATGAGGTGTTCTCTCCTGTGGTAAGACATACTTCTATTCGTGTTTTACTTGCCTTAGTTGCTTCGCAGGATCTCGAGTTAGAGCAGCTAGATGTAAAAACTGCGTTTCTTCATGGTGAGTTGGAGGAGCAGATTTACATGAGGCAACCAGAGGGATTTGCTATTCCGAGTAAGAAAGATCATGTTTGCTTGTTAAAGAAATCTTTGTATGGGCTGAAACAATCTCCTAGGCAATGGTATAAACGTTTTGATACTTTCATGGCTAGTCAAGACTATTCAAAAAGTCAGATGGACAGCTGCGTTTACTATAGGAGATTGGAGAATGGTTATTTGATTTATCTACTCTTATATGTTGATGATATGCTGATAGCAGCTAAGAATATGTCGATATTGATGTGCTTTGAAGAGGCGTTAAATGCTGAATTTGAGATGAAAGATTTAGGTGCTGCAAAGAAAATTTTGGGTATGGAGATTTTGCGTGACGGGGGTGCAGGGAGTTTTACGTCTATCTCAAAAGAAATACATTGAGAAGGTAGTGACACGTTTTAACATGCAGTCAGCAAAATCTGTAAGTACACCTTTAGCAAAGCACTTTAAACTTTCAGATAAATTATCACCGCAGACTGAGGAGGAGGAGGAGCATATGTCCCGTGTTCCTTATTCTAGTGCCGTGGGTAGTATTATGTATGCTATGGTGTGCACTAGGCCTGATATTTCACAAACTGTAAGCGTGGTTAGTCGCTATATGAAGCGTCCTGGTAAAGCTCATTGGGAAGGCTGTGAAGTGGATCCTCGATATTTGAAGGGGACAATAGACGTGGGTATAGTATACCGGAGGGACAACAATGGTAGTGAGACCACTGGTTTTGTGGATTCGGATCATGCCGGTGACTTGGATGATTGCAGGTCTTTAGCAGGGTATGTATTTACGCTAGCAGGTGGTGCAGTTAGTTGGAAAGCATCCTTACAGGATCACATTGCCTTGTCTTCGACTGAGGCAGAGTACGTGGCACTAACTTTTGTAGTGAAAGAGGCGATATGGTTACAAAGTTTGCTCTCGGACTTTGGGTTAGAACAGAAAAGTGTGGATATACACTATGACAACCAAGGTGCGATATATTTGGCATATAATCCAGTTTATCACGAGCGAACAAAGCATATCAACATCGGTACCACTTCATCCAAGATGTCTTAGCTAAGGGTATTGTTATTGTTAAAAAGATTGCTACAGACAGATAACCCGGCAAACATGATGACTAAGTTTGTTCCTTTGGCGAAGCTCAAGTTCTGCTTGAGCTCTATTGGCGTCTGTGGAGAGTGAGCGCCCGTCGGGGCATTGGGAGAGCAACATGAATGATGAGCACTATAACTTGGTTTCAAACATCGAGCCAAGGTGAAGAATTGTTAAATTAATGTCTCGATTTTAAATTCGGATAACGATTTGTTAAACCGAATTTTATTAATAAAGATTTCCTAAGTACTCTTGAAGATTTACAAAAGAGGAGATAAAGATCAAATAAAGGTTTCCTCTTTGAGCACACGCATATAAAAGGGAAAAGAAGCCCTACGTAAAAGTGTTGTTGCTGAAACCCTACGAGGAGCCGCCGCTGCACAACGTCAAGTGAAGCCACCCACGCGATCAAGAAAAGGAGTTCTTGTTTTCGGCGTTTGGTTTTGAGCTTGAACGCGCAGTAATTTTGTACTGTGAGTTTATACCCAAGTGAGTGATTTATTTATAAACACTTAGGATTTGAGGTTAAATTTAGGTGTAGGAAATACTTGAGCGATTGAGCGATTGTAAACTCGATTCTCCGATTTTAGTGGATTATTTGCTGCCGGCTTTCCCCGTGGACGTAGGTACCGATACTCGGACCGAACCACATAAATTTCTAGTGTTCTTATTTTTCTCGTTAATTTCTCTGGTGATTTCGCGTTGACATAAATTGCAAGATCCTGGTAATTCCACGTATTATAAACCAACATAATCTACAAAGAGGACAGGAATGCAAAGTGCATGTGCAAAGAATCAGTACTGTCCAAGCAGAATCTCGGATATTTTGGGCAAAGGGTAACGAGCCCAATAGGCTGCACAAGCACCAAACCAGACAGTTGCAGCTGATTTGTTTAACTTACATTGTGCATGGTTCCCAAACAAGGTAGATGTCATTGCCAGTGCATAAATACGGTCTAATAGAGAGATCGCCATTTCCACGAGCAGCATCATTTTTTTCATCATTGTCGACCTGAATTCCCACAATGAATATTGGTTAGATGCAGTTTCACATGTTCCTCAGATTGCAGAAATGTGATTGCCATTAAGCAATTCAGAGAAACTATCTGACTTTCGATATCAAACCGTTTCTTCAATTATGACAGCAATGAATCTTGAAGACCAGCCAGACAAGTGAGATTACACCTCTCCAGTTCCCCGAAACATGTCACGCCCATCTTCATTTGGAAAAGCACGGATCCATGAAGCACAGATATTTTCTTATCAAGGAGAGCTCTGACTTGTTATCTATCCTGAGCAATGTCGCGTCTGCTCATTCGTTTTACTTTGAGGTGTTATCCCCGGCACAAGTGGAATGGGTGGCTTGGGCATTTTAGTTTTCTCCACCAATATCACTTGGGTAGTCAGGACTGTCCCCGCAATGGATACTCTGTTTTTTTGCGCGCACCTTGAAACCTCACATGGATCTATCACTCCAACAACGAGAAGATCTTCACATTTTCCCATCATTGCATTGTAACTGATTTCCCAATACATGTTCAGGTTGACTCTACTACGGTATCACCATCTGCTCCTTGCATTAGTTGCGATGGCTTTCGCAGGAGCAAGGAGTGCCTGCAATTGCAATCTGTAATTGACCACCTATAAGAACAGAGAAACCGCTAAAACAACAGCAAAATGCTAGAAACGATCCTCTACTTGATGCATTCCGCTTAGAATGGCCAAGAGATTATCGAAGAAACAAGGCAGGTTATCAATCAAAAGAAAAACTAGAACATGGTTTCCTCAAGACCCCACAAGAGGTTGTTACAATATAATTTCCTCAAGCCTACATGGCTTGAGCCCAAGTCCACAGAGGCCTGAGGTCGAGCTCAGGACACGGCGCATCCTCTAAAAAAGGCACAAAGATCACTGTGCACACCTATATTGACGACTGCCGGGGGACGCTTATTGGAGATATCATACTTTTGCTATGACATCAGAACCAACCTGCTCCTCTTGATCTTTCCATGTTGCTCCTCAACACAGGGATACACTCGGAAAGATATACATAAAGCTGCAACACCACCAGGCTCCATTCCCTCATTCATATCAGCAAATGTGGGCTACTTTGCATCCTCTATTCTAAGTTTCCGGTCTTCAAGTTCCACCACATCCCACCTTAATTGAATGCACATTGCTTACTATGGAATGGACATATATAAGATATTTATCCGGAATGACAAAACTAAATTGCTGGGTGAGGGACGCGTTCAGCTGACAAGAGAAGAGAATCTGGTGGCAGTGGACATGGGGCGCTGCCTGCCGAGGAGATATATGCCGGGCACTACAGTAAACAAGCGAGGGAACCGCGAGATGGGAGCGAACGGCCCTTAGCTGGGTGAAGATGGACTGAACAGTGAACATAGGCGAGCACTGGCGAGAGGGGACACGAACGGTCGCCGAGAGAGCAGGGCAGCGGCAAGGGTGGAAACTGGAGAGAGAGAGAGAGAGAGAGAGAGAGAGGAGGGGATGTACGGATAAAGTCGCACGAGACTAAAACAGGGTTTTGCTCATTTATAAAAGAAAAATCGTTCTAATCGCAGCCGTTGATTTCTCATGATCTCACGGTAGAGAATGTCGATCCTAGTCTAATCAATCCAACCGTATAGATCCACTTGATCTAACGGTGATAGCTATTGGCCCTCGTCTCTTAAATTTTAACGTAGGAGATTGGGTCCATGTAATGGTTGAAGTCGTCAATTCCCCTCCAACAAATTCCGCAAGATCAAATCACTTTGTCCATTTAACGGTTCCAAAGAACTTCTTTTGGATATATGAGGTTGGATTTCTATTTGTGATGCGTTGACGTAAATCAAATAGCGGAAGTTGCAAAAATCATCCTCATTATTACCCGACATTTGGTTTTGGCCATGTAAAAATATTTCATTACAATTTATTCGGCAAGTCAGTCTCCTATGGCAACAATTTTTTATTCAAAAGTGGACGAAATATGCTCGATCAACACCAAGTATCGACACATGGTACTTATGCCTACGAGCTTCTAAACACAAGTACACTTACCATCCTCATACTTTTAGGAATTTTTGAGTTTTAGTTGGTTCTGGCAATAATTTTAGTCCCCTTATTAATTTCATTTGTAAATGTCCTCATAGCATTGATTATAACAATTTTAGGTACATTTTCATTTCACATGAAATTTTAGTGATGCAGGCTATCATTTAAATACATTGTATATATGTGTATAAGGGTTTTATAGTTGATATTGATGGCATTGTTATTTACATTTGACCTCCTTTTCAAGATATATCACGCGTATAAATGCGAATCATGACAATTCTTGCTGTCACACGAAGTACGAACTTAGGAGAGTTCACGATCGTGATCGAATAAATTCACACGACCAACCGAATAAATTCACACCGAATAAATTCTGCCGGGCATCACATCGAAGTCTATAATGCGCCGGGAATTACATCAAAGCATCCTGCGAAGCATCCTGCAAAGTCTATAATGCCGCCGGGCATCACATCGAACCAGTCTGTAAAGCATCCTAAAGGTGCTTTACATTATTAGGTCATGACAAAGTCTATAATGCCCCCAGAATGCGTTGTATAAAACAAACTTCCATCAGAAATCCAATAAGAGTTGGCTAAAAGAGTTGACTCCTGTACGCACTCTCCAATAATTTTCTAAATCTCTTTTCTCTCTTTCTTCTCCCATGACATGTGTACAATTCGAGAAGGGTCCTCAATAATTTTATAAGGAATTGCAAATTTTCAGACTTGCCCGTGTCCCCTCCCACGGTACATGGAAAAACGTAAATATGAGCTAATTTAATCGATTAACTTTCCATCAAAATTTTTTGTCTCCCCATTTTCCGTACTTTTTAAAAATAAGCATAAATTCCATATTCAGTTAACTTAGGTCTAATGTGAATAGAGTTATTTAGCCATTCCAATTATTCTATTCTTAGAAAAAAAAAATCTGAAATTAAGATTTTGAGAATACTTACATTAACTAAAAGTATATGATGATTTTATTAATTGAGGATGAAAATATTCTCACCTTATGAGGTAAAATCAAAGATGTCAATTCTTTCGTGAATAACACATTAGCGCAATTCAGGCTCAAATTATGTTAAAATGTTTTTTGAGTTGGCAATAAAAATAAAAGTTAAGAAAAAAAGTAGTGAAGAGAATGATTTTCCTCATGTTGTTCATAAAGTACAGATAACGACTACGAATGCAAAAATTATGGATATTTATATTACATATATTGTCATTGTAAAAGTATATATATATATATATATATATATATTGGTACATACAATCTGAAAAAGGAAATACAAATCTATTTACCATATAAGTTATATGTTAAAAATAAAAATGAATTGTTTTGATTATGTAAAATCTATTTGTGTCAAGAAAATTTCACATCGCCATTGTACAAGATAAAATTCCATTAAAATATGATTTATATTATGTACACTGTTGATGTAAAAGTCTTTTTTTATACCAGCAGTCTTAGGAACACAAACCTTAAATCTACATGCTAAACATAAAAATCGTAATATTTGTCATTATTTTTGCACCGCCGGCAAACTGAACAAAAATATATGGAAATATGTTTTTTGCAAAAAGGGAATGGTGGAAGAAAAGAAAAAAAAATAAATAGGAATTCTATAAAATTTCTGACGTCATAAAATTTGGAGATGTGGACGTCATTCGGGAAAAGAGAAGGGTACATCGTCTTTACAGCTGGAACTTTGGCTCCATCCCCAGGTCGATTATAAATAGAGAAGACCCATGGGAGCAGAAAACAACTTCGACTACAACCCCTTGAAATTACTTCTCCGCTTTAGAGTTTTTCCTGCTCGCGGCACGACACGGCACGGCATGGAAACCTCCATGGGTATCCAAGACAGTTCGATTCTGAAACCATCGCCAGGTATGTTCTGTTCTTTCCTTTCTTATTCTGATTTGATCCCAAATGGTGATGGAAAAATTGGAAAAATGCCGCTTTTTGGGGTTAATTTCTAAGTAATATAAAATGGTAACATTTTTATTTTTTTATTACTTAACAAGTGTCCTACACTTTATAAAGAAAACCCTAGTAAAAAAGGAAAGAATGTGAAAGGAGAATAATTTGTGCTGAACTTGAGGGCATGTTTGGTTTGAGAAAATTTTCCAATTTCCTGTTTTTCTTTCCACAAGTTTTCAATTAAAATACATTTCGTAGAAATTTTAGTTGTCGTGTTTTCAACATCTGAACTTTAAAACTCAAAACGACCAATTTGACAGTATTTTTATGAGGTTTGCTTTAAACAACTAAACCCAACATGTTTCTATAACTTTCATTCCTATTGAAAGCTCTTACTTTTCACCCTCCAAACATCTTTTCAAGAAAATGAAAGTTGAAAGAAAGAGCGATTTTCACTAAAACAACTTCATAAACCGAATGTACCCTAAATATCTCGATGGATTTTGTTTTTAGTAAAATAGTGGAATAATACATGAGCCGACTAAGCTGGAACTCATACAATTATAGTAGTACTCTTAACCCGAGTCAAGGGTACCTAAAATCACGCGTTGGACTCAAGTACGTATACTAAAAAGACATTGCTTAGAATTTTCTGGTGTGACCAACAGAAAATAACTTCTAAATAATTTTTTTTTGTCAGTCCTATTCTATTCCTACTCTAACTCTCACTCTTAGACTTTTGCCCTACCTCCTTGCAGGGCGTGAGAGTCGAAACTCACTTCTGAAACTAATTTGTCCCCACCCCAACCCCCTGAGAAGGTGGGGATTCGAACCCTCCACCTCCCCTTTCCAACTAAATCATCAGAAAAATTATTCTTTTTGAAAAAGAGATTACCTCCAAATTATTAGGGGACGCAAAATTGTTTTTTTCCTAGTAATCTTAACAAAGTGATTTAAATTGTCACCATAGAACAGCATGAGGACTGGACTTATAACCAAACAAAGTCTAGGGGCTAAAAGTGAGATTTCCCCACCTACTGAGACCGAACAAAATGAAATATCCCCGGACTAAAAATGCAAAAGCTAATATAATTAATTTAGGAAAAAATATAAAAAAAAAGTCATAAATCTATTGTATTATTTTTAATTTAATAATAAATTGTTATTGATGCCAATTTAATTCTAAATTTTTTGACCTAGTAACAATTTAGTTATTCGACTAGTTTTGGAATATGACAACTTTTGATAATATTTTATATATTTGTTGAATTATTTATCTATTTTTCCTTTTTTTTTCTCCTCCTTCCTTTGGTCATTGTTGGACTCTTGTGATTAACTAGAGGTGAAGGTCGACAATGTCGATCTCGTTGGCCTCTGGTGAGCCTTGTCAATCCATGGGCAAGGCTCGACCTTGTCAAATCTGGCAAGACTTGAGTCCTCACCAAAGACCATGAGGTCATGCTCAACCTCGTTGGATCTGGCGAGGTCAGCCTCACCCATGGTCGGCAAGGTCGCCCTTGCGGCCTCTGGTGAGGGCTCGAGCGTCGCTAGTGGCTAGCGAGGTCGACCTCGACCTCGTTGGTTCTCTCCTTTGGCTTGGTGGTCGAGGTTTAGAGATTGGCTGGAGCAAATAGGAGAAGGAAAAGAAAAGAATAGAAAAAGAAAAGGTAAAAGAAAATAAATGAAAATGAAAATGAAAAATTTGAAAAATATTAAAATATTAGTAAAAGTTATTTGCATCGGTTCTAGCAATGTTACATCTGTCGACCAATGTCCACGTCAGTAATATCCGGTCAAAATTAGCTAGAATGATTGAATTGATATGAAGTCAAGAGGTTTAGAACTTAATTGACACCAATGTAATAAATTTAAGACTTTTTTCGACACTTTTTTTTTGCTAATTAATTCATTTTTCTGGAGCCCGTGGGCGTAACTATTCCTTTCAAGTGAACTGTAAGCACACACAATGTCATACCAAGCAATTTCATCAGTGCAAAACAAGCGGGGTCTACGCAGCTAATTACTTATATTTAAGAGACTGCACGAGAATAATCCCTTTAACGCATGATCTCCAAACCAATCAATTCACTACCGTCGCCTCCCAAAAAAAAAAAAAAAAAAAAAAATGTAACGTGGTTTTGAGCGAAAAATAACCTGTCAATAAAAGTGGTTGTCACTGTCATGACAAAGTTTAAGATAACATTAGAAAAGAAAATTCACTAACAAACACGTAGTGCAAGATACATGTTGGCTGAACGTTCTTGCCACAAAAACAAGAAAAAGAACATGGGTTTTCTAAGAAAAATTAGATCAATTCTTTTTCTCCAACCATTATGTCTATCCAATAAAGTTAAACGATATACTTATTTAAGAAAGAAAAATCGATGCAATGCATTCATATGAATGTTGTAAACTTGTACCTTGCATAGATGGTGACTTGTGTATTAATTTTATTAATTTATGAAATTGACATGATTAAGTTAATTCATACTTTTTTTATTTATGTATAGTTTTATTATAGTTGGAACAATTTCACTTATAAGTTTAATGGCACCGTGATCTTGAAAATAACTCATCATCTCTATTAAGTTTAATATTATTTTTAAAAAAAAAAGGTTACCATCTAAGTTTAATACTTAAAATTCCAGGCACTGAATGAGGCTAATGAGTCTGATCCAAAGCATACAAAGTGTAATTGATTTTTCTAAAGTTATTTATGTCCATTTATCTTTTTGGCAACAAAGAGGTCCGCATAGACTTGAGTTCAGAGGACATGGCAACTGTTCAAGCTTGCCAAGACAGTTGCAAAACAACCAGAGGTTTTTCACTTTGAACTATTAAATTTTGTTTTTCATAAATCTTGTGTTTTAGGCATTTTAACTTTTTCAATCCCAAATACTTCAAGTTTCAGAGCATACATATGCTGACATAAAAATTGAAATATAAAATTTTCATAATTTTAAAAATCTGAATAATATCTTGAACTATCATTGAGAAAGCCCAAAAAAAGACTTTTTTTTTTTACTTCCAAAAAGTAAAAGAATGTGCTCATAATTTACTTAACGATATCAAGGATAAGATCAATGGCAATGGGACAAAAACTTATAGATTTACGTGGCACATGATTTATTCTCCTCCAAAGAATTTATCTTGGAAATACATATGCCGGAAATACCTTATCAATTATAAATTTTTTAAAAAAAAGTGTTGAATGATGTTGCAATTTATGTCAACACAAAAGCACCTGAGAAATAAATGAGAAACGATTACTTAGATGCTCGAGTGATGGTATTTGTATTCACGACAAGAGAAGAGCCAATAGTAATAATCTATTATAATAAGAGATTCCAAGTTATAGTGGTTTATACGCTCGACTGTTTCCCACGTCTAATTTATACCTGAACCCTAAGTATTGATGAATAACTCGCTTGGATATAAAGCTTTTTGCGCACATCACCGGGTTCTGAGCTTCCCAAGCGACCCATACGAAACGCTTCACTGTGCGAAGTCCAAAGATTGTCTTCGTGTGGCGTCCAAGGGAGAAGAGTCACTTCATCGTGTGCGACGAGAGAACGAAGGAACCCACTAGCGGCTACACAGACACATTATCTCAAATTTGACAAAACTAAAAAAACCTTTTTAAGATGATGCCGATGCCACATAGACGCATTATCTCAAATTTGAATTGATCATGATCACATAAACTATAGCCAAATACCCTAAAAAAAATCCCCAATTTTAACTCCAAACTTAATTCTATTCTAAAGTCCTTTTCTTCTCATTAGAAAACCTCAACTTTTAATCCAATCTCGATTCTAACCTAAACTCTCTTTTTTTTCTCATAAAAAGTCCTAATTTTAGATACAATCCCAATTGTACTATGAACTTTTTTTTTTCCTCATAAAAAAACCACCAATTTATACTTGAGTCTTATATCTGCGCCTCGATTAACCCTCTGTCCAAAATCGCCTTTAGTGATGTAGCTTTTCCACGTCATTACGCTACTTCTTTTTTTGTTCCAAATATCATATCCAAAAAGATGTCTTTTGGAGATGAATTTCCATGTTAACATAAACGACGTCCCATGAGATCTGAAATTTGTGTAAAAGATAGAGCAATCAGAATTGACTTCATTAGTTGCTCTTAGTTTTAAAATAGTCTTCTTTCTGTCTCGCTTCCAAAAATTCGTTTTTGCACTCAGTCTCATGCTCGATGGTCTTTTATGATAGAGATACTCGGCTTGGTATGCTCAAGCAGTTCGTGTTTGAGTTTTCAATCTTTTGATTGTCAAGATAATTATTGGATGGATGGTTAACGGAGTAAATTTGCGACTTAGGCAAAATTTTGTGTTTTCTGTAAGAAAAAAAAGTTTAATTGAGATTTCTTATGTGATAAAAAAATTAAAGTATAATTAGAACAAAAATTAAGGTTGAGGAATTTTGATTACTCGCAACATTTTGCGCTAACTCTGGTTTTCCTCCCTCCATTATCCAAGATGTTTGTGTTGACGTGGACTCCGACAAAGAAATTAACCCTTCGGAAATACCAACTTCTCTTGTTGAAGCAGTGCAAAGTGCGCCATTGCCAAGTGAGCCGTTTCTTTTTCTGTTGATTAAATAGGATTTATGCAAGTCCTTCATAATAAGCTGATATTTGTTGCACAATTCTTATTTGACCAAAATAAATAAATCAATAAGTCGCTGGAATAGGCACTTGAGTAAATGATTTTTCATTGACATGGCACTCAAATGATTGAAAAAAAATAGTCACAGTGTTCAAGTGAGTACTGTATGAAAATTATAATACTTGCAATATCTTTATCCTCTCTTTTTGGATTCAGAAAGCACGACAACTAATAAAGCTTCCCAAGGCGCTCGCAGACCAACTAGAGGTGTGTCATTTTGCACTTTTAGTCCTCATCTTTCATAAATCTTGTGTTGGATGCATTTTGACTTATTTTGCTCCGAAACATTTTAAATTTCACGACATGCAAGTGTTGACAAATGAATTCAAATATAATCTCATCATAATTTTCAGTTCGAATAATATCTTGAATTATAAGTAAGAAAGCCCAAAGTTCTTTTATTAAGAAAGAGTAAAATATTGTGATCATTAATTATGAATGATAATGCGACGAGAGAACTAATTAATTATACAATACCTATCTAATAAAAACTCAGGATATCTGTTCAGTGTGACGTTTAATTTTTTTGTTTAAAAGTTTACTATCTAAATTTAATACCAAAAAAAAAAAAATCCATGGAATGAATGAGCTTGATAGTAGTCTTGAATAGATGAACTTTAACATACGTTGTGTAATTAATTTTTCCAAGGTTATTTATGTTCATTTCTCTTTTTGGTAACAAAGAGATTCACGTAGACTCGAGTTCGAAAGACACAACAACTAATAAAGCTTCCCACGATGGTTGCAAAACGACTAGACGTCTGTCACTTTCAACGTTTAATTTTTCCTTTTTCATAAATCTTGTGTTTCTTGCATTTGACTTTTTTAATTCAAAGTATTTTAAACTTCACAGCATACAAATGTTGACATAAAAATTCGAACATAATCTTTTTATAATTTTTAAAACCATAATAATATATTGAATACCAATTGAGAAAGCCCGCCAAATTTTTTTTGACTTCCAAAGAGTAAATGAAGGCGCTCATAGAAACACGTACGTTGAATAACGACCACCCCTTGATTTGCATCGGCATTTCATCGGAATTTGGAGTAGCTGCAATAGTTACACTTGGCCTTAAAAACGAGGAATGCGAAAGACTGAGGAATTCTAGTGTTCAATATTTGCAGCCAAGACAACACCGGTGGTCATAGAAAAGTATCGACGATTGTTTAAAGCCGCAGTAAAAGGTGATTGGAAAGCTGTGAAGACAATCCTCAATCGTCGTCCCGAAGCAATGACGGCCAAACTTATGACTGGAGAAGGTAGTTTTACCGTGCTCGATATTGCGGTTATGGCCGGACAAGATCAATTGGTCGAGAACCTGGTCAAGCACATCCATTTAGAATATAAAGCTCCCCTTTTACCTGGTGCCCTCTACCATGCTGCTCGGAAAGGAAGAATAAGGAGGGTCCAGGAATTAGTAGACAAACTTGAAGAAATTGATGAACCAGATGCTTTTAACCGTGCCCTGTCGATTGCTACTACAAGTGCTCCTAGGCAAAAGGAGGTTATCCAGTACCTGGCCAGGCAAACAAAATCCAGCCCAAATATTAATACAATCTTGAACCTCATTAAGGCTGGCCATTTGGGTAAAATTTCACTCTCACTCATATTATTAGATCCCCTTAATTGTTTCCTTGAATTAACTTTTTTGTTCTTGTGTCCCAAAAGACATACTATTGGATTTAGCTCGCAAACACCCCAGCTTAGCAACATCCATAGGTACCAAAGACTTTAACGGGTTAATAGCCTTTGCGCGGATGGATTCTTACTACCGTAGTGGAGCTAAACTCAATTTTTGGGAAAAATATATTTACCAATGTAGGTACTTATTGCGCTTCTTTTGTTAGGTATGTACAATTAGAGCAAATCTATCGACATAGTATCATTCTATCTATTCCCTTTTCAGGTATCCCTCGCTTGGTTGATGCATCATCTAACAACGCCAAAGACATGAAGATGACTCGAGGTATTTCTGTTAATCTGCCTGATGGATGGACTAACACAACACAAAGCATATTATTCAGAGATCTCATTAACAAAAAAATTAAAAGGATGGGGACTACATCTATGTATACAGTTAATATCTGATTAATATCTAAACTATAATGCGTGGCAAGTTAATATCTAATTTTACATTTGTATAGTTTCAAAAGTCTTGCTCAATGTCAAATTGCTCAGTATAATTATTGAGAATTGTAAATTTAGATATAAGGTGATGGAGGTTGATTGATCCAAGTTGTTTTTTAACATATTTGAGCATTATGAAATTTAATTACATGTGCAATTTTCATTTCACGAGTGTGATATTTATCTTTTGTTCACCATTAATTCCTAATTTCTAACATGATTTTTCTCTCCTCTTAATGATGGTAGCAACATCAATTCATCGATTGAAGTTTTCACTTTGGAATCTTGTCGTAAAACTGGGCACGTGATTTGGCATAGTGTGTTCAAAAGAATAGAAGAAAATCTTATGAAACCAAACATCATAGAAAAGATAGCTTCCATACAAAAACACATAGAAAAGGCTATATGCTCTACTTTACCCAATGCTTTTTGGGAAAGAAAGAAGCATATCGTTGATTTACCTTATGAACAAGATTTTTCTAAAAACAAAATACCTACAAAAGCTCGCCCGACACAAATGAATCATAAAGGGGTTAGGTTCGGAGTACTATATGAGAGAACAAAGAAGTATAAGAGATTAACAGATCTATAAGAGAACTATAAGAACTATATAAAAACTAAATGAAATCTTGAGAATTAAAAATAATGTAAAGGGCAAAAGCAATGTATAAAATATAAAGTAAGAGTATGCATAAACAAAAACCAACCATGAAGGTGGTATGAACTTGTATTATATAAAATGAAAATTACATGTATTGAAAAGTACAAAAACTAAAGCATCAAGTCATCCACTAGGGCGGTAATCCGCACTCCAGGGAGTATTGATGTTTCTATTACAAAAAATGGTTAACCAATTATCATGTAAGTTGGTAACCCTGTATAAATTATGCTAAATGTATTTGAAAATAAACTTACTTCGTAACCAGGGATACAAGGTAAGAAAGCTTGAGGTTTGAAAGGATGAGGGTTTACAAGAGGGCGAGGAGGAAAAAGAGAGAAGTGAAATCTGACAATTTTGAGTCCCCTTCTTCTGTGTTGAGAGAGTATATTTATAGAAGGTGCTACAGTGTTTAACAGTGTAAAGTGAACAGTGTAAAGTGAACAGTACTGTGTGAATAGTGAATAATGAATAGTGAACAGTGTATGCCTATCTTGCTATAGTGTATAGCCTTTGCACCATTGCAATAGTGTTGGCATGTGATCTTCTGTCTTTAATTTCTATCTAGACTGATCCCATTGCAGTTGTCTTCATTGGTGTTTCCACTATGATGTGATTGTAAGGATTCGTCTTGACTGTTTTGTGATCCATATTGTGATTCTTTCGCTTCTGAGAGCATTGTTCTAAGGATATTGCAGTATTCTTCCCTGCTCTGAACTGCAGCAAGTACTGCACTTGCTATGGATTTTTCTTGTAAAAATGATTTATTTGACGGGACTGTAGTTAGCTAGGTTTTCTGGCTATTTAGCCAAGTTTTAACCGCAGTTTCAGACTCTTGTTCATGGTATTTAAATCCATCCCACCATTTTGTTTTGTATTTTCGGACAAGTACTGGTACACCAGGTTTGGTAGATGTATTGTATTCAAATTCCCAAGCTGTTACCCATGAGATTTTGAATATTATGAAAAAATGCGTAAGGTATGGGAACCTTGTATCATGTGGTGTTGGTACAAAGTATTTACGAAATATTTGGTATCATTGATCGACTGTGGGGTGTAGTATTACTTCCAAAGGACCAAAGAGATCCCACTAGGAGTCAAACCAATTTGGTAGGCTTTGTCTTAGGAAGTTGTCTTTGAAGAATACTAGCAAAGTATGTTGGAAATTTGTATTTTGTTTGAAGAAAACATTCCACCAAGCTTGTTGGTAGTCCCAGTAAGTATATGAGGAGGAGTATAGAAGGCTTTGGGTAAGTCTGGTTTAAAATTTTCTGGGTGTATGAGGTGAAGCTCCCTAGTGTGAGGGGTGTATGACTTTACTAATGGATATAGTGGAGTATAGGATGTTTTCTGTATTATTTTTGTCAGCAAAGTGAGTGAATCTTGCCAATTCTATTTCCACTAGAATTTGCTCATAATAAGCAAAGGTTTTGTTTGTATTGTGTGGTTTGAAAAGCTAATTTTTTGGAAAGATGTTTTTTGCAAATTTGATTGGATCTTCATCGAAGAATCCATCTTCCACAGTTAGTATTTTTTGAAAAGATGTTTTGGGGAAAAACTTTGATTTTTTAGAATGAGGGGTTGCCTGTGGCTTAATGACCACCTCATTCAAAATTCTTTTATATTCCGCTTGTTTTTGTGTAGCAAGTGGGGAAGGATTGTTGCTTACGCATTAGATGGCTTTTTCTTTACTTTACTTTTTTTTTTTTTTTTTTTTTTTTTTTTTGTAAAAATTAGGCAAGTAACTTTAGTGTTTCTTTGGGTAGTATGGCAGCTAACTAGGCTAGGGCTGGTATGGGTTCTTCTTTTGAACGTGTATTTGGTATTGGATGTTGTTGTAGGAATGACTGATTGTTTTCTGCCATTTGGAGCCATGACTTGATAGGTGTCAAGCCTGTTGGCTTTGGTGGTGTATTGGAGGTTTTGGCAATGGCTTTGCCTTTTTCTTTTTTTGGGTCTTGGCATGATGGTATCCCCTGTAAAAATTCTCTTGTGAGAAAATCATGTAATGAATTTGAAGAACCATTTATAAATTCAATGTCAAAGTCAAATACTGAAAGTATGGCTTGCCATCTAGCAAAAATCTATTTTGATGCAATGTTTAGTACATCTTTTTGTAAAATGTCCTTGGCTAATTTGCAATCAATTCTCAACAGAAATTTTTGATTCAATAAATCTCCTTGGAATTTTGATATAGACAAAACTATAGCAAGTATTTCTTTTTTGATTGTCGAATAATTTTGTTGGGTGGAATTCCAATGTTTTGAGATAAATTGAACAACTTGTTCTTTGTTATTATTGACTTGTTTGAGAATGCCACCGTATCCTAATTCTGAAGCATTTGTTTCTACTATTTTGAAAGCAAATGGGTCAGCTAGGTGTAAGCATGGTATTTCTTTCATATGAATCTTTATTTGTTTGACGATGTCTGTATGGACTAAAGTCCATGGCGGAGGATCCTTACGTAACCTTTGGTGTAAAGGTTTGCAAAGTATATTTATATTGGGAAAGAAATCTATAATATAATTGAGACTACCTAAAAACCTTTGTAGTTGAGTTTTGTCTTTAATCTCATCTAAAAATTTGTTAGTAAAAGAGATCGATCTTTCTATGGGAGTTATTGTGCCAAAATGGATATAATGACCTAGAAATCTAATCCTGGTCTGAAAGAGTGCAATTTTAGTAGGAGATGCTACTAAACCATTTTGTATGGTTATTTTTATGAAAGTAAAAAGATGTTTAAAATGTTGTTCTATATTAGAGGAGAAAACTAGAACATCATCTAGGTAAACAATAATGTATTCTGAATAAGGATTGAAGATTTCATTCATGATTCTCTGGAATTCTGAAGGGGCATTTTTTAGACCGAATGGCATAACATTCCATTCGTATTGACCAAAAGGGACAATAAAAGTTATCTTGTATTTATCTTTTTCACTGATTTATATTTGCTAAAATCTTGACTTCACGTCAAATTTTGAAAATATTTTTGATCTACATAATCTGTTTAACAAATCTTTTTTATTAGGTATTAGATATCTTATCCATCTAAGGGCTGTGTTTAGAGGTTTATAACTAATAACTAATCTGGGAACTTCTCTTTCTAATTTAGCATTTTTATTGACATAGAAAGCAGAACAGCTCCACGGTGATTGGCTTTTTCTTATGAGCATTTTATTCAAGAGATCTTGTATTTCTGTTTGGCAAAATTTCAAAACTTCTTGATTCATTTGTGTCGGACGGGCTTTTGTAGGTATTTTGTTTTCAGAAAAATCTTGTTCATAAGGTAAATTAAGGATATGCTTCTTTCTTTCCCAAAAAGCATTGGGTAAAGTAGAGCATATAGTCTTTTCTATGTGTTTTTGTAGAGAAGCTATATTTTCTATGATGTTTGGTTTCATAAGATTTTCTTCTATTCTTTTGAATTCTAAATCTTTTTTTAAGAATTCAAGCTGGTTTTCTTTGTCTTTATTAGTCAATTTATTTCTGAAATAGTGTTCTTGTAAAATATTTAAGCTCCTTTTATGTGGTTTTGTTATGAAGTTAAATGTGATTTTTCTGTTTAGAGCATGAGTTTCAATACCTTCATTAGTAACTATAAAATGTTGGATTAATTGTATGAAAGGTGTTCCAAGAATTACTTATTGCCTCATATTTTTAACTAAAAGAAAAGATATTTTATAAGACATTTGGTCTTTAACTATTAAGACTTCTGGTAATTTGTATTGGATATTTAATCTGTCTCCCGAGGCTGATTTTAAGGATTCGAGGTTTTATTGAAGTATCTTGTTGGAACAATGCATTCTTTGATACAATTGAGATCAGCCCCTGTATCAAAGAGTGTTGTTGTTTCAATAATATACTCATTATTAATATTTATTGTTATATTTATTATTCATTTCCTAGATGTTATTTCTGTTAATAACATAAGGACGGCTGGGTTAGAAGTATTAGAAGTATTAGTGATTTCATTTTGGTATTCTAATTTCGTCTTTCCTTTTATGACAAGAGATTTTATATCAGAAATTTCTTGTTTCATTTCTAATTGAGTCTCTTTCAAGGCTTGTATTTCTAATTTTTGTTGTTTTATTTCGTTTTGGAGATTATTAATATCTATAGGTTTGGACTGGGGTTTTTTGTTTCTATTCAGAATGTCTTTAACATTGTAGGAAGTATTGGGCCTAGTGGTAATATTCATAGAAGAGTGAAGTTTATCTAAGTATTCTTTTTTGGCTTCAGGGTCGGTTATTTTATCAGCAATGCTGAGAAGGAATTCTTCTTCTTTTGTTAACACGTTTATTTCAGGAATGGGTTTTTTTGGAGAGGCGTCTTCATAATCAGAATTTGAAGAGGATTCTATTTCGTTAACCTGAAGACCATCTTCTTCAAAAAGTTCATTAGAAGAAGTGTCACTATTTTCTATAAGGATGTTGTTTAACTGGTATAAAGTATTGTCATCTAAAGAAAATTCATTCAATTTTTTATTAATCCTATAGTATTTTGAAATATGATATTTTCTACCACAAGAGTAACATTTAATGTCTTTAAAATTTTTCTTATCAGTGTGAGGTCTATTTTGGTTATTCTGGTGTCTATGTTTATTCCTACGAGGTTGAGGTTTGTTGTGATGTTTCTTTGTTTCTTTTTCAGAAGAACAAGTTCCTTTACATTTTGGTTTTGTTTTTTTTTTTCATTATAAGGGGGGTCGTATTGAGCACAAAAATCTCCGAAACTTCTATTGGTGAGAGATTGTTCTTCCTTGAGTTGTCTTTGTAATTTGATTGTATTACACATTTGTGTTCCTTGCCTATAAACGTAAGAGACTATTTCTCCATAAGAAAGTAGATCATAAGGAATTTGGCCATTGTATTCTTCTTTGATTTTATCTCTAACTTGGTCACCTATAATCTGGGGTAAACCAGCTAAGAATTTTTCTTTCCAAAATGGTTGATTGCAGTCGGGTCTAACAAGAACCCTTTGAAGAAAAAGTTCTTTGTATTCTCTAAATCTCCCTAAGGATTTGCATCGCATATTGGAAAGGAGGTCTTAGTTTCTATCCCTAATGTGTGAAGGATCTCCTATGAAGTGTTGTGAAATGGAATAAATAAGAGTATTCACCGCATCTTGGATGAGATGTCCTTGATCATCATCCATGCGTTGGCCAAAGTTATCTATTTTATAAGCAGTTAAAATTTGTGTTTTTTGTTCATCGGTCAAATAGTTATCCCACCAACCTTTTAGTTGTCCAGTAAATCCGGCTACTAAAAGATTATCAACAGCATGATCGGAAACATCTTACTATGTTTTGTAGGCATTAGCAAGCATCACCATGTTGTTTAGTATGTTCATAATATTAGCTTCGGCTACACCATCAATATTCCATTCATAAATGGCATCAGGAGAGTCTTTATTATGTATTTTTTGTGATGATTCTTCTTGGGCGATGTCTGGTGGGGTGGCTCTACTATAATAAAGTTTTTTAGGTCGTCTCCAATTGAATCTGTTTACCTCAGTGACCAATTCATTAACAGAGTCACTAGAGGGTTTAGTCAAGGTACTAATAGTAGGTTGGTGGAGTATCGTTGATAATAAGTCCTTGGAATTTAGGGGTGTCTAATATAGGTGTGGGTTCTAGCTTTGATTTCCCTAAAAGCTTTTTCTTTTGTTCTATAGCTTTAGCAAACTCGGGACTAAGATTTTTGGAAATTCAAAAGCCTTGAAAATGGGTTTTTGAGTGTGTTGACTTGTGGTGTGATGAGTTGAGTAGGATTCTAGATGGTGGATTCTATCCTATTCAATTGTTTTCCTATGGTCACCAAATGTTGATTTGTATAATTGTTTTGTTTAATAATTTTGTGAGTGTAAAGAGAGTCTCCTTTGTCTAGAAGCCTAAAAGGAGTAGCTGTTACCTTGCTATCTCCATGTTGTATTTTTATTCTCCTAAGAGGTGGATGATTGGATTATATGATTTCACCATTATCAAGTTTCCACTTATAATGATGATCTAAAATAACTATTTCTTTTGGTTCGAGGAATTGTTCTTCTAACCAATCAAAGAAAAATATATGGACTTCATATTCATATATGTAATCGTAATATTTTTGCTTGATGTCTTTTGCTTTATCGGCAAAAGTTTTGAAGAACCATTCTCTTATTTGTCTGTTGTTTTCAGAATTAAATTCGTTATTAAGGAATGCCTTGTTTGGTTTAAAATGTTTTTCTAAAACATTAAGCTCAGCATCTATCATTTATGAATAAATAGGAGAATGATGAGGAGAATATGTGTTTTCTAGAATTGGTTCAGGCTAGTTCTGCTGGTAAACTGGCTTGGAAATCCCTGATATATTATCTAAATCACTAATTTCTGGTTCAAGAGGTGTCTCATGATTATTTCTATTGGTGGTAGGAGGTAAAGGTGTTATATCTCTTATGGAATTATCTCTGTGCATACTCGAAGGAATGGTGATTATAGGTGAGAGATTGGGATTTAAATCTACTGATCTTGAATAGGATGAATGAAATGAAGGACTAGATCTTGAATCAAAAGATCTTCTGGGAAACCTAATCGTGACCCTTCCTTCGGATGTTGAATAACATTGGTCGGACTAGTATTTTGAACAACTTGTTGAGGAATTTGGTTTTCTAATTCTCATTGTTCAGGTAGAGTGACTTGATTCTAGTTAATAGACCTAGGAATTGTTGTATTTGCTCTAGAAATGTCAATTTGGAGGAGAAGTGTTTCTCCTCGTGGACTATCTTTGAAAGCATTTTCTCCAAAGGCGGAGGCCATGGCTTTGTAATGGATCCTATAGACAAGAGCTAAAGGAATGGATCCATCTGCTACTTTGTAATTATGGGTTTTTATTTGGAGTGTGAGGGCTCTAAGAATGTTCTTATCCTTGAGGGATACTGAGAAATTGGGGTAACAGTCAAAATGTATAGGTCATTTGCAGAGACTTGTCTCCACTGTACCGAGAATAGATTCATCATAGTTCAAGAGATATGAATCTCGTAAAACTAAGAGAATTGATGTCTCCACTGTACCGAGAATAGATTCATCATAGTTCAAGAGATGTGAATCTCGTAAAACTAAGAGAATTGATGTATTAAGACATTATTTTGTAAGAGGTTTGATTCCTACTTGAACCAATCCTATATGAATATAATTGTATTTTTGTTTATGCTTCTTGATAGACTCTTGATTCAAAAGATGTATTTTTTCATAAGAATTAGAAAGAGGAATATCTCTTTCTTCAATGGCTATGACATAGTATGATTTTTTGAAAAATTTCAATTTTGATTGTTTGTATATTTCCTTAAGTTGTATTTTAGAAATTTCCCAATTCTTTATAGATTTGTTGAAATCTTCTATCCTTACTTCTTCTCTATGTATAGGACTTGAATCTAAGTCCATTTGTGATAGAGAACTAGAGGAAGATGTAGATCTTCTAAGTAAGCTCATACTTGAGATCGGAACTATTCCTTCTTCAGAACCGTTATAGAGCTAAACCAACGGTCTAACAGCCACTCAGGGACTTACAGCCTGGACCACTTTGTAGAAACAAGAAGGATGCCAACGAATAGCTCTCAATCTGTGAGTATGATCTTAAAAAGACTATCTATACCTTCCCGCTGGCTCTGATACCATAAAGGGGTTAGGATTGGAGTACTATATGAGAGAACAAGGAAGTATAAGAGATTAACAGATCTATAAGAGAACTATAAGAACTGTATAAAAACTAAATGAAATCTTGAGAATTAAAAATAATGTAAAGGACAAAAGCAATGTATAAAATATAAAGTAAGAGTATGTATAAACAAAAACCAACCATGAAGGTGGTATGAACTTGTATTATATAAAATGAAAATTATATGTATTGAAAAGTACAAAAACTAAAGCATCAAATCATCCACTAGGGCGGTAATCCGCACTCCAGAGAGTATTGATGTTTGTATTACAAGAAGTGGTTAACCAACTATCATGTAAGTTGGTAACCCTGTATAAATTATGCTAAATGTATTTGAAAACAAACTTACTTCGTAACTAGGGGTACAAGGTAAGAAAGCTTGAGGCTTGAAAGGATGAGGGTTTATAAGAGGGTGAGGAGGAAGAAGAGAGAAGTGAAATCTGAAAATTTCGAGTCCCCTTCTTCTGTGTTGAGAGTGTATTTATAGAATGTGCTACAGTGCTGAACAGTGTAAAGTGAACAGTACTGAGTGAACATTATAAAGTGAGCAGTACTATGTGAATAGTGAATAGTGAACAATGTATGCCTATCTTGCTACAATGTATAACCTTTGCGCCGCTGCAACAGTGTTGGCATGTGATCTTTTGTCTTTAATTTCTGTCTAGGCTGATCCCGTAGCAGTTGTCTTCATTGGTGTTTCCACTGTGATGTGACCGTGAGGATTCGTCTTGACTGTCTTGTGTGTGTGTGTGTGTGTGTGTGTATATATATATATAAGGACCTTATTTCATCAATGGTAGAGATCTCTGTTCTATTGATTCATTGTTGGATCGACCCATTTTTAAAAACTATTTTTTTTTCTCATGACATTGTATGTGTTTGTTTATAGATCCATCTGTTCTCAAATGCATGCATTTTGATATTCAAGCCATGTGAAATTTGCTTCCTTGATTAACACGTTACATTTATCATTCTCTTCTCAACTAATATGTACATAAGATCACGGCACAAATGCGAAAGCCTCTATAACCTTTTGATTCTTTATCACAGGCAGAATTGCTTATATGATATTACGTGCATCACCTTTTATCGGAAGGATTGGAGAATTGAAGTTGAGGCATGAATGCTGGCTTGAGTTAGCAACATTAGTTTTTAAAAAGAAGAAGGCTAGTATGAAAACTCGTGAAATGCTCAAATTGACTAGAGACATTTTCCTTGAAGCTGCATCTAGAGGAATCTCTGAAATTGTCAAGTTATGCCTTGAGCATTATCCGGAATTGATGTGGGATAAAGAATTGACAAAAATCTTATAGAAGAAGTTGTGAGGACACGTCATGTTGAGTTGTTTAGACTAATAAATGGATACACCACAATTCCAAATTTAACGTATAACTTTCCAAGGGACTGCGACCTAATGGCAGCACTAGTAGAATGGTCACCAGAATATGTACCCGCAGACGTTTCTGGATCAGCTTTTCTTATGCAAAGGGAACTTCAATGGTTTGAGGTCAGTTCACCAAATTTGCTTGTCGCTCTTTAAATCAATTAGCATTGACATTAAAAGACGTCCTTTATTTTCTGAAGGTACTAGAAGATAGGTGCTCTCCTTCAATTAAAAGTCTGAAATTTAAGGTAGGTTCACCTTATTTACTTTTCTACCCTTATGTGCTCTTTAATTTACATTTGCTTTTATAGATGAAGATGAAGAAAGAGAAGAGCGACCCTAAAAGTCTGGAATTGGAACTAACAGAGGAAAGGAGAGGAAAAACACACTGGAAGATTTTTGTAGAACAACGCAAAGATTTGCTCAAAGAGGCAGGACAATGGATGAAGGATACATCATCATCTTGTAGCCTTGTAGCCACTCTCATCGTTACAGTAGCTTTTGCTGCGGCTTTTACTGTACACGGAAGCAACGACAAAGGTGGTAAGGGGATCCCAATCTTTCTAAAGAAGGGCTCGTTTATGGTATTCGCGGTTGCGGACGCTCTAGCTCTCTTCTCCTCTATCACTGCCGCCTTGATGTTTTTGGCTATCCTAACTTCACGCTATGCTGCAGAAAAATTCCTCCGCTCGCTACCAAGAAAATTGATATTGGGCCTCACTTTTCTCTTCCTCTCTTTGGCCTTTATGCTTGTGGCTTTTGGCTCAGCTCTTACGATCGTCCTAAGCAAACAATGGAAGTGGATTGACATCCCCATTACTTTGTTGGCCACCTTCCCTGTCATATTGTTCGTAATTCTACAGCTTCCCTTGTATGTTCAAATGGTTGAATCCACCTATCGGCCTCGTCTCTATCGTCCAATGAAGATTTGGAAATGATTTGTGCTATTATTATTGAACAAGGACATCCTTCATGTGATCTTTGTTTGCACTTGTCATTGTGTTTGAAATGTGAATATTACGGTGTTTATTCATGTTTTAAGACTATTGAGTTATGGCATTAGCCGTATTTATACCAAAGTCTAATGTCTGCTGTCAAGTGGACACCTTATCTTTATGGGTTTTATGGTATATTCCCCTAAACAGCGAGCAATTGCTTCATTGCTCATTGTTGTGCTAACTATTAAGGGTGAATCCAATTCTTCAAAGAACCGACTACATGGCCATCGATATTCAAAAGGGTTCATCCATTCAAATAAAGCAATGATCCGCACAAATTCTCTATATTACAGAAGATGGCCACCCAAATAGTGGCACAACATAAGGAAATTCTCATATAGCAAGCCGAGCAAACAACCATTTCAGTTCAATGGAAGCTCAACCTTCAAAACCAGTCTCCACCCACTACCCACACTTCCACCGCATCCTCTCATCCAACTCTTTGGTTTTGACCTCCGCCATCTTAGCCACGTGGGCCATCGATCCCTCCTGCACCTCTGTGATCCTCATGCGCCGCTTCTCCTCCACCGCATCACCTCTTCTCCTAACTGCTCACCCAGCAACTGTGCACAGCGCACATCAACTCCATCAGAAACATAGCCGTCAAAATCCCGCCATCCAGCCTCACCAGGACTTTAGCCTCTTTCTGGTGTCTTTGTGATCGTAGCAGCGGAAGGCTTGACGTTTCTTTGGTGAATAGCACCAGGAAGCCAAGCACCTGGCTGGACCGTGAAGCGTGGAGGGTCAACGTACCTGGATGCAATCGACATGTAGAGACGTTACGGCCAAACATCAAAGAACACATTGCCTATGAGCTAACAGATGATTCTACACGTCTCTTGAGACCATAAGTCCAGTGAAAGTAAGCAAGAGCAGAGTTTGTTTTGAATTCACCTTGTGAAGTCACGATTGAAGTTCCAGAGACTAGGATACCCATTCTTCCTAAGCAACCTCAGAATTACTGATCTTTTGCTGCTTCAGGCCAACATATACGACCGACACATTTAGAATTAATCAAAGAACAAGGGATCGGAAACCAAAGGAACCATTTTTGCAAGAGAGGAGTTTCCTAACCTGAAGGTTTCATCACACATTTATAGATGAGAAATGATTGGGCAATAATCTTTAATCTACTGTGAGAATAACGGTCTATTTTGAATCACAAAAAATCAAATAACAAATAATTATAAATTGTTGTGAGATCCACTTCTTCAAGAATTTTTTGCTCATAATAAGTAGTTATTCTCACAGTAGCCCATAGTGGTGCGAGCCAACTGAAATTGGACACTTTGGGTGATATGTTGCAGGCCTTGAAGTTCCTATGCAAACAGGCTTAAACTACGAGCAGCACCGAGGGCTATCTTCAGCCTAGCCTAGGGCCCCAATCTAGCCGGCAGCTTCCTCTTCAACTCTTGAAAGCATGGGAAAATAGGCATTGATTTCGCACCAAAAAAATTATGCAAAAAAAGTCATAAATTTATTGTATTTATTCTAATTCGGTCATAAAGTCTTTGATCTAGCCACTTTTGATCAGAAGACACTAACATGGTGGTCTAGGTGAGGGCAGCTTTCTCTGGACATTGCCCGTGGTTGGCCATCGCTAGAGACTGGCCAGCCACTAGCGAAAGGAAAGAAAAAAACAGAGAAATAAAGGAAAAAAAAAAGAAAAAATAATAAAAATTGAAAAAAATTTAGTAAAGTCGAAAATATCATATTGGATTTCGAAATAAATAAAAAATTCCTTTTGAAAGTGTGGTTCCATTTGTTTAGAGATCCAATGTGATGGCCTGCATGATGGAGAGGGAGCTAACACTTTTTGGAGATAGTCGACACTTATAGATAGAGGGTTATACACGATCGATATAGGGGATCGATGATATCTCTTTTAAGTTGTAGCCAAGTTTAGTGAAAAGTCTTAGCTTTTTGTTTATACCGACCCAAGATGTCCATCCTGAAAATGTAAATAAAAGTGGCTCGGCTTTATGTTTTCCTTCAATGTGTAGTTGGTGTGCATTGTATCATCACTAAGGGAGTAGAGGGATGGTGAGACTCGTCTCTAATTTCGCTATGAGCTGCGCTAAACTCTTTTCAAAAAAAAAAAAATGCCTATGAACCTCGGTCCTTCTTTAAAACTCCCCTTTTATCAAAGACAAGTAACCGGTATGCAATAGGTAGAGCGATAGGTATCTGTGGCGACCTTAGCGGTTTTGGGGGTGCCACATTAAGTCCCAAACCTTTTGATAATTTCTTAGCATAGTCATTCCTACCAATTTTTGGCCAAAAATTACTAACATGGCGATCTAGTCAACCATCCTATGTGGCCAAGCGGCGCTAATGTGCATAATGTTTGGATTTTTTTTAAACTTGTTGTGAATATTCCTTTTTCCCCCTTCTTTTTTGGCTTTTGGCCGATGATCGGCCATAGGCGAGGGCTAGACTTGCATGGGGATGGTCGGCCATTCTAGATGGGACAAGGGCTACAACACCCTTGCTGAGTGAGGGCATCATGGCTCTTGTCAGTCACACATTGTGCAAGCTAGGGTACCTAGCTTGTGGTAGGTTACTGACCATGACTAAGTATTGGCCATAGGCAAAATGAAAAGAATAGGGGAAAAAAAGGAAACAATGAGAAAAAAAGGAAATCATAAAAATTTTAGAAAATTTTATTAGTTAGTGATTTTTGGTCAAAATTGGTTAAAATGACTATATGGACAAATTATGTAAGGATTTAGGATTAAATTAGCACAATTAAAAAGTTAGGACCTAAACTGGTCACTATACAATAAAATTAGGACTTTTTAAATAAGTATCTTAGATTACATAATAATAATATGACCGAATAGAAAAATGGGTTTATATCAAAAAGGAGGTGGGGGCGAGATGGTGAAAAGATAGGATGATTTAATGGATCCCACAAGCCCTAGTTTTTAAGATTAATTTAATGTCTTAGCTCATGCTGTGTCGGCTTTAAAAAAGAAAGATGCTTTATATTATTATGACTCTATGCAAAGTGATGATGTGGTGGTGATCACACGAGATCCTCACGAGGCACGTGAACCAAGAAAAAAAATTGGCAATTTTACTGTTTTTTGTTGAGAAGTTTAAAAGGACAAATATAATTAGCGCCAACAGGCCAGACAAATCTTCATTCTCCAATAATGATGGCTTGGGAAAATATTTTACAATGTTTAACCAAGCCACTCAAAAGCTTAGAGTGCGTGGTTATTAGAAAAAAAAAAAAACTGATTAACTCAATTAACCCAAAAAATGTTAAATTTCACACTGACATAGTTTAGTTTACCCAATTGTTACTTTGAATTTTGGTTGGGGATATACTTAGGTTCTAGCCTATCAGTGCAAGCTTTAATTGATCATACATATTAAACATGATGGTTGCAAATCAATCCACTCAAACCATGCACACTAATTTGAAAGAAAAAACAAGATGATTAATAACGCTTAATTTGGATGAACGCATATGTGCTATGATCCTAAAGCATTTCAAAATCTCTTTGTGATTCTTATAGGTGGTATTGTCATAGTCAATTACGGGAAATTTTTTCATGAAACATTGGAAAAAAAAATCTCCTCATATTAACTTTTGAGGAATGCCAAATATCTAAACTTTTTACTTATTAATATTTTCTTATTAAGTTGACAATATCATATTGAATTTTCAGATGAATAAATCCCTTTGAATATCATCTCGGGTATTGCACATATAGCTTCTGATGTCTCAGCAATAGAATGAAAAAGGGTTAAATTACGCATTTTCACCTAGCCCTAGTTTGGCATTATATTATGAATTTATCACACGTGGATGTAGACTGGTGTCGCGACCCAATTTTTCGTGTTTGTCACCTAAAACTAGGTTGATGGACTACTAAGTCTTTAAACTTAGCTCGAGCTCTCCCAAGCCCATACCAAATCGCGACTTAGGGTTTTGATATGTAAAATATTATTATCTAGGAGTCGCCACTAATCGGTTTAGGGTAAGTCGATTAGACACCTAAGTAAACTAACGGGAGGATTATCTTACTCCTACGAACCAGGAGATTTTGGATTTTAACTTGGTTCACTGTTATTATCCTAGTGCCCTTTCGGTATCATTTCTTTTTAATTTTCAAAAAAAATGTCTGGCAATTGAATTGATTTTAATTTAACTTCCTAACGTGTGAGGTGATCATACATGTACGCATACCACCAATTTAACACTTAAGAAGGCAATTAAAATAATGCAAAACATACCTTAAGGCAACGAAAGCATCTGCATTGTTAGATTAGAATTCACATCGATAATCTTAAATATGATTCCTAAATTAACAAGCAATCAATTTTTTTGTTTTCACTTTATTTAATGAAAATCATGCAATGCATGCTAATAATGACGACATGACCTAAACTATATGTCATGAAGAAATGCAATAATTAAATGCAATCTAAATGATCTAATTATAATGACATGCAATGCGATGCAATGACATACCAAATTATTTAAACTAAAATGACATGCCTCATACAATTTAATATGCAAGCTATATGTCACGCAACATTTATTAAATGATTTAGTCTAATGACAAGAAAGTTCTAACTGAACTTAATAAAAACTAAATGACGTGCATTTGATGTTTCTATTTTTATAAATGCAATATATCCTAAAAATTGAAATTAACTTATGCAAAGACAAATTTTGTATTTTCTTTCATGAAATTCGAATGCAAAAATGATCTAGCTAGATTGAAATTCTATTTAATTTAAATTAAGGATTAGGTCATATTAAATTCTAATTTAAATTAAGACATTATCTTAATCTAAAATGCAATTTATCTCTAAATGAAACATGCAATTTTATATAATATGTAATGACGTGCAGAGAATGCCCTATTTCTACATGACATATGCATGATATTTTTTTATGAAAATCAAAATTAAAACTAACACATAATTAAACATGCAATTCAAATAAAAAAACTAACAACCTAAATGAATGCACTTTTTTTTTTTTTTTGTTATATCTTCCTAAATTCGAAATAAAATCTGGATTCTAGATATGCAAAGTAACAAAAAATATTTCTAAAACAAACTGAATCCTTATTCGAATATTTTTTTGATTTTTCTTAGTAACTTTCTAAAACAAACATTAAATCTAAACAAACAAGATGTTCAACAAATAAAAGATTAAAATAAACGAAAAAATAACCCGTTATCTCACGGGTCAAATTAATGGTTATTTTTAACCCTGAACATTACGACAAGAAATCAAAATAATTAAAAATCTGATCCGAAATCTTACGGATCAAATTAATAAATATATTGATTCAACAATTAATATACTAAAAAACAAACTCCAAAAATCATCATGATTAAAAAAAACCCGACGCCTTACGGGTCAAATTAAATAATTACAATAATTTTAGGGACAATTCCTATGGGTAATGTCTATAAGAATTATAGCCTAAAAGTCACCTCACAATATTCAACTTAAACAATAATAATAAAACTAACTAAAAGTAAAGTAAAATAACATAAAATAAAAAAAAAACAAAAAACAAAAAAAACAAAACAACCTAAGGGAAATAGAGGGCGGCACGTTCGTGGGTCCGGCGAGGGGAATCACCGGCGGCAGAGCTCCGGCGAGGGTGGTGCGGCGGCGGTCAGCGCGGAGCACGGGCGGATCGCGGAGCTCGCGGGTGAGGACGCGGGATCGAGCTGCGGGTGAGTCACGGGCCGGCGCGGGTCACAGGTGAGGCGCAGCGGTCGCGGCTGGCTTCGGGTCTTCGGATCAGAAGCGATCGCAGGCGGAGCAGCTGCTAGGCGGAGGAGTACTCAGGCGTCGGGGAGCTCGGGGCGGCGCGGCGTTCGCGGCTGCTGGTGGAGGCGAGCGATCGGCGGCTTGGGGTCGAGCAGGGGTAGTCTGCGCGGCGTCGCTCGGCAAGGGAG
This sequence comes from Eucalyptus cloeziana, assembly GCA_014182715.1. Taxonomy (NCBI): domain Eukaryota; kingdom Viridiplantae; phylum Streptophyta; class Magnoliopsida; order Myrtales; family Myrtaceae; genus Eucalyptus; species Eucalyptus cloeziana. Next base: position 46,350,827 of record CM024636.1, on the reverse strand, counting down.
ATCGGCGCGGTGTCGGTGGGCTCCTGGTCGGCGCTTGGGTCGTCGTGGGGTGCTCGGCGAGCGGCACGAATCGGGAGCGGCAGAGGCTTCGCGCGCGGAGTAGGGTGCGGTGGCGCGGCTGGGTTCGGGCGGTGGTGGCGCGAGCGTCGCGCGGAAGAGACGGGCTTCGGGCAGTGTTGGCGCGGCAGCAGGTCTCGGAATTTCAGGGGAGCATCCCTGAAGAAGATGAACAGGAAAAGGTTTTCATCTTTTTTTTTTTACTTTTCCATTTCCTCTCTCCTCTGCAGCCGCACACCTCCTCCCTTTTTCACTGTTGCTGCTGTCCTTTTCTCCTCTGCACTCTGTTCCTTTTTACATTTCTTCTCCAGAGCCTTTCTTTCCTTTTTTTTTTTTTTTTCCAGAATTTCCGCCACATTTGCTGACCTTTCACCTTTTTTGAGCCTCTCTACCGAAGGAAACCCAAAAAAAAGTTTTCTTTTGTACTTTTATTTTTTTTCCCCTGGAAAACGAAAGAAAAACCCCACCTCAAAGAAACCCTATGTAACACCTTTTATAGCAAAGCCAAAAATGCGACCTCAATGAAATATTTCGAAAACTACCCATAACTTCCGAATCGCAAAAATCCTCGTCTCATCAATATTCTACGCCGATTTCATCATCATCCATCGATAAAGATAGGATTAAAATGCGATTTAAATAATTTTCAAAATATCATAATATCGCACCAAATCCTTATTTAAATAATTTTTGTCATTTAAAAGAACCGGGCTCGGGCCGATTTTCTCGTTTTATGGGCTTAGTCCAGCCTGTTAATTTAAATTCAAAAATTTAATTCAAAGCCATTGACCACCGGTCCTAAAAACATAAAAATGCAAAACATGTAAATTAAAAATAAACGCACCTAAAATTAATGCTATGCAAATGAATTATAATATTTAAAATTAACAATAATAACTAAATAGGTCGCCAAAATTTAGGTGTCAACAGCTGGCCACATCAAAGCACCATACTCTAATACCCAATTCCCCGCAATATATGATGGACCATTGCTCCATATGTTTGTCTGCAATAACTAACACATGCTCCGCAAAAAAACAAAACAACATTTATATGCCTTGTCTCTTTTGTTATATCATTTTCACCAAGAACAAAAAGGAAAATTTATGGCAAAATGATGATGTTTCGATTGTTATAGCAAAGGATAAGTCTCGATTAACTGAAGAACATTGGTGAGAGAAAGATCGAATTAGTGAAAGGGGAGAACTTTAGGGGGGATCATCAAGAAGGGTCAATTCATTGAGTTCTTGCCAAATCCGACGTGAACTCGAGGCAAAGTAGGTCTTATTTCACTATCTTGGTTTCAATGTATGCATACACGGATAATACACGTGGACGTTTTGTGTTGCTTTTGGCTTCCCCCCAAAAAAAAAAAAAAAAAAAAAAACCCCACCACACACTCCAAGCATCAAATTGCATTCTTGTGGCTCTAATAAATTATGGCCTAAAGCCAGTGTGGTTTGTGCACACGACTTCGGGTCCAATTGAGTCATGTGCATTGACATTCCGAATGTGCTAGAAACGAGTTGGTATAAAATTTCATCTTGAATCAATGGATTAATCCCTTGGGATCAAGTTATGATGAATAAATCACGAATCCCTAAGGTTGTCCTTCATTGGCCTCCTTTGATCAGACATCGGGGCAACAACAGAAGAGAGATTCGCGGTACCATACTCCTCATATAACTTAAATTTGATCAAGTTTTCTAGGAAGTACATTGCAATCCATGACTGAATTTCAAATCACGGGCCAAATGGTTTGCACTCTCCACAAAACCTACTGATTTACCCCAGCCCAAGAAACAAGAGGTGCGTGGGATTAAGCTTAAAGGCCCATCTCAATAACCTGGACCACTCTATTAGAAGTTGACCCGGCCATGGGCTTACAATTATTGGAAAAATCAAGCTATTATTTAATGTTTGATAGCCCCTCTCATACGAGAAAAGTAGAACTTTGTCTGTGTCTGGGTGCTTACACTGAACCTATCCATTGACCACTGAAGTCACGCCTGTGAACACCAGCTAGATCCAAGTTCCAATGGAGTATGACCTTGGAGTCTATCGAACGCAACCCCAATTGCATCATTCGTCAAAAGTTGAAACGCACTGATGATCACCGCATAAACATAAGGTTAAATATAATCGATAATCCTCGCTGGCCATTAAAAAAGACCAACATTTCCATTTATCTGATTTGTATATGGAATCGAATAAATCGATTAACAATATATATTTTATACCTCATATTTTGAAGGTCCAGATCTTTTTTCTGCACAACATGATTCTTGTTCGATGGCGAAGTATATCTAAGTGAAGCGAATAATTGGTGGCAAGCTCTAGATATGACAAAGAAAAAAACTTCGGTCGGTTAACCGATGATATCATTCCTGAAATTGCACAGCATAACATTTATTCTAGCAGAATGTGCTTTGATTTTGATAATTTTAAGGGGTTATTTCAAATTCCTCTCCGGAACTCCTTTTCTCCAGCTCTTCATTTTGGAATCCAGTTCCTCCTTTTTCTATATCGGGTATTAAATCTTAAATCTTACGACAATTCTATAAATCCTTGAGGATCGGATTCTTGGCACCAGTAACCGTTAGGATCACAATAAATACGATATTTAATACATATCTATTCAAGTCAATTGGAGCTCAAATTTTTTGATTTTCTATTGGAGTTGAATTCGCGCAGAATTTTTAATGCTTGATCAAATTTGAGTCGTGCTTCGAGTAACGAGTATGCGTGCTAAGTCAAGCTTGCGCTGCTTCATCGACTCAATTACGTCTCCTTGCCTGCATAGAGAAATTGTGAATCTGCCGTTGAGGATTCTTTAGAATATATGTCTCTTTAAATATATCTTTTTTCTACCGAGACGCTTGTTATTTACATTTTCCCCTTTTTTGCCGCACACATTTGATGTTTGATATTAAATGAACAATCAAATTAGCCGTGAGTGTATCCTCTTCTCCCCAGGACTTTCCCGTGTACAGATTTTGTCATAGCTAATAGATTTACTTGTCACGTGATCGATAGCACTCCAAAGAATTTATCTTGAAATTATATTTGTTGGAGTAAATCTTATTACCTATAATTTTAGGAAAAAGAATACCTTAAGTGTCTTAACTTTTGTATGATGCTTATCTCAGCGGTGTAATTTTTTTCTCGATTACTTAAGTACCGTGGTTTCAAAAAAAAATTCACTTGAATGTTATAACTTTTTTGGCAATCACCTAGGTGTCATGAATTCTAATAAAACGTTCATTCGAGTGCCATGACCATTTTAAAAATCGTTCACCTTATCTGCCTAAAATCCGACGTAGCATGGCACTAGTGGTAAACATTTTCTAAAAGTTCTAACTAAAGTTATGACATTCAAACAAATGTTTTTAAGAAGTCATGACACTCAATAGTCATGACGCTCAAGTGATTGAAGGAAAAAAAAATGTTATGGCACTCAAATGACCTTTATAAAAAAGTTATAACACTTATGGTGTCTCTATCCTAGCCATCATGCTTCGAAAAATTTGTCTAGAAAATATGACAACTATTAGTAAGTGCCGTTATTACATATATGAAAACAAAGATACTTACTCTTAACCAATCGAGAGCTCTTTGCATTTGAATAGTTGCTCTGAAGACAGTAGTCACAACATCGAACTTAGGATTGTACTTTGCTGCTGCAAGCATCATCCTGGCCAATTCTTCTGTTGTAGGCGCTTGAACTGATAAGAACTCTTTTTTTTTTTTTTTTTGCTAGAAACTAATGAGAACTCATCAGTTGAGCTTACCTTCAAAGAGAGTTTAAGAGTTCCTTTTTTGGTGGTTCTCCACGACAAGTGTCATCAACCTCCTACCATAATGCGAAATCCAAATAAGCTCCGGGTAAAACTGAATACAAAGCTTCGCGAGTTCATTGATTCCCTTCATTCTAGCTTGACCAAAATAAAAGGATTAGGCGCAAGGGCTAATGGGCATAACGCGTGCATACAAAAGTTGGGTGAAGATGAAAAGATGAGTGCAATTGCCGGCAAAAGTTGTGAATAAGTTTTGGGAATCATTGAGTTTTTTTTAGTGGTTAGATGGTGTCCACGCCAATTTTTGTGCACCTCAAGTGATCCACCTCTTCGAATAATCTTAAGAACGCACTCGTTCATTTCGGTCTTGTGGATTCAAAACCTCATTTTGAAAGTGCTCCCAGTAAGTCTTAAATAAAAGATCATAGGAAGAGGAGCAAACTCTTTTAACATCTAGCCAATTACTTGTTGGTGTGTGCGTGTATCTTGGGGTGGAATTCCAAAATGCACGATTTTGGGCCAAGAAATTTGCTCCCACTAAAATCTTCTTCTATTCCGTGCCCTCCCAAATAAATTATTTTTACTTTCCTACCTGCTTTCTCCCCCATTTTCCTACTCTCCACTCCTTTTCGAAGTTGCCAAGTAAAGTGTAATTTTACTATGTTAAATGCTTTTAATTGATAAGCGTACGCCTGTGCATCTCATCTATTGCGACGTTATCTTATGGGTGATGTGGCGAGAATAGTCAATGACGGAGCCCCCGGTCCTATGCCCAATTTCCGCACCCTCTCAGTAACTGTCAACGAAAATAATTTTTAGGTTTAAGCATTTCACACATAAAAAAGGTAATCGATTATTGACACCCAAACTTATCCTTATTGTCACATGCTGGTCATGAAAAATGAAAACATTCAAAATCATCCTCATTGTCACGTGTGGGCTGTGATTAACATCAACTTAGCCTATGTTAGTCATGGAAACGAAGGATGGCCAAGGATTTCAAAAGCCTTTGGGCTAGCTTTCGATAGGCGTACAAGTGGAGATATGCGATTTGATGATAAAATAGTTGATTGCCACATGTCCAAGTCAAGAGATGCTACCGAAGACAAAGGATTCCAATGGAATTGGCGTCAAGATTTAGATAGGAATGGTTGATTAAAAGGGAGTGCAAAACCAAAGGAGCAGTTAATACTTGTTGAGCAAGTCATGTAAGCATTGTCGAACAAGTCAAAAGACAAGAAGATATGGATAAAGTAGTTGAGCAAAGAATGTTGAACAAATTTCAAGGAGGAAGCAATCAACTACCGACAGTTACCAAATTGGCCTATAAATACCGCATGCAATCCAATAGAGAGTCCCCCCTAAACAACACACAAAGTTCCTTTGTCTTGCCCTTTTAGTTATCTTAGCCTAATTTAGTTTAGTTGCGGCTTCAGATTCCCTTTATATATTTTATTCCAGTGAGTGTCTATATCCAAGATAGTGCTGTTGATTATATTCCAATATTGTCCTACTGTCTAGCGTCGTCGATTAGCTTCCGACGTTATGTCCTCATATCTATTTAGAAGCAGTATCCACTAGGTGTTGTTTCCACTGTCCAGTATTGTCGATAAAGTTCCGACATTATGTTCTCGAGCCCAATTAAGAGCAGTGCCTTCTTGGTATTGTTTTCAATGTCCAATATTGTCAAATCAACTTCGATATTATACAAACCATTTTGATTTTAATGGGCTTTCATTAGTATGTCGTAATGAGTTTGGATCAAATTGTTGATTATATTTCGACATTAGTTATCATTAATTTTAAGCTTGTATTAAGTGACTCCATTAAATTTAGAACCATATAATATATATATATATATATATATATATATATATATTACTATTTGACCATTTCTATCCAATACTAGCATAGAACCTAAGTCCCCTCAAATAAAAATCAGAATATAACATTTGATGAAAGATATTTCATTGCGGAATCCAAAACCGACGAAGTACCGGTACATATGTTTTCATTGTTCTAATAATTTTCAGAAAAATTTAGATGCTAGATAGAGATTATGAAGTTGACACGATTTCACCAATCAAGATTGAAGGAGAAAGTCCTAGGTTAACATAAATCTTAGTCAATTAGCCTTTGGCTAGATGGTTTCCTAGGTAATTCTCTCGTTAATTTTTTTTTAATAAATAATTTCCCATATTCTTGCGATTAGAACTTTGTGAATACCTGAAACCTTTCAAAATATGCAGATATTGACACAGAGAATCATGCATAATTTTGTAGTGCTTCAATGTCTTACAAGGTCACTTTAGAATGCGCCAAATGGGTGCCAACATTGTCAAATCAACCTTTTCGCCTCTTGATTGTAAACACGTATCATTACACTATTGTGACCTACCAAGGGAGAAAATATGTTTAGAGGTACTTGCTCATGAGATGAGTCGAATGGTTCATACAAATGATGATCTCGGATGGACCATCATTTGCTAACATTGCAAACGACTCATCAATCATAAACGTGGACTCTCTCAAGTTCATACCCCACATGACATTAGATATTTGATTTTTATTTAACTAATCCTATGTGAATTTCTACACAATGAGTTGCCACTAACCTATTTAAGTCGATTAAAAACCAAGTGAGATATGAAAGAATATCTCATTTTTCGTGCAATAAGAGATCTTGGAAATAGGGACTTGATTACATTAGTTTTAAAACTAATGGTCTTTCGGTACCTAAACTTGATTACATACCAACTAAAATGCTAGGAAGCCTATCCAAGACTTTTCGGGTTCATCCTAACAATTCTAAAAATGAAAATAACGCTCAAAATATTAAAGCGCACAATCAAGTGCAATCGAAGTAAACACACAGGCAACTTGATATTGTCTCTAAATAAAGGCATTAGAAAATCCCCACTACAAAGCCCTAAAGGTTTATTCAATTTTTGGATTTCAATTTTTTAAGGATTTTTAACTTTTTAAGAGAAAACTACCTAATTTTTTAAGCTTTTTCCAAGGATTTCTAATTTTTCTAATTTTTCTAAATTTTATAATTGTTTATGAATTTTATGAATTTTTAATTTTTATGATTTTTTAATGAATTTTTTAATTATTAAAAAAGGGACTTCGGACCGGGTCGGGGAACCGGCCCTGGTATGGTTCTAACCCAGACCCTAGGGTCGGGGATGGAGCTTGCAATTCGGATCGGCCCCGGGCCTAATCCAAATATGGGTCTATCTGCTGGGCTTGAACTGTTGCTGTAATTCAAGCCCAATTTCTCTTTCGTCACGTTCAGCCCAAGTCCAACTAAGCCTAAATCAGGCCCAACTTCTATTTCATCTAAACCATCCCCAATTCACCATAAGCCTAACCCCGAATCTGTACTTAGTACATTCAATCGGCCCAACCTTCAGCTCGTCTTATAATCTGACCCGACCCGACCCAGTTTGATTATCCGAATTTGATCCGGTCAAAATTAGAGTTGACCAACTTTTTATTTCATTTTTTCATTTCCTAGTTTCTTATTTCTTTTCTTTTTTCCACCTGCGTTGCCTTCTTCAAGCGATGTCTTCTTCCCTACAACCCGTTGACGGAAGCTTCTCCATGGACGAACTCCACACTCAGCACACGAGCACACTTCGAAATCTCAACCAATCCAACGTCAGCGGCCAACCTCACCAACTGTCACTAGGTCGTCACCTCACTGCCGGTCATCTCTCAGGCCATCATCGAACCTGTTCGGCGCCATTCACATGCACTTCAAACTAAATCTATTCTAGAGAACCAACACATATATGCACATCGAAGCAAAGCAACAGGAACTGGCTGCAGCGGCCCTCAACTGCAGGCATTCTCTGGCAAAGGGAATGGTATTTCCGGCAAGGTTTTCCTCCATGGGCGACTCAGAAAAAGCGATGGATATGCCGCGAAATCTAAGGAAAGCATGGAGAAAAGCACGACATCAGACGTAGTTCAACAATCTCAGAACAATCAAACGTTAAACTATAAAACTTCTAAGCATCGATTCGATGGAATGGATTTCGGTGTTTCATTCAAGCATTTTGTCGAACAGTTGATGTGGAATTCGAAGTATGGGATCCGCATTACTCATTTCAAATCAACCTCAATTTCAGACAAGTAACTCGCGATTTCGCTAGTGAACACTAAGTCTCAAATTCGGGCAAAACAGAGCAAGGTTAGAGCATTTGAAGTGAGGAGCTAACCCGATCAAGAATGGATTCGCCGTTACCGTGCGTTCGCCAACGAGGCTTTAGAATATGACCGGTATCCTTCCTTTTCGTCTGAGGAAAGAGTTTAACGGACGCAAGCCTTCGCTCAGCCACGGACGGAGATGGTGGCTCACGGTCGCGAAACATGTTCTCCCGCCAGTCGAGGACCAGAACAGAAGGAAATCAGCAGATTTTTGCCAATTTTCAGAAAAATCTTAAGGTTTCCTTTTTCAGCTCTTCTCCTCTCTCTAGAAAACAAAAATGGACTCGGAATCAGGAAAGAATAAATGAAGGAAAGGGGGATGAATTAGGGACCCAGAAGAAGTAAAAAGAGTGGCGCTAGAAGGAGGGCTACGCGCATGGGCTTGGCAGGCCCAAAACTTGTTGAAGAGAACGAGCTGGATCCGAATTTTATTACTATTTTTATCATTCTCTATTACTATTATTTTTTATTTTTTTATTGTTGCAGAAATGGACAGACGCCTGAAAATTCGGGTGTCAACGTACACCTCTTTTCTAAAAGGAAAAGATCACTATCAAATCTTTCAAGGCATTTAGGGTGCATTTGGTTCAAAAAAATATTTTAATGACAATTGTATTAGGTCTGTTTTCTTGAAATTATGTTTGGTGAGATAACAGTTTTAGATAGGAATGAAACTTGTGCAAAATGATGTAATTTTTTATCATTTTCAATTTGAAGGGTCGAATTGTGAAAACATGGCAACCAAAATTCCTACAAAAAAAAAAAATTGAAAATTTGAAAATCTGAAAATTTTCCATTTATATTTTGCATGAAAAAAAGCTTTTTCTGTAGAAAGACTTTGCCTTGATTTTAATGGAAATTTCTTGCTTGTGTTTTTGGGTCAGAGAAAAGTGAGGCATCCGTTTTTGCCGATAGCTTCATACACCTAATGACTTGCAAATTAGTCGCCCTGAATAGCTTTTATGAGCTTAAGAAAAAAGTGTCTTAACATGATGAAGACTCTATTGATGTCTAAAACCAGAAATTAGAGAATTTCCATTTTACATTTACGTTTTGTGTGAAAGCTTTTTCTTTAGAAATATTTTATCTTGAATCGAAAGGAAGTTTCTTGATTGTTTTTTCGGGCCAGACAAAAGTGAGATGCCCCCTCTTGCCGATAGCTTTATTCAACTAAAGGCTTGCAAATTAACTTACTAGAATAGCTTTTTTGAGCTTGAGAAAGAAGTGGCTTAACTTGGTAAAGACTCCATTGTTGTCTAATAACAAGAAATTGGAAAATTTCCATTTTACATCTACATTTTGTGTGAATATTTTCTTTTTTAGAAAGATTTTTCCTTGAATAAAATTGAAGTTTCTTGCTTATGTTTTTGGGCCTGACAAAAGTGAGGTGCCTTTTTTGCGGATAGTTTTATTTGGTTAAAGGCTTGCAAATTAATTTGCCTGAATAGCTCTCTTGAGCTAGAGCAAGAAGTGGCTTAACTTGGTAAAAATTCCATCTTGAATTGAATTGAAGTTTCTTGCTTGTGTTTTTGGGGTAGACAAAAGTGAGGTGTTTGTTTTTGCCAATAGCTTTATTCTACTAAAAGCTTGTGAGTTAACTTGCCCAATTAGCTTTCCCGAGCCCGAGAAAGAAGTGGCTTAGCTTGGAAAGACTCCATTGGTGTCTAAAACCAAAAATTGGAAAATTTTCATTTTACATCTATATTTTGCGTGAAAGCTTTTTCTTTAGAAATATTTTTCCTTGAATCAGAAATATTTTTCCTTGAATCAAGTTGAAGTTCTTGCTATGTTTTTGGGCCAGACAAAAGTGAGGTGCTCATTTTTGCTGATAGCTTTATCACTTAAAGGCTTGCAAATTAATTGGCCTGGTTAGCTTTCCTAAGTCCGAGAAAGGAGTGGCTTAACTTGGTAAAGACTACATTGGTGTCTAAAACCAAAAATTGGAAAATTTCCAATTACATCTATATTTTGCGTGAAAGATTTTCTTTAGAAGATTTTGTCTTGAATTGAATTGAAATTTCTTGCTTGTGTTTTCGAGCAGCCAAAAGTAAGGCGCTAGTTTTTGCCGATAGCTTTATTTGACTAAAAGCTTGCAGATTAACTTGCCTCAATAGCTTTCTTGAGCCTAAGAAAGAAGTGGTTTAACTTGTTAAAGACTCCATTGATATCTAAAATTGGAAATTAGAAAATTTCTATTTTACATCTACATTTTGTGTGAGAGCTTTTTCTTAAGAAAGATTTTGCCTTGAATTGAATGGAAGTTCCTTGCTTATGTTTTTGGGCTAAACAAAAATGAGGTGCTCGTTTTTGCCGGTAGCTTTTTTTGGCTAAAGGCTTGCAAGTTAACTTGCCTGAGGAGCTTTCTTGAGCCTAAGATAGAAGTGGCTTAACTTGGTGAAGATTCCGTTGGCGTCTAGAATAAAAAATTATAAAATTTCCATTTTACATCTACATTTTGTGTGAAAGCTTTTTCTTTAGAAAGATTCCGCCTTGAATTGAATGGAAGTTCCTTACTTGTGTTTTTGGGCAAGACAAAGTTGAGGCGTCGGTTTTTGCTGATAGGTTTATTCGGCTAAAGGCTTGCAAGTTAAGTTGCTTGAATAGCTTTCTTGAGCCTGAGAAAGAAGTGGCTTAACTTGATAAAAACTCCATTGGTGTCTAAAACTAGAGATTGAAAACTTTCCATTTTACATCTATCTTGTGTGTGAAAGCTTTTTCTTTAGAAAGTTTCTACCTTGACAGTCGAATGGAAGTTTCTTGCTTGTATTTTTGGGCCAGAGAAAAGTGAGGTGCTAGTTTTTTCCGATAGATTTATTTGGCTGAAGGCTTGCAAATTAACTTTCCTGAGCCCAAGAAAGAAGTGGTGTAACTTGGTAAAGACTCCATTGGTGTGTAAAATCGGAAATTGGATATTCTCTATCTTACCTCTATATTTTGCATGAAAGCTTTTTTCTTTAGAAAGATTTCATCTTGAAAATCGAATAGAAGTTCCTTGCTTGTGCTTTTCAGCCATACAAAAGTGAGATGCTCGTTTTTGCTGATAGCTTTATTCGGCTAAAGGCTTGCAAATTAATTTGCCTGAATTGCTTTCCTGAATCTGAGAAAGAAGTGGCTTAACTTAATAAGGACTCCATTGGTGTCAAGGGACAGAATGACCTCTATCGTAAGAAAGACAGATTGAGTCACCTCAAAGTTATGGTTCGATTACTAAGGACTGAACCTAATGATTCGTGGTCCTAAAGCCGGAGCCTACTCGCCAATTTGTATAGGCCTAGTTTATATTCCCAGCGATAATCTCTTTTACATTTAAGTAATCCAACCATTATAGAGTGAATAAAAAATTATATGCTTTACTTGCTCTAGGTGTAGGGGCTTACCTTTACACTAGGCGATGTACTTCTATAAAAAGAAGGAATGAACTCCCCTTAGGGAAACTAAAACTCTTTGATAATTGAATATCTTACCCGTTTTTGCATCCTCCATTTACTTTGTTGTTGAAAGATTGCAACGAGAAGAGCAACCCAATGGTGAAGGAGCCAAGTAAAATACAAGGAAATTCGAATTCTACAGATCCATCATCAGGTACATGTTCATGTTCCAACCCAGAAAAATTTATGGTATAAGCGATGTGGTCTTATACTTTCTCTATTTCCTTTATCTAGTTTGGCAACACATGTAATTGGAACTAAATACAGGGTATAAATAAATAAATTCCCAACGAACTGAAAAAAAAAAAAAAAAAAAAAAAAAAAAAAAAAAAAAAAAAAAAAAAAAACAACTAAAGAAATGTGTATACTTTTTTTTTTTTTGTCGGTCCTACGCTAATCCTACTCTAACACTCACTCTCAGACTTTTGCCCTACCTCCTTGCAAGGCGTGGGAGTCGAAACGCACTCCTAAAATGAAATCGTCCCCACCCCAATCCCCCCTGAGAAGGTGGGGATTTGAACCCCCAACCTTCCCATTCCAAGATGGAAGGGTGGCCACTGGGGCGAACCCCCAGTGGTTGCAATGTGTATACTTGATTGATTCATTTTCTCGGGCCCATGGGCATCGCTATTCCTTTCAAGAAAATAGTAAGCGAAAGCAAAATGGATTACTCAAAGTCAAATCTCCTAAATTTGATATGACTTGGCAACACAAGTTCCCTTATAGTTTTGGATGATCATGCAATTGCCTTTTGTCAATCCTAGTTTCGTCACTCATGAGAACTCAATGACCACCTCATTAAAATTAATTACCAGAAAATTTCCTCTTATCGAGACCACATAAGACTCGTCCTTTACTTGCTCTAGGTGTAGGGGCTTACCTTTACACTAGGCGATGTACTTCTATAAAAAGAAGGAATGAACTCCCCTTAGAAAAACTAAAACTCTTTGATAATTGAATATCTTACCCGTTTTTGCATCCTCCATTTACTTTGTTGTTGAAAGATTGCAACGAGGAGAGCAACCCAATGGTGAAGGAGCCAAGTAAAATACAAGGAAATTCGAATTCTACGATCCATCATCGGTACATGTTCATGTTCCAACCTAGAAAAATTTATGGTATAAGCGACGTGGTCTTATACTTTCTCTATTTCCTTTATCTAGTTTGGCGGCACATGTAATTGGAACTAAATACGGGGTATAAATAAATAAATTCCCAACGAACTGAAAAAAAAAAAAACAAAAAACAAAAAACAAAACAAAACAAAAGCAATGTGTACACTTGATTGATTCATTTTCTCGGGCCCATGGGCATCGCTATTCCTTTCAAGAAAATAGTAAGCGAAAGCAAAATGGATTACTCAAAGTCAAATCTCCTAAATTTGATATGACTTGGCAACACAAGTTCCCTTATAGTTTTGGATGATCATGCAATTGCCTTTTGTCAATCCTAGTTTCGTCACTCATGAGAACTCAATGACCACCTCATTAAAATTAATTACCAGAAAATTTCCTCTTATCAGAGACCACATAAGACTCGTCCTTTACTTGCTCTAGGTGTAGGGGCTTACCTTTACACTAGGCGATGTACTTCTATAAAAAGAAGGAATGAACTCCCCTTAGAAAAACTAAAACTCTTTGATAATTGAATATCTTACCCGTTTTTGCATCCTCCATTTACTTTGTTGTTGAAAGATTGCAACGAGAAGAGCAACCCAATGGTGAAGGAGCCAAGTAAAATACAAGGAAATTCGAATTCTACAGATCCATCATCAGGTACATGTTCATGTTCCAACCTAGAAAAATTTATGGTATAAGCGACATGGTCTTATACTTTCTCTATTTCCTTTATCTAGTTTGGCGGCACATGTAATTGGAACTAAATACGGGGTATAAATAAATAAATTCCCAACGAACTGAAAAAAAAAAAACAAAAAACAAAAAACAAAACAAAACAAAAGCAATGTGTACACTTGATTGATTCATTTTCTCGGGCCCATGGGCATCGCTATTCCTTTCAAGAAAATAGTAAGCGAAAGCAAAATGGATTACTCAAAGTCAAATCTCCTAAATTTGATATGACTTGGCAGCACAAGTTCCCTTATAGTTTTGGATGATCATGCAACTACCTTTTGTCAATCCTAGTTTCGTCACTCATGAGAACTCAATGACCACCTCATTAAAATTAATTACCGGAAAATTTCCTCTTATCAGAGACCACATAAGACTCATCCTTTACTTGCTCTAGGTGTAAGGGCTTACCTTTACACTAGGCGATGTACTTCTATAAAAAGAAGGAATGAACTCCCCTTAGGAAAACTAAAACTCTTTGATAATTGAATATCTTACCCATTTTTGCATCCTCCATTTACTTTGTTGTTGAAAGATTGCAACGAGGAGAGCAACCCAATAATGAAGGAGCCAAGTAAAATACAAGGAAATTCGAATTCTACAGATCCATCATCAGGTACATGTTCATGTTCCAACCCAGAAAAATTTATGGTATAAGCGACGTGGTCTTATACTTTCTCTGTTTCCTTTATCTAGTTTGGCGTCACATGTAATTGGAACTAAATACGGGGGATAAATAAATAAATTCCCAACGAACTGAAAAAAAAAAAAAAAAAAAAAAAAAAAAAAAAAAAAAAAAAAAAAAAAAAAGGCAAATTGTACACTTGATTGATTCATTTTCTCGGGCCCATGGGCATCGCTATTCCTTTCAAGAAAATAGTAAGCGAAAGCAAAATGGATTACTCAAAGTCAAATCTCCTAAATTTGATATGACTTGGCAGCTCAAGTTCCCTTATAGTTTTGGATGATCATGCAACTGCCTTTTGTCAATCCTAGTTTCGTCACTCATGAGAACTCAATGACCACCTCATTAAAATTAATTACCGGAAAATTTCCTCTCATCAGAGACCACATAAGACTTGTCCTTTGAAGACCTGACCTTCGAATTAATCAATTCACTATAGTCATCTCCAAAAAGGAAATCATGTGGTAGTGTAGTTCTAAATTACAAATAACTTGTTAGATAGAAATAGTTGTCACCAGTATGACATGGTGTAGAGAAAACATTATAGATGAGAATTCACAAACAAACACATTGTCCAAAAATACATGCATGGTAGAATGTTCTTGCTACAAAACGACAAGAACATAATGATAAACAATCATTAAAGTAATGGTCCGATCACCAGGGACTGAACTTAATGATATGTGGCCTTGGAGCTCGACCTTGCTAGCCAACGTGTATAGGTCTAGCTTATATTCCTAATGATAAACAATCACCTAGTGAGGATTCATGACCAATACATTAAAATTAATTACCTGAAAATTTCCTCTTATCAGAGAGTTTTGTATAAACAATGACCTAGCGAGGACTAATTATTTTCTATGTTTAGCTAATATGCAAATCAAATTTGCAGTTAGTTGTCCAACAAAGCGATTTTGTGAAGAGCAGAGTACAAAACAAATGGATTCCAAATAATTAATTACTAATCATTAAGAGACTACGTGAGACTAATCCTTTGAAGATATGAACCCCAAACCAGTCAATTCCCTATAGTCATCTCCAAAAAGGAAATATGTAAGGTCATTTTGAGCGAAAAATGACTTGTTGATAAAATGGTTGTCACTAGTATGACAAAGTTTGGGATAACATTAAAAAAAAAAAAAAAAATCCACTAGCAAACCAATTGTGCAAGATACATGCATGGATGAATGTTCTTGCCACAAAAACAAGAAAAGTAATATGGATTTTGTAAGAAAAAATAGATAAATTTTTTCCCAACTTTTGTGTCTATCCAATAAATCTAACGATGTACTTAGTTAAAAAATAAAATAAAAATACATGCAACGCATCGACATGATAGAATTAATAATGTTGAAAACTTGTATCTTGTATAGATGGTAACCTATAAATTAATTTTATTAATTGATGAAATCAAGATGATTATGCTAGTTCAATTATTTTCAATTATGTATAATTATGTTATAATTATCATGTGGAATTATGGATACATAAAATTTTGTATAAACTTAATTTATGACGATATTGCAGATAAGATTAATGGCAACAAGAAATATAAACTCACTAAATGCACTTTGTTCAATACATCAAAATTAGAAGAACCACAAAACTAATTCATGATGATATACCTGTTTCGAAAAGAACTCATCATCTCTCTTAAGTTTAACGTTGATTTTTTTTTTTTTTTTGCTTACAAGTTCGCATTTAAGTCTAATACAAAAAATTCCATGCACTAAATGAGCCTGATACGACTCATGTATACATGATCTAAAGCATGTAAAGTGTAATTAATTTTTCTTAAGTTATTTATGTCCATTTCTCTTTTGGGTAACAAAGAGGTTCGCATAGACTTGCGTTCAAAAGACGTGGCAACTAGCTTGCCAAGACAGTTGCAGAACCAGAGGTTTCCCGCTTTGAACTTTTAATTTCGTTTTTCATAATTCTCGTGTTTCATGAATTTTAACTTTTTTAATCCCAAACATTTCAAGTTTCAGAGCACACAAATGTTGACATATACATTATAATATCATCTTTTCATAATTTTTTAAAGTCTGAATAATATCTTGAGTTTTTCTAAACCGTACAAACTGTAACTAATTTTTCCAATGATATCTCTTTTTTTGGTGATAAAGAGGTGCACGAAAAAGGGCGTTCAGAAGGCATGCCAAATATGATGGAAGACTGTCAGACGTGGCTGAAGCAAACGTACAATTCCATGACGTTGAAACCTGAAGGTTTGTCACTTTAAACTTTTAATTTTCGTTTTCCATATATATTGTGTTTCACGCATTGATAGTATTTAGCTCAAAACATTTTAAATTTCTTGGCATACAATTATCAAAAAATGAAATTTCACGAACAAGACGGATGCACACATGAAATAAACTAGTGCAAATCCTATCTCTAGTACCATGTGAGAAAGCCCAACTGCAAAACTTAAGTTGATAAGTGGAGAGAAACTACATGTATATAAATAGCATATAAATCTCATAATTAAGTGCCGTGTGATATTTCAAAATGCTGATTTATTTGTTCAAATATAATTTCTTCACCATTTTTAAAATCAAAATAATATCTTCAATGGTAATTAAGATACAAAGAGTAAAGGAAGGTGAAAAAGGTTCGTTGAGTAAACCATCGCCTCTTCGCTTGCATCTGCATTTTATTGGGACTTTGAGCAGGTACAATGGCTACACTTGACTAAAAACCAAGGAGTGCTAAGACCTTAACTTGCAATTTTTGCAGTCAAGCCGGAATCAGTGGTCGATAAAGACTATCGATCATGGTTTGAAGCCGCAGTGAAAGGTGATTGGAAAAAAATCGAGAAAATCCTCAATGAAAACCGCACAGCAATGATAACCAACATTATGGAAATAAAAAGTCATTCCTTAACTATGCTCGATTTTGCGATTATGGTTGCACAAGATGAGCGTCATTCCTTAACTATGCTCGATGTTGCGATTATGGCTGCACAAGATGAGCTGGTCGAGAAGTTGGTCAAGCACTTCCCTCCAAATTGTAAAGATCTCATTCTCAATAAAGCCCTTCGCTATGCTGCTCGGGGAGGAAGAATAAGGATGGTAAAGGCATTAGTAGACAGAATTGATCGTAAATCTACATTTATTCAAGAGGCCCTGGATTTTGCCATTCCATATGCTATAGGAAGTAACGAGGCTATCTGGTACCTGGCCAGGAATCTAGAAACTCCCCTAGAGGCGGCAATCATGCACCCCCTTATGTTTTACGGCCATATGGGTACGATTTTGCACTTGCTCATCTTATCTCATTTCCTTTGTTGTTTACCTGAATTAACTTTTCTGTTCTTGTGTCCCAAAAGACATATGCCTATATTTAACTCGCAAACGCCCCGTCTTGTTGAAATTCGAAGACCCCGGATGGGTGATGGTTTTGCATTTGTTGGCATTACTGAGTGGTTACTTCCGTAGTGGGGCTAGACTCAATTTTTGGGAAAAGCTTATTTACAAATGTAGGTATTGGTTGCGCTCCTTTAGTTAGATATGTACAATTCGAGTAACTCTATCCACACGGTATTCACTCTCTCTGTTCTCATTTTTAGTTATCCCTCTATACTTGGTTGACACATCATTTGACGACTCCAAGAACACGAAGATAGCTCAAGGTACTTCTATTGATATGCTTAATGGATGGAATAACACGAAAAAAAGCATATCATTTAGGGATTATATTGACAAAAAAAGTTAGAAGACATGGACTACATCTATGTATACAAATTGATAATATAATCATGATGCATGTCACAAATTTATATCTAATGTAACATTTGGAAAGTCAGTGGAGATATCTTACTCAATGTCAAATTGCCAAGTAGAATTATTGAGAGTAGTATATTTTGGATTTGAGGAAATGATGGTTGATTGATCCAAGTTATTTTTTAGCATAATCAAGCATTAGAAAACGGAAGCAATTTTCATTTCATTAGTGCAATATGAATTTTTTGATTTGTCACCGATTCCTAATTTGCTGATATGATTTTTCTCTCATCTACGTGGTGGTCGCACCATTAGTACTTAACCGGATGAAGACATCACTCTGGAATTTTGCTACAATACCAGGTACATGAAACTGCCATGTTATTTACAGAAAATGACATTATTCCATCCATGGGTCGAGACCTCTAAATTTAAAGTGTATATTAATACTTTCAGTGTATCTCCTTGGGATTATAGTTATTTATATGGACCGGCTCTCAATTCGTATATCACGATACGGTTAATTCTAATCAATTTAGTTTGAAGTTTAAACTTTATATATCCATTAGGTGAATTTGTTATAATATTCAAGCGAAAATAGGTCTATCAATCCGTCGCTGAATCTATCCATTAAAAAAAAAAAAAAAACTCTCTTTTTCTCGTATTACATTTTGTGTGTTCATTACATATCCATCTATTCTCCGATGCATGCATTTTGATTTTCAAGCCATATCAAGTTTGTTTTCTTGATTTATATCTGAAAGCCAATATTTTCTTTCAACTCTTATATATACATAAGAACATGACACAAATGTGAAAGCTTCTATAACCTTTTGATTCTTCATCCTTGGGAAAATTATTTATCTGATGTTACATGCAGCACCTTTCATCAAAAGGATTGGAGAAATGAAGTTTAGGCACACTTGCTCGCTTGACTTGGCAAAACTAGCTCTTACCGAGATGAGCAACAAATCTGATGCTAGTGAAATGGTCAACCTTCTATTGACTTCAGGTTTTGTCCTTGACGCTGCATCTCGTGGAGTCTTTGAAATTGTGGATTTATGTCTCCATTATTTTCCGGAGTTGCTGTGGAATTACAATTTTGTAATGGAACTGCAAAAAGAAATTTTTGAGGGACGGCACGTTGAGTTGTTTAGACTACTGAGAACACAAAACCCCCTTCAATGCTTCGCTAACATCGATCCTTCGAAGAGCGAGATTCAAACGGAGGCTTTGATCAAATGGTCACCAAGATGTGTACCCCCTGATGTTTCTGGGGCAGCTTTTCTTCTGCAAAGGGAACTTCAGTGGTTTGAAGTCAGTTCTCCTTATTTGTTTGCCTCCTTTTTGTGTTCTTCAATTGACATTTACATTGATATGCGTCCTTTATTTTTCCGAAGGCAATGGGTGCTGAAGCCAGCGTTTCTAAATGGCTGAAATTTGAACTGCACAGAAAAACATTATGGGAATTTTTTGTAGAACAACGGAAAGTGTTGTTCAAGGAGGCAGAGCAATGGATGAAGGAGACATCGTCCTCTTGTAGCCTCGTGGCGACTCTCATAATTACCATAGCTTTTGCTGCAGCTTTTACAGTACCCGGAGGCAACAACGGCAGTATGGGGATCCCAATATTTCTCAACAAGGGCTCATTCATGGTATTTGCGGTAGCAGACGGTCTTGCTCTCTTGTCCTCTGTCACCGCCACCTTGATGTTCTTGACTATCCTAACTTCACGCTATACAGTCGAAGATTTCCTCCAGTCACTACCGAGAAAAATGGTAATGGGCCTCACTTTTCTCATCCTCTCTTTGGCCTCTATGCTGGTGGCATTCAGCTCTGCCCTTACTATTGTCTTGAGCGAACGATTGAAGTGGATTTATATCCCAATTACTTTGTTGGCTGCCTTCCCTGTTGTATTATTTGCAATCCTACAGCTTCCCTTGTTTATTGAAATGGTCGAATCCACTTATTGGCCTCGTCTCTACCATCCCCTAAAGCTTTGGAAGTGATCTCTACTATTTGTGGACAAGGACATGTGATGTAATCTTTCTTTGTACTTGCTACTCTGTGTGAAATGTGAATAAGATGGACTGTACTCATGTTTTAAGACACTGGAAGCGTGACATTAGCCAAAGTATAATGTATGCCGCCAAGTGTACACATTGTCTCAATGTTTTATTTGTGTACTTCATTGCTCACTGTCGTATTAAGGTGAACCCAATTATCAAAAAAATTGGCAACATGACCATCAAATACTTCAATGGGGTTCATCCATTCAAATAAGGCAATGATCCACACAAATTCTCTACACTACACAAGATGGCCACCCAAGTAGTGCCCCAATACAAGAAACTTTTGATGTAGCAAACCGAGCAAATAACTATTTCAGTTCAATGGAAGCTCGGACTTTGAAATCAGTCGTCATCCACTGTCCACACCTCCACCTCATCCTCTCATCCAACTCTTTGGTTTGACCTCCGCCATCTTAATGTGCAATTTTTGCAGTCATACCAAAAGCGGTGGTTGATGACAAATATCGACAATTTTTTAAAGCCGTGTTGAAAGGTGACTGGAAAACTACTGAGGAAAAGCTCAATAGAGACCACGCAGCAATGACGGCCAAAATTATGACCATAGAAAGCAATCACTTTACTACGCTCGATATTGCGATTATGGCTGCACAAGATCCATTGGTCGAGAACCTGGTCAAGCACTTCCCTCCAAAATATAAAAATCTTAATCCCAACAGGGCCTTCTGCTATGCTGCCCGAGGAGGAAGAATAAGGATGGTAAAGGCATTAATAGACAAAATTGATGCTGAACCTAAAATTATAGGCAATGCATTAGAGTTTGGTACTCCATTTGCTCCTTCCCATCTAATGATACTTTGTTCAGCATTACTCTGGCCGGCCATTTGGGTAGGATTTCAGTCACTCATCTCATTCCTTCACTATTTACTTGAATTAACATTTTTGTTCTCGTGTCCCAAAAGACTTATGCTTGTATTTAGCTCACAAATTCTGCAGTCAATGACATCCAAAGGCGGCTACTACAAAGTTTTTATAATCTTAACATTGATACTTCATTTTTTGGGAAAAATCTATTTACAAATGTAAGTAAATCTTGCACTTCTATTATTAGATATATATTAATTATTTCGAGTAATTCCATTTACATTGTGTTCACTCTATCTGTTCCAATCTTTAGGTATTCCTCTATGCTTGGTCGATCCATCAGTTGACTACTCCAAGGACACAAAGATGGCTTGACGTATTTTTGTTGATTTGTTTAATGGATGGACTTACACAGAAGGAAAAAAAAATGCATATCAATCAGGGATCTTATTGACAAAATTGTTATAGGACAAGGACAACATCTATGTCTACAGATTAATATTTTAATCATGATGTATGTCACAAATTAATATATAATATAACATTTGGAAAGTAGGAGGAGAAGTCTTACTCTATGTCAAATTGCCAAGTAAAATTATTGATAATTTTGGATTTCAGGTAACTGAGGTTGATTGATTGAAGTTGTTTTTAGACGAATTCAAGCATTATAAAACATTAGTAATTTTCATGTCATGAGTGTGATATTTATGTTTTTATTTGTCTTTGTTGACATGATTCTTGTCTCCTCTTTATAATGATAGCACTACTAGCACTTAACCGGTTCAAGATATCACTTTGGAATCTTGCCA
Source organism: Eucalyptus cloeziana (assembly GCA_014182715.1). Taxonomy (NCBI): domain Eukaryota; kingdom Viridiplantae; phylum Streptophyta; class Magnoliopsida; order Myrtales; family Myrtaceae; genus Eucalyptus; species Eucalyptus cloeziana. The sequence continues at coordinate 46,329,364 of CM024636.1, read as the reverse complement.
CAATAGCAGGTACATGGCAGTGCTGTGTTACATATATATATACAAAGAGAACCTCATTTCATCCATGATTAGAAATCTCTAAATTTAAAGTGTGTGCGCATACTTTCAATATATCCCTTTGGAATCATAGTTAATAATATGGACCAACTCTCCATAGTATACTACCATACAATTTTATTCTAATCAATTTAGTTCAAATTTATACTATATGTCTGCATCGGGTGAATATGTAAAAATATTCAATCAAAAACATATCAATTAATCCACCGCTGAGTCTTCCCATTCCTTAAAAAAAAAAAAAAAAAAAAAAGGAACTCTGTTTTTCTTTCATCACATTGTGTGTTTTCATCTATAGATACATCTGTTCTCTGATGCATGCATTTTGATTTTCAAGCCATATCAAGTTTGTTTTCTTGATTAATAACTTAATCCATTTTTTTTCTCTCAACTACTATATATACAAAAGAACACGGCACAAATGTGAAAGCCTCTTTAACCTTTTGATTCTTTCTCGTTGGGAAAATTGTTTATCTGATATTACATGCAGCAACTTTCATTAGGAGTGGGGAATTGAAGTTAAGGCACAATTGCTCGTTTGACTTTGTAAAACTAGCTCTTATGGAGATAAGGCTTGCAATCAAACTGCCAAAATACTCGAGCCTCTGTTGACATCAGTCATTGTCCTTGACTCTGCAGCTCGCGGAATCTTTGAAATTGTGGATTTATGTCTTCAAAATTTTCTGGAGTTGAAGTGGGATAACAATTTTGCCAAAAAAAAAAAAAAAACTGATAAAAGAAGTTGTGAAGGGATGGCATGTTGAGTTGTTTAGACTAGTGTATCTCGACCAACATAGACGTAATGGAGGCTGTGACCAAATTGTAATCAACATGTGTATCCTCTGATGTTTCTGGAGCAGCTTTTCTTATGCAGAGGGCACTTGAGTGGTTTCAAATTAGTTCTCTTCATATGTTTGCCTCCCTTTTGTGCTTTTTATTTGACATTTACATTGATAGGCATCCTTTATGTTTCTGAAGGTAGTGGAAGCTGGCAGCTTTCCTTCTTTTTAATGGCTGAAATTTCTAGATAACAAAATAACATACAGGGAAGTTTTTGTAAAACAATGCAAAGAGTTGCTCGACGAGGCAAGGTAACGGTTGAAGGATACATCATCATCTTGTAGCCTCATTGCAACTCTCTTCATTACGGTAGCTTTCGCTATGGCTTTTACGGTACCTGGAGGCAACGATGGTAGTATGGGGATCCTAGTATTCCTTGAGAAGGGCTTTTTCATGGTATTTGTGGTTGCAGACGCTCTCACTCTCTTCTCCTTTGTCATCTAGGCTATCCTAACTTCAAGCTCCACAATCGAAGATTTCCTTCTCCAAATACCAAGACAAATAACAATGGGCCTCACTTTTCTCTTCCTCTCTTTTGCCTTTATGCGGAAGGCGTTCAGATCTGCTCTTATGATCGTCTTGAGTGAACAATTGAAGCGGATTCATATCCCAATTACTTTGTTGGCTATCTTCCCTATTGTATTGTTCACAATCCTATAACTTCCCTTGTATATTAAATGGTCGAATCCACCTATTTGCCTTGTCTCTACCATCCCCTTAAGCTTTGGAAGCGATCTTTATTATTATGGACAAGGATATCTGCGGTGTGATCTTTGTTGTACTTGTTACTGTGTGTGAAATGTTTTAAAACACTGGAAGTGTGACATTACCCATACTCAAAAGTATAAGTTATGCTGCCAAGTGCACTCTTTGTCTCAATGTTTTATTTGTACACTTCATTGCTCATTGTTGTATTAAGGTGAACCCAATTTTTCCAATAATTGGCAACAGAACCATTGATATTTCAATGGGGTTCATCCATTCAAATAAGGCAATCATCCACACAAATTCTCCATACTGCACAAGATTGTCATGCTAGAAAGTCTTGCCAGGATTTCCTTCACATGTAGAGGAAAAGCTTACGTCATTGCCATCAGTTCTCCGTCTTTTTGTTTGAGATTTTGCAGGAGATAGAATATACTCCTCTACGGTAGCTCCATCTTTGTATCTCACATCAGGGAATAAGCGTCTGTCCCTGGCAGCAGATGATTCAATGGCCACCATCACAGCATGTCGCAACAGGTGCCAAAATGAAGAGCTCCTGCCAGTCTGTTCATCTACCCACCGTCGTGGACGTAGACAAGAAATGGATGTCTCAACTTGCTCTGCCCCACCTGAGGAATAGCGTTGAAGACATGATTCATGTTTTATCCATCCAGTCATTTCAGCACAAGATTTGGTGGAACTACTACATTCAGCACCAACTTCTGTTTTTGGAGTTTGCCAAGAGCAGACCTCATCACATGCCCTTGCAATCACTTGATTAGATAGAGGATCTACAATTACTGCAGAATTGACCACCTGTAGACAAGAGAAGGGAGTACAAAAAGCAAAATTTGTGCAATTTCCACAACATAAGAGGTTCCCACACCAACATAAAACAAAATTGGACACAAAATTAGGGAGCAAGATGAAGCACTACATTTCCTTCCCGAAACCTCTATTTTACTACGTCTATGCATGAACATTTCAAGGAATAAATGTCTAAAGGACCCAGCCTTCAAAATGATCAGATTGTTCTCCACTATCATAAAACAGTTTTCTTCTCGTTTTTTGGTTCCGAAGTCAATAAATGTGACACATAAAAACTTCACATTCCTGTCAAGTTAATTGCAACAATTAAATCTCACTTCTTGTTACCAAACCCAAAATGATTCTTGAAAGCTAATGCAAGCTATGGTGAGTCCTCTATGGCTTGACAGGAAAATTGTTGAAAGTGCAAACACTGGAGCAGTTAGAAATGATACTCGTCGAACATGTATAATACTGATTCAAAGGAAAATAAAAAGTAGCACCAAAGGAAGGCCTTAGAGCATGCCAAATTGTCTCACAAAATGTCAAAGCAGTATAACGCTCAGAAAGAAATGACTGCCATGTATAAGAGAATTTCTCTTCTTTTTTTATTTGGTAAGATGGGGAGGCCAGGTTAGTACTCATATTCAAGAACTCTGAGATCTTGACTAGTCAGAGATATAATTAGCTGCGAACTTGATGAAATCACTCAAAGTTACATTCATTAATCGCAAGTCAAGGGCATACCCCAACACTTACCATATTACCATGAGATTTCGCCAATTCCAGAGCATACTTCATAAAACTTACAACTGATTGTGAGTCTTCATCACTAAACCCAGTTATGCCACTGATATTGCTGCTCTGTGGAATATCAGAAGTTGAGAGAACAAATCAGTAATGACATAGGGTATGTATAAATGCACATTATACACATGCATATAGAGTAACAGATAATTCCTTGTGATCATTGACAAGTAGTAAAATTAGGAAATGCTAAAATAAAGGCCAAAGATTTGCACAAACTCCATTGAATTGAGTCACGCAAAGAGGTGGATCTTACATTTGATTGCAAAAGGTGGGAGAGGAGAATGATAAGACTTAAACCCGGCCTAGTGACTTAGAAAGAGTGTTTTCCAATTAACTAGGCAACCCTTGGTCTCTATAGCCAAGATTCATTAGCAGCCGTTATGCATAATGGAGATGGCTTGATTAGTTATTCCTTGAAAGTAACTTCTCTGGTTTATATATAACCCCAAACTCCTCTCAGTCCAGATGCAATCAAACTAACATAACTCAGCAAAAAGAAGTAAAATCAATCACATTCTAAATTTCTAAAAACAAAGCTTATCAAATTTGAGATGGCCACTTAAACTGCAACTCTTTGTAAGTCTTTGGTTTTTAGACTCCAACTTCCAAGTTATCTGCTTGGAAATAAATTCTGAAGGAGGAAAAAAGTATAAAATGAACACCCAATGCTGCCCAAGAGAATATCAAAATCCATAAGAAAGTTATCCTGGAAAAACCACCTTAACCTGCTCCTTTAATTGAGACAACATTAGCATCAGAGACATCTGCACAGCCGATACAAATACCCTAAACCAGCAAAAATGTCCTAAAACATAATGGCAATGTGTTGATCTTAAGACATGAACATGCATTACCATTACTGATGAGAATATTTAAAAGAGACATACTAGGTTTGCTGGATGGTAAGAGGTGGGCCATAGCTTGCACTGTTCTACCCACTCTTCCTTTGACGATGCAGCATATTTGCAGACCTATTGCAAATTGGCACAAATAAGCACAAAGAACAAAATCCCACTTTGCCATCACATGATGAAGTGAAACAACGCCATTTTCAGGTTACATGTTACAGAGAGTTCTTATGTAGCATATCTTCTTATGCCTATATTTGAATTACAAATATACACTGATTAAGATAAGCATGATATGCAGAAAATAAAGCTTTAGAATTTTACTAACTAATAGACTTTCCTAATATCAAATCATCTGTGCACTTTGAAAGATTTGAGAAGGATACACACTTCCACCTAACATTAGATAGGATATGGCTTCTTTTAATGCCATAATGAACTTAAAAAGACAAGTTACATGATGAAAAAGAAAAATGATAAAAAATTCAAGAGATGGAAAATTTGTTCAAATTCAGGGTTTGAAAGCCAAATTGATCTATATATACAGTGACGTCCTATCCAGCTCTAAAGTGCTATGTTACAGAACCTAATGACATTGACAATACAGATGTTTGCTGTTGCTTCATTATCATCGACCAGTAAAGATGTCCCAACTACTTATTCACTTGAAAGTGCAGTTCACTGTATGCGCGGACATAATAGAGCAAACAATATTAGTGTACAACAACCAATACCAAGAAGCCCTCTTTGGCATAAATAGCCTATGAAGCACTGAAAAAAAAAAACTACAAAGACCAAAAGAGATTCCCAAGCGAAGCCCATAGTGGTCCACTTAGGTCATAAACACAACTTTACCTCCTAAAGCATCAGAAAGGAGATCATCGCAAAAGAACTCCTTTCAGCTAGGCAAAAAAAAAGGAGGGAGAATTTGTGAAATAAAATTTTCTAGAACTTGAAAAAAGGGAGAAGAGAAAAGGCATCAACAGATGTCAAATATGCTAGTGGTCCATGATAGGGTAAGATGCTCCGTGAGTAAACATCATTACTCACAGATACCATAACTTGTCAAAACTGTATATGGTTCTCTCTACAAGCTATTGAAGATAATGTAAAACATGGGAAAATCAACATGAAATGCTGACAAGAAAAAACCCACTTTTGCCACAAAAGGACTCAACTAATAAGTATTAGTTACATCCTTCATGTCACATGGAATTCCATCAAAATCACCATTTTTGGGAGCCAGACTTAAGATCACTGATAGCTGAATTTTTCCTGTCAAAACCATTACAACAACCAGACAGTTCAAGAAATACATAAAAAATCAGTTAAAGAACTGCTGAAAAGCTGGGTAGGTAAAAGATGATTTGTCGATGAAAAAATACAAACACCTATCCTGGGTTTCCATCAAATCAACCTTGCATAGGAAATAATTAGAAGATTCTTTGAGACAATTACCAGTTCATTCTCAAATGCAAATTTTCGTATATTGAGTGGGCCACTGCTTTTGTTTGGTTTCTCGTTTTCTCAATTTTCTGATCTTTCAATCCTATTAACTTCCTGCTAATGTTCCTTTTCCACACATGATGTACACATAAGAGGTATTGTAATCCTATTCAATCAATTTTCGTGATTGATGAGGGAAAAACAACAAACTGAGCACTTAAATTAACAAGCAATACAGGTTGTTTTCATAATTGTTCATCAGGTTTTTCAACGCCTTGCATAGCTAATACATACTAGAAAATACTAGAAAACAAGCTAAAAACCAGAAACCAATGGTAGCATTTGAGTTTCATCAGATAACATTCTTCCTGAATCAGGCATTTTATATTCATAATAGTCCATCAAAAGAATTTCCAGCAGTATAAGAAGAAAATTCAGGACATGCATGCAGAATGGAGGAGGCAAGGAGCACCCGTCGTTCACCCCACAACGTAAGCAAACTGTGGCTTAGGACTAAGTGTCTTGTTGAGCAATCACACAGACGATGTGAATATGACTTTATTTATCTAATGCTGATTGATTTGTTATATTCAAGTTAATGACTTACGGTGCTTCCAAGGCAGACAAAGCTTTCTTATAACTTTGGGGATTTAAAGTTCAGATATAATATCTTCGATCCGATGACAATTGCTGTGCATGGGTTCAGAGGATTCTATTCCCTCTTTTCTGTTACTTAAAGAGCAGTAAATACATGGGGCTGATGTCTGATCAAGAACTACACGTGTGAGTATAAACAACAGACATTTAATTCTCCGCATGAAATTGTTCCTGTTAAACGACCCTCGCATGATGACAACAACATTTCGATGGTTTTTTTAAAACTTTTGAAGGGTAACCCATAAACAAAAGGCGATAGAAAGACCTAGTTAAGCAACTGCTCTTATGTTCACTTAATGAGTAAAGCTTCACCTTATGATTTCACAAATCTTCGAATTCCATAACCGACATGCACAGCGAAATTGATCCTCAATTTCAAAAATTCAAGAAACGATGATGTTCAATTATCAATATCATTAAGTGACCAATCACACCAGTGACAAACATAACACCGATATGCTTATGAACAAAGAATGTACCTCCTTCGAGACACTTCTTCTTCACCCGCTTTACGTGGCTGAGGTCCTCCAATAGCGCAATTTGACTTAAACGCCTAACCAACAACCAAACAATGGATTCCCAAAAAATTCGAGCGGAAAATCAAACCATATACGAAACAGCAATCTCTGAGAAGCGCAGAACGAGCTTTAACACATAAATCCAAAGTAAGACACTGAGACTGACCTCATGATAGTGTTCGTGAGCTTCGGCTGCTCAATCTGAGCTGCGACCACGTTCACTGCATGCAGGAAAAGGAAAAAAAAAAAACCGCAACGAAACGCCAATTCTGAAGCGCAGAACACATCAGAAACACGTCAATTTCGGATCTTTCGCTCAGGATTCGGTCGGTCGTCCATGAAGAATATACCTGTGAGTTGCTGATCAGGCGGAATCGGCGGCCTGCCGGGGACGTGGACGATTCGCCACGCTTCGTCGTTCTCGCTGCTCATCGCTCTTCGCAGTTATCTCCGGTCGCCGGGAGCACGAAAAGCGGCGGGAAACCGCGACGCCGTCGGCCGTCGCGAAGCTCGCCGGCGCGGCGGCTGAAAGTGGAAGAAGCGGCGACGTTCTCGACAGAGAGAGAGAGAGAACTCGTGCCTGATTGTGGGCCTGAACCGGCCCATTCACTTTCGAGCCCGCCCATTCGCTGTTACATAGGCTCGTTTCTTTTTCCCCCCTTTCTTAATTGATTTTCTTTTAAAGATATTTCTTGTAATTTCTTTTATAGTTATTGAATAGTACAGCAATTATCATATTCTTAACATTCTCCATCAGGGGTTAATCACATGCTGAAAAGATAAAAGACCCTGGAAAAGGTAAATAAATTACTCAAAAGATCAAAAACCTCGAATGCATGAGCAAGCGGAGGCGAATCCCTATTTATCGTCCAATGAAACGGGGGTCCTGCAAATTTGGCTCCTGGATATGACTTCTCAAACAAATCTGATTGTGTAACGACAATGAATTGCTACGATGCAGATCTAATTTGCGGGATGAGTTTATATTTTTGTTTCTTTTCTTTCTATACTTCATGATGATGATGACGGTGATAAATTAGGAGTTTATATGAAAATGATCAATGTATGATTTAAACTATAACAGAACATAGATTGATGCATTAAATGCAACACTAATTAACTTTTTTGGGTTTTCTTGTTTACAAAATAAACTCAACTTAGATATAGCTTAATTACATGTTGCATTTATATGTATCCTAATCTAATGCGAACAAATATTAAGTCCTATATATTGTGTATACCATGCTATAATAGATTGAATGCAATTCTTGTGCAATGTTAGAATTCTAAAACAAATGGCATGATATGAACATTATGACCTGAGGTAGAATTAAATGCGGACTAACCCTATGATGCAAACTATATGAAACGCTATTTCTTATTTATGAAAGGAAACCATTGAATTCTAAGACAGTAAGTATGCTCTAATTAGTCTTCCCATTAAATTATTTATACGATTAATAATTTAATGATGTGACACTAGCCCTTTTCTTTTTGTAATCATTTTTCATGTTATACGAAATATTTGAACATGAATAGTGCATGGGACGTGATAATTGATTAATGCTATCTATATTGAATAGGGGTGATTGGTATCCAGTCCGATCCAATTCCATCCAAAAATCAAGAATCAGACTTAGAGGACCGATTTCCCTTTTTTGGAATTGTAGATTGGACCGATTAGTCCTGGAACCAGAAACCGAGACCAAACCCGACCGTGGTTCGGTCCGGTTTGGTGGATAGGTGACACCATGAGAGGGAAAGTCATCGACGTCAAGCGAGGCATGAGTTGAGGCCATGAGAGGGCACCGAGCAAGGCGGAAGGCAAGGCCATGAGAGGGAAAGGAGGCCTAAGGCAAGGCCGTGAGAGTACGTCGAGCAAGGCGGGAGGCAAGGCCACGAGAATCAAGCAACTAGCTCGAAGCAAGGCGTGAAATGAGGCTGCGCGTACGAGAGGGAAACTAGGAAAGGGTTGATTTCACACGGTTAGGGTTAACGAAAGAGAAATGGAAGGGAAAGAAATGGGAAAGTAACGGCATAATGAGAAAGAGATGGAAGATTAAATGGCCTAATGGTAAAATGGTTGTTCAAAAAATTTTTTAAAAAAATGGGAAAATATACATGAATGGTTGGTTCAGTCCTATCCATCCAGTTAATCCAATTCTCACCTTGGAATCATGAACCGGATCAACCAGCGACCGGTTCCAAAAATAAAAACCGAGGATCAAATCAGCACCCCCTAGGATTGCCTAGAATTGATTGGTCCCGTCTAGTCCAATCTGGTCCTGGTTCGGGCGGTTCCCGTTGCAAGACCCTAATATTGAATGCACATTGAAAAGTAGTTCTAAAATATGTGACCTCTAGATGACGGGTAATATGCGACCTGAACAATACAAGACTAAGTGCAATCTATATCATACACTAATGACATCTTTGTTTTTGTTTTGATTTTATTTTATCAACAAAAATCAAAATATCCTAAGTATGCACGATACTAAATAGAAATAATCTCTTTCTATAATTTCACGAATCACCTTTCCTAAAAAGATCAGGATTTCCAAAGAGAAAAAAACATGGGAGATATATGTCTTTTCAATCCACTCGTGGGGAGGGATTAGATTAAAATTAGGTTGGACTCTTGATCTTGGTACGAGATAATAATCAAGAGAGAAACGATCCTAACATAACTAGATCTCCTTATCTTGACCAAATTTTTTAATCAATCTCGAACTCAAATTAGTTTGAACCAATTCAATTTAACTCACTATAATCTAATCAATCTTTAATTAATCTTGGAATGTCCAATCCCCCGTCTTTAAGTTCTAAGAAAGTTGGAAACTTGACTGATTTTAAGCTCATTACACGTGTTACCTCACACGTCATGTACACCTCCAATCCCCCGTAACATGCTTTATCCTAAAATGCATTGAAATATATCTTAAATACAATGCAAATACAAATCATGCGAATGATATTTTTGTTGAAGAGTTGGAATCGATCCTTAATTTTCTTATGTGATAGATGACTAAGTGAAATAGCCAAAATTTTAGCGTCCATACAAATCTTTTCGGTCTCTTTTGTTTTTTGATGAAAATGTTTGCATGCGATCTTTATTGATTTTATTACCTAAACTATTATCATGTGAAACTAATTATGCATAGTGCACAAACAATAAAGATAAATGTCTAATAATTAATAAATAAATACAAGAGTCAACTCGATTTGAGAAAAGATAAAAATGGGAGCTTTAAACCTCATTGGGTCAAGTATTTCAAATAATCTAATTGATATTAATTTTGAAATGTGATTTTTACATATTTTTTATGAAATTTGGCCAAACTTTAATTGGCATATTTTTTCGTTTGACATCCCATTGACTCTAATGATTAGAAACCTCTAAATGTCATCAAGCATTTCAAAGGGAAAAATTTTGAAAAGTGGTACTAATGTATTTTTTTTAAGGAACTTGGCCAAATTAGATGCTTTGGAACAAGTACACCATTGCCTCAACCTTCGCCACATCTTTAACCTCCACGTCACTAGCTTGTAGTTACTCTCTCTCTCTCTCTCTCTCTCTCTCTCTCTCTCTCTCTCTCTCTCTCTCTCGTTCGATATTGTGAAGCGTCAAAGACTCACCTTAGTGACCGTCCAAGAAGTTTGGACCTACTAAGTCTACGTTTGGTTGAGTTTGAGCTTTGGGGAAATGACTCTTTGTTTCGAGGTGTATCGGCTTAAAGCAAATACCGTTAGTTGAGTGATGTTGGTATAGTTATTTGAAAAATAGCTTTGAGGTTAGGGGGAAAAAAGTAAAGACAAAGGAACTTCATGGATGTCATTGATTTTTCATCAAAAAGGAATTTCATGAAGTACATGGACGTCCTCTAATTTTCATACAGTGAATCAATCTCTTGTAACTTAATTATATTGTAAAGAAAAAGTAATAAGGAACTTCATGGATGTCATTTGATTTTTCATCAAAAAGGAATTTCATGAAGTACATGGACCTCCTCTAATTTTCATACAGTGAATCAATCTCTTGTAACTTAATTATATTGTAAAGAAAAAAGTAATAAGGAACTTCATGGATGTCATTTGATTTTTCATCAAAAAGGAATTTCATGAAGTACATGGACCTCCTCTAATTTTCATACAGTGAATCAATCTCTTGTAACTTAATTATATTGTAAAGAAAAAATAATAATTATAATTAGGTTAGATTTTAGTAATTGCACTCTTTTTGTGTAACTTTATTATTGATAAAAATAATAGATCTATCACCATAGGTCATTCTTTGATGCCTTAAAAGAAAAAAAAAAGAAAAAAAAAAAGAAAAGCGATTGCACATGTATTGCACGTGTATAGCATGTCTATTGCATGTGTACTGCATACATTTTGCGATCAAACTTAAGCTCTACCTCTTTCCATCACACAATTCAATGGAGTTTGTGCAAATATTTGTCCTTTATTTTTGCATTTCCTAAGTTTACTTCTTGTCAATGATTGTAAGGAGCTATCTTTTCCTCTAATTTTATACGTATTATGTGCAATTATCCATCCCCTATATCAATACTGATTTGTTCTCTTTACTTTTGATTTTCCACGCGGTTGTAATGGGCTCTAAGCAGCTTTTTTCCTCATGTGAAGAGCCATTTAGTGGAGACAAGAGTTATCGGGCATTCTTGTTGTTGATGTTCGATGTAGGAGAAGAAGGAGAGAATGAGGAAGATGGGCTAGGAGCGGTCAACGAAGTTATGAAGAAGAGGACGAGGAAGATGGGTTGAAAGTGGAGGAAGAAGAGGGCTAAAGAAGATGTGTTGGGAATAGTAGACCATATAGAACAAGAAGATGACAAGAAGATGACGTGGAGGCTGGGCAGGTTGTGTTGGGAGCAGATAATATAGAGCAGTCTGACACGGGGAAGATGTGTTGGCTTCTACTCCAATTGACGAATTTGAAGAAGTACCAAATTATGATTATTCGAGCACATTTGAGACTAGTGGTAGCAAAATCAACAATGATTGTCGTGATAGGTCCGTTTTGATGTCTCGCTCTTTATTTTTTTTATAAAACAAGTATCAATTGAGTATCGGTGCAGTGGACATCGAGTATTGGTGTAGTGGACGGTGGAAAGGGCAAGAGTTATTTTCAGCCAAATAGGAAGCCCTAAGTGGTATAAAATATTTTCAAATAGAATGAACAAATTAATTGTACAAGCAACAATGAATTATAAGGAGGCTATTGACAGCTGTTATCTCTTAATTGCCTAATGTGACTTTTAGTGATTGAATATTATAACTTATGAAATTTCTTATAATATTCTATTATTACGTCCTTCTTTTGAAGGTTGTGTGTTGTGAATTTTCTTGCCATCCTAGAACTTCTATTTTCTACTTCACCTACTATGGACAATTATAAGAAGCGTGTGCTCTAAGAGATAACTTCTAGTTTCTCAAAGGCACAACTATTTTACTAAAGTTATAAGAAGAAGAAGCAAACGTAAAGGAACTTCATGGATGTCCTTTGATTTTTCATAAAAAGGAATTTTATGAACTACATAGACTTACTATGATTTTCATATAGCGAATTTGATAGATCTATCACCCATAGGTCATTTTTGATGCATTAAATGAAAATAAAAAGAAGAAGAAGAGGACAAAAGTAATTGCATGTATATGCATGTGTATTTCAAATAAAAATAAATACTTAATAATCAATAATAAATATGAGAGTCCACTCGGTTTGAGACGAGGGAAAGTGGAGCTCTAAACCTCGTTAGGTCAGGTATCTCAAATAATCTAATTGAGACTAATTTTGAAAAGTGATTTTTACGCTTTTTTTTTTTATGAAATTTGGCCTAACTTTAATCGGCATATTTTTCCGATTGACATCCCGCTCTAGATGATTAGAAGCCTCTAAATGTCATCAAGCATTTCAAATCATCTTATTGGGATAAATTTTGAAAAGTGTTATTTATGTACTTGTTTTATTTAGGGAATTTGGCCACACTTTGATCAATATAATTTATGTTAGTGGTTTCAATTTTCACAAAAAGCGTCAAGATTGCAAATATTCAAAAATCGGACCAAACATACATGCAATTTTGAGATATATGGATAATCGACACAAATACCCGCCTCCCAACACCTCTTCCCCGTCCTCTTATTCCTCTATTTCATTGACAACACCCAACACATCTTCCCATCATCTTCTTCAAGGAATTATATCGCACATATGTTGCACATGTATCGCTCATACATTGCACATGTATTTGGTCTGGTTTTTAAAAATTCGCTATCCAACACTTTTTTCAAAATCGAAACCACTAATGTGTAAAAGTGATCATGCATGGTGCTCAAGCAATAAAGATAAATACCTAATAATTAAAGCAATAAATAAAAACGAGGGAAAACTGAAGAAACTGATCATGTGGGCGGCAATCGGCAATCAGGTGCTTCATCTCGAGGATTTGCTAGGTGATCTTCTTTTTCACCAAGCTGGGATCGATCATAGTAGTGCACTGCTTGGAGAGCTTCTCAACAAGGTTGCGTCTACAGGGCTGCGCAATTAGCATTGGCGTGAAGCAGACGTTGAGTATAGGACTATCGCCAACATACATATAGTTGTCTAGGCCAATCACCCTCGATGGGCAGCCTTGATGTTTGCGGGGATCGGTTCATTGGGTGGCTAGTACTTTATTGCTTGATGCCCGAGACTAATGGGCAGACGTGGGAAGAGATCGAACAATTGCTCATTCACCGCAATGAGTGAGAGAGTTGGAACTACAAACAACCGACACAGTCCTAGCGAGGGAACAGTGAGGCACATATTTGGGGCTAATGGCAGCAACCCTTCTCAGTTGTGATGGTGGAATCCAAACGAGATCGATAATGATCATCACAGATTTGTTTGGATATCCTCAGTCTTTATTTCTTGTGAACCAAGTATCATTGAGTATGGTACAATGGAAATATCATTGAGTTTTATAATAGTGATGGTGGAAAGGGCGAGGGTTATTTTCTTTTAAGATTGCACATATATTGCACATGTTCAGTCTGATTTTATAAATTCAGGATTCCAATGCCTTTAAAAAAAATCGAACCATATTTTTAAACAATTAGGTCATATGTTTACCATGGACATTAAATGAAAAAGTTATACCGTGTGGCCAAATTCCACACAAAAAATAATACCACTTTTCAAAATTAATCACAATTAGAGGATTTGAAATGCTTGACCTTGTGGAATTTAGAGCTTTCCAATCACCTAGACTCAATGGGACATTAAATGGAAAAATATGCCAAGTTTGGTAAAAATGACGTAAAAATCACCTTTAAAAATTAAATTAAATTAGATTATTTAAAATTATTAGCCTGATGAGATTTAGAGCTCCCATGCAGAGGCTATAGATCCCCCAAACTCCATTCTCAAATATGGTTTTTGTGTGGAAAGAGCGAGGGCTATTTTCAGCCAAATAGCCCGTATGGTTATCAACCCAGAATATTATCGGATGTCTTTGGACAAACTGATTATTCAAGTCTCCCGTTAAGCATCCCAGAGTATTATTTTTTTTCTTTTCTTTTGTCAGCACATGCCCACGAAATCAATCTCGTTTGGGGTTACATGAATTATAAAATTACGGGGTCTTGAGGCCTTGAATATAAGGTTATTCGGTAGGTAGATGGATGTATAGGATTTTGGTCCAACTCATGACCTAAAACTGAGTTGTTTATCGGAGTCAACCTCAAATGTAAAATGGAGTAATGATAACCAGGAGGGGAAATTTCACCAAATATGGTTAATTCCCCTCGCTTGATCCTCGCAATGCCTTCCCAAGGTAACCAATCCTGCGAAGGCATTGCGATAATCAGGCGGGGGGAATTAACCATATTTGGTGAAATTTTCCCCTAGTTATCATTACCCCATTTTATATTTGAGGTTGATTCCGATAAACGACTCAGTTTTAGGTCATGAGTTGGACCAAAGGAAGCATGTGTGGTTGAGACACTTTCGTCACCATTAGGCAAACAACGGTGCCGTTAACTCATCTTCATCCATATAAATTTCTTTCATGCATATCCATGCATAATAGATTAGGTTTATGAAATAAACTTGCAATATACATGCAAAACACGTGCAAAAGTGTTGATTATCCATATATCTCAAGATTGCTCGTGTGTTTGGTCCGATTTTTAAAAATTTGTGATCCTAATGCTTTTTTTTTTTGTTTTTTTTTTCTTTTTAAATCAAAGCACACTTTGAAACAATTAGGTTATATATTTACCATAGTTAAAAAAAATCGAGTCAATGAGATGTCGAATAATAAATTAACAACATATGGCCAAATTCCGTAAAAAAAATACATAAATACTACTTTTCAAAATTTATCCCAATTAGATGACTTGAAATGCTTGACTTGAGATTTTGAACTTTATAATCATCTAGTGGACACGGGCGCTACGGAGGAGGAGATGTACACCAGGCATAATAGCAAGTAGCAAAGAAAAATCAAAGAGTTTTTCCCCCTTCAGCGCAACCAGCTGGTCAATCAACGAGTGAGGGAATTGCCAGATGGGAGCGAATTGCCTTTGGCTAAGCGAAAATGTAGTGAATAGAGGGGAGCAGTGGCAAGAGGGGACACGAATGGTCGTCGGGAAGAGTAGGGCAGTGGCGAGGGTGGAAACTAGAGAGAGAAAGGGATGTATGGAGAGAGTTGACTGAGAGAGAATAGAGTTTCCTTATTGGTATGAAAATTTTGTTCTAATTACAACCGTTGATTTCTCTGTGATCTAACGGTAGAGGATGTTGATTCTCGTCTAATCGATTCAACGTTAGAGATCTACATGATCCAATGGTGATAGATATTGACCCTCATTACTTGAATTAATGGAGGCGGTCTATCCAACGGTTGAAGTCATTAATCCCCGTCAAACAAATTCGATGCTACAGATGGAATCACTTTGTTGATGTAACCATTCTAAAGGACTCCTAGCTGAAATTCAAATCACAGGCCCAAAGATCACCCCAGCCCATTTCGATGACCTCGCCCATTCTATTACAAGTTGAGCCCACCAAGGGGAAAAATTCAAGCTGTTACCTAATCTTTGGTAACCCCACCCTCACGAGAAAAAGTGGAACTTTGTCTGTCTTAAGGCTTTGACAAAACCCATTCATTGACCATTAAAGTCATCACTTACGAGCACGAGCTGGGAAAAAAATGAGCAATGGCATTATTAACTCTACTAGATCCAATGGAGATTGCTCTTCGAGTCTACCAAAACCCAACCCCAATCACATCTTTCATCACGAGTCATAGCACATTGATAGATTCCCATATAAACGTTAACTTAGACATAATTGATAGCCGTCACTAGCGACCAAATAAGATCAAATTTGCCCATTACATATATGAAATCAAACGGATCGATTAACAACATAAAGATGATATCTCATCCTTTGTATTTAGTACGGATGTTTTTTCTTTTCCAAGCAACATGATTTATGTTCCAAAAAGAATTATAGCTAAGTGAATTGAACAACTAGTGATAAACTCAAGACATGACAATAAATGAAAAAAAAAACAACTTTACTAGCTTAACTAATGAGTTTCGTCCGTGTAATCCACACGATTACAAATATTCAAGCAAGATGTACTTCGGTTTTGATAAATATTAGGGTCATTTTGAAATGAATGACTATTCTAGATTGCTCTCTGGTACTCCTTTTCTTCAACCATTCTTTTTTGAATCCAATCCATCCTTCTTTGCCATATCAGACGATTAAATCTCAGTACACTTCTCCAAATCCTCAAGGATCAAACTCTCAAGGGTCAGTAGAACAAATCTTGATCGTTCATTGGAAACATTTGAACTATTTATAAGCTACTTTATTTTGTGTTGGAGGTACGACGATTTTAGAACGGTGGATCGTCTCTCAAGAGACGATAGAAGCCCCCCTTACATCCTGATTTAGTTTTGAGGCATCAATATAAATCAACGTCCATTATCCAATCAGAGAAAGACCATTAACATCACAATTTTCTATTGTCTATCTTAACCTACGATTATGTCAGTCCCTCTCGGTTCATGTTTATAAAAACAAATCACATTGTTTCTCTATGTATTCCAGCCCTCTCTGTAGATACACCAGATTTCACATTTTGTTATCTGAAACAAAAGCTCGTTGACTTTGCATTTGGAAATAAGATAGACGTCAGAGCTTAAATATAATACAAGGCAGCAATAAATTAAATTAGAAAAATGATGTTGAAGATTCAGCCAATGAGACAAATATGCATGACGATGGATGGTATGAAAGGACGAAGACCCCGAGGGAAAGCAACCGGAGGACAATTTGACCGTTCCCGACGACGAAAGATCAAGACCGTTGAATGTGTTGACCGGAAACGCAAACGATTTTTCAATGCCCCCATGAAGAGCAAGTGGTCCTTGTTCCCTCTAGGCCAACGTCAGAAGATTCTAAATCAAGGGTCTCCCAAGTTGGAGCCAACCCATCATCACGCGGCTCTTCTCGTTTACTTCATTGTGTACACGAAAATATGAAATGAAAGTTCGAATGCACGAGATTTGAGCTGATGACTAATGGGTAGGGCGGGATGTTCAAGCACCACAATGATTAAAGAAAATTATGTTTCTAGATGAAGATGCTTAGGCTTGAGCGGACCGGACTCAAGAAAGAAATTGCTTCTCTGGCCTTACCCATTTCGCCCTTGGTAAAAAATTTATAAAAATTTCTAAACATATTGCATTGATGCCAATTTAATCATAAACATTTAATTGTGCCAATTTGATCTTAAAATTTTTTACCTAATGCCAGTTTTGTCCTTTCGATTAATTTTATATGGATTTGCTAATGTGGACACCAGTTGACTTACATGGTATGGTCGGCATTAACATTGACAAGTTTTGATAACATTTTAATATTTTTCATTATTTTTTTCTGAATCTTTTCTTTTCTTCTTCCTTTTATTGGTAACCAGTCACAAGCAATGGTTGACCATCAGCCATGGTCGAGTGAGCTGGCCTTGCCTAGGCGAGGATCGTCGTCACCCACCAAAGGAGTGGCTTGACCTAGGCGAGCCCCGATGAGGTCTCCCCTCACCAAGATCAAGTGAGGCTAGCCTTGCCCAAGCCAGGGCAGCCTCACCAAGCAACCCTCACCAATCTGCTGAGGCTGGCCCTTGCCCAAGTCAAGTAGCCTCGTCAAGCGTCACATAGGTGAAGGTGATGCCCGGCAAGGCCACCCTGGCCTGGGCGAGGGCCGACCTAGCTAGATTTGGCAAGGGGATCCCTCAACAGGGCTTGCCTGACCTTGCCTCACCTTTAGCGAGCAATGGCAACCCTCGCCTGGCCATGCCTACCTACCCAATGATTGCCAATGGCCAATGGCTGGCAAAAGAAAAAAGAAAAGAAAAAAAAACTGAACAAATATTAAAATATTATTCATGACAATATTAGTCATGCCACATAAATCAGCTGATGTTTATATAAATAATATCCAGTCAAAATTAGCTGAAATGACCGAATTATCATTAGATCAAAAAACTTATGACTAAATTGACACATCAATATAATAAATTTAAGACTTTTTTGATATTTTTTCTTTTGCCTTTGGAAACGACCAAGACAAAGTTTAGCCCATTGGACCACTTGCCCGATAATGGAGAGTTGGCACAAACATGATATGAGGGAACTAATGAGATCCTTAAAACTTGTCGATCAAGGGCACGAACGCGAATTGTGGATACGAAAATACGAAGGGCTCTCACGATGCACGCCAGTCTCTCGTTCCTTGAAAGTAGGGTTTCGACCAACTCCCTTGAACATGCGATCCCGTCCACACGCTACACTATCCAGGCCTAGCCTTCTCCTCTCTCTCCCTCTTCGTCCATCGTTCACACCAAGATTTCCGCGAGCACGTGTGGACACGACAGAAACGAAGTGGTGCGTGGCTCTCTCTCTCTCTCTCTCTCTCTCTCTCTCTCGCGTGTCCAATCTTTCTAGGAATCGGGCTTGAACGGGCGTTGTTTAGCGTGGGCCCTAGACGAAGGGGGTGTGGGATTTGCCCTGTTCGGATGGCAATACGAGTCATAAGATCTTGGCCTCGAGCGGGAGCTTCGAGCTTGGAATGATCATGTCTCGTCCGCCACTGTTGGGCATTTTCCCTTGCGGGGTCACCCGCGGTCGTAACCCATTAATGAGGGGAAATAGAAAGCGCTCTTTAGAGCTTCGGTTCGCCGACCCCATTAATGACCATTCATCGACGAAGCCAACATCTGTAAGCATTCCGTCGCGAGGTGCCGCATTTTTTACGGGAATTGCGAGAGAATAAGCTTGGGTGTGACTTGGTAGGCCCCGTTCGCACGTCTTTCTTTCCTTGTCCGAAATGGCCCGAGAGACGACGAACAAGAAAATTAAGGGGGCAGTAATAGGCGAGATTAATGTGAAGATAGATTATTCGCAGCCTCTCATGAGTTAAGCATAGGCGATGGAGGGGAGTGGCAATGAATTTGTTTGTCATTAGTTGATTTGGAGTTGGTCCATTCCTCAGCTCCAGTACAATTGAAGAGAAAAATGGCGTAGGAAAAATTTGCAAATTGCCGGTATTTAGCGGTTTAAATGACGTATATGTCGTGGTGCACGTAGTGCCAAATCAAAGTAGCGATCCGAGTGGTTCAGAATAGCTACAGAGCTTCGAACGCTCTTTCTGAGTCATACGAACGCAACAAAGTTTGCAGCTGTTAAGGTGGAAGATCTAGAAGTTCTCTGCTTCCTTGCTCTTACCTCTTGCAAGTTGTCGACAATATTACTACTTTTCTAGCGTTGGTGAAAAGGGTAGGCTACGTAAATTGGGTGAGTCGAGATTAAGATAGATATCTTGTCGTACCTAGAGAAGGAGGAGCAGGAGAAGAAAATGAGGGGTTAGATGAATACACATATCCATGATAGCGCAAGTTCTTGATCATTGGATAGAAACCGTATCACGAATCAAGTCAATTGCTTTCAAGCCTCACAAGCTTGATAGTTGAGCGTGTTTACTTTATATCACACAAGTTGAATGGAAATAAGATTACCTTGACAAAGCTCTAGATCCTTTTCTTTTTTTTTTGGTAAAAGGTAAGTATTATAGATAGACTTGTGAATCAGGAAGCTATACAGAGTACAGCAGAGAAGAGCCGGCACCAAAAAACTTGCACTCAAACGGTCAGAGAAATACCAATTGAGTGGAAAGGTGCCAACCCAAGCTGCAGAGAAAGATACAAAAAACGGGAAAAGAAGCAGCTAGAAGAAGGCTAACGAACAGCGTAGCCAGGGCAGAAAGCAAGACAAGAACAAACGAAAAGGGAGCTCTAGATCCATTGTTTGTTGCGTGAAAATCTAAGAAACTCGAGGTCAGTTGTGGAAGACTTTTAAAAATAGAGAGGACAACCAAAAAAAGAAATGGGCTTATTTCAGTATACTTTCAGAGTTTCAATTTTTATTCGTTATAGAAGTCATATGGTATTCTGAACCAATTTTCGTAAATCAGATTAAGTCCATCACTTAAGTATATCCAAAGGTAGGTCATCCATGTCGAGATTAGAGTACTTACAAGAAGTTACCTTTTTTAGGCTAGCCTTTTTAAGTAATTTTGTCGAATAGAAATCAGATTAAAGACCTCACGCTTCTTGAGTAAACCACTTGCCAGCTTGTGCTCTGGACATTACTTTCAACCTCATGTGAATAAATTTTTTAACTTCTGATTTGTGGTGAAAAAGTAACTATGACTCAAGCTGAGCATTTTATGATTGGCGTAGGACCTTAAAATAAAGCTGAAAGGGGATACTTGGGCTGGTCGTCCCTCCTCACACTTTTATTGATGTAAAGAAAAGGTCAGAGGGAGTGAGGAGGCGACCAATGTTGATAACCTTCTAGACATCACCGTAAAAGTAATGCTGCTATAAAAATGTTCGATTTAGCTTACAATTACTCATTATCATCCAAGACATAAAAGTTCAAAATTTGCGAGTCCCTTATTATAGCTCCGCTAACATGTTTTTTTTTTTTTTTTTTTGGTGAAAGGTAATCATATTAAGCTTAACCAATATTTACAACAAAAATGGCACCAAAACATACACTCATAATGAACAAAGGCATAATGAGTGAAATGGTGCCGAAAGAAAAAGAAAAGGGAAGCCAACAAGGCACAAAACGCGGTTAAGCCACACAACTACAGCCACATCCAAAAGACGGACCAAACAAAAGAAGGCGACCAGCCGGCCAAACAATGGCAACCCAAGCCAAAACCAAACAAAACGTCATCGCCCGAATGGAAAGGACGAGACAACCGGCAGGAATCAAGGCCAGCTCCACTAACATGTTCGTATTATGTAACTATATATACGAGGTAAAATCGCCAAATCTCAAGTTAGCCAGAGGTTTGTTCATACAGCTAGTGAAAAACTTCATGAAAGATAAGCGAGCATGAAATCAAAGAGCTTACCAAATTTTGGGTGGTTATCCATCTACTGACTTTTTCTTCGGTGGGTAAAAGCTCTAAAATGCTATTATATGGTTTTTACATTCATTATGGATGTTTAGTATGAGCCACAACTACTCCATTCAATTTGGAGCATGAAGGTCCAAGATCGATGAGCGTGTTACCGTCCTTCTATTGTGCCAAAAGTTGAAAAATCTCTTCATATGAGGTATCATTTATTCAAGGTACGTGTTAGCCAAAAGCTCACTCTTGGAATAATCTAAATTTGTGTATCTCAAAAAAGATAATGTGACAATATTGCCCCTGGACCATCCCATATATAATTCATCTTCTACTAGTGGAAAGTCCTCTTGGGTATTGCTCGTGAGAAGTAGGGACAAAGATTCGGGGGGGTCCTCGCCGCCAACTGTGCCAGCTGACAAACGCCATGGACACAACTTGAAAACCCGTTGACTTTGAATTTGTGATGGCACCACATACTACAAACCATACAATATCGATTGATTGTCAATAATACCACAAAATAAATATCATGTTTTTATTTCTCCTTAATAATGTGATCATTCAATAATCACTGGCTATCCTACGTGATATACAGCCATGTTAGCAACTTCTGATAAAAATGAATCAGAAGAATTACATTAGAATTTCATCATGCGATAGATTTAGGATTAATCAGATAATTTCGCCAAAAGAATTGGTTATTATCCTTGATTACTTTGCATGGGCTGCTTTGTTTCTTCGTTTGACTAATATGAATAGGCACTTGTATTAGGGAGGTCCTCAAGAATGACTAATCTCCCCAATTGACCAACTCCTAATCAAAGCAGTGGTCATTATAAGCTAGCACTCTTATCTATATCAGAAATATATGAATTGCATGTTTTTCCTCTTGTCCAAGGTCCAAGCTAGACACATATCGGAGAGAAGGAGAGGATAATATTCTCAACAACTCAGAGAAAAGTCAAAGGCCAGAGAAAATAATTTATAAACCGTTGTGTGTTCACATTGCATTGTGACCTAATTACATGGTAAACTCAAACCCGATGACCCGTTGAGGCTTTCTAGAAACAAACTTATTCAAGCGACACTTCTAAAAGTGGTTCAACATCTAATTAAATTTGATGATGGGGCCACAAATTAATGTTAAAATTTTATGTCAAAACCTAATATATTAAGGTTTCGAGACATGCTTGTTTACGGTTAATTGAATCTATGTGATGGGTTGGCATTGATAATGTATTATATTGTGTTTGTATATGGTTTTTCTTACCATGACTAGATCGTATGAGCAGTCATAAATTGCACGTGTGGAAAGAAAATGATTATCTATTGATTTCTTGTATGACCGGTGTGAACGTGAAATACCTTTCTGAGTTTTTTTTTTTTAATTACAGTAGAAAAATAATATAATCGGTGGTGTTAAATTCGGGTGTGAGGAGTGGGGACAAATGGTAATTTTAAAAATATAAAGGGACAGGAATAACTTAAGGGAGAGAGGAAAAGGACCCGCTGCCTTCCTCCCTTGACCCTCTTCCAAAATCCTCACCACCGTGGACTTTGACCACTACTTTTCTCTCTGGTTTGGTGGCTTCTCCTCTTTTTCCCATGGATCTTTCTTTCGTTTCGTGGGGGCAGTCTCCAGCTAAAGGAGCATGTCAACAATATTGGGAGGCAAAATATAAATGAATAAAAGAATTTTCAGACTTAATTCATCTAAATGGATACGTGTGATAGCGTCGATTCAGTGCATCAGAAGAGATTTTGCTCACAAGGCCGTGAGCGTGACATTTACAAGTAATGTCTGATTCAAACATGGTAATAACATATTTTGACCAAATTTTCAATCGTTTTTGGCAACTGACAAGGGTTAAGAGGAAACATTGTGCAAGGTGCTTGACTTATAGGAGTCATTTTTTCAGATAATACAT
Organism: Eucalyptus cloeziana; assembly: GCA_014182715.1. NCBI lineage: Eukaryota > Viridiplantae > Streptophyta > Magnoliopsida > Myrtales > Myrtaceae > Eucalyptus > Eucalyptus cloeziana. The sequence continues at coordinate 46,306,249 of CM024636.1, read as the reverse complement.
TTAATGGGTCTAATTTTTGGTAAAAAAATCCACGCATTTAAGGTTAAAACGAGCTCCATAGGCACCATGCGATTAAGTTCATCATGTGCAGGATACAAGGAAATTAAAGATAGAAGAATGAGAAGTAAAATTGAGCGAGAGTTCATTCCGCCAATGAAGTATTAAGAGGAGCATGAATACACAAACGTTTTGCTTTGACGTGTTAATTGGATGTAGTCCAATTTAAATTTGACAATATCAACTATCATGATCAAATAAAAGTTTGATTAATTCCACTCGTATATTTACAACACGATCGACTTTTTCCTCGTACAGATTTTTAGGATTAGTCCCCACCTAGTATGCCAATCTTTTTCAACTTTCGTTAACTTGATTCGATAGAATCAGTATTTATCATAAGCTCTCCCTCCCTCTAGCATATTTACAACAGGATCGACTTTGTCCTCGTACAGATTTTTAGGATTTGTTCACACCGGGCATGTCAATCGTTTTCAACTTTGGATTAACTTGATTCAATAGAATCAGTATTTGTCATAAGCTCCCCCTCCCTCTCGCATATTTACAATACGATCGACTTTTTCCTCGTACAGATTTTTAGGATTCGTTCCCACTGGGTATGTCAATCGTTTTCAACTTTCGATTAACTTGATTCAATGGAATCGGTCTTTAATATAAGCTCTCCCTGTATCTAATTTTTTTTTTTTTTCCTTTTTGGGTTCTGTAAGACCCTCTCTCCCCCATAAAGCCTCGTGTACTTTTCAACGGCCCTCCCCCTCTCAAAGACTTCCTCTTCTCCTTGTTCCAGAATGGACCCTGTCATCCCTCCTCAGCACCTAACCCTTGGAAGCGAACTACTGGCATAACCTTAATTAAATTTGTCTGCTTAGACTCTCTCTCTCTCTCTATTTCTCTCTCTTCCCCCTTTATATATACCTGAGAATACTTTTCCGAAGCTGGACAGGGGTAGGGACAGCCACCATCAAGATGGCCTGAAAGCGAGAAGAAAGCAGAGAGGAGAGAGACGATCTGAAGCGTATAAAAGGGATCTCTACATGCATGCAACATCAGTCCACCCTCTCTCTCTCTCTCTCTCTCCATCCCTCCACTTCATCGCCATCGGCTCCGCCTTCTCATCTCATGGACTCGGCGTTCCTCCTTGACGGCGATGCCCGCTCCAACGTCCTCCACCTCATCGCCCAGTCGTTCGGTTGCAGATACATCTGTCTCTGGTCTTACTTGACTCCCACTAGGTCCCTCTCTCGCTGCTGATGTTTGATTAGTGCTTTTTCTCGGTGTTCGTGTTGGCTGATGATGGTCTTGTCCTTTTCTGCAGCTGTTTGTGCTACTTGGATGGTCTCTTCCAGGAAGCTGCCGCCGCGAGTGGAGGTAACGATGACAACGTTCAATCCAGGCGACTTTTTGATGAATATAGGCAGTCCTTGTTCATCCTTCATCCGAACAGGTACTGCACGATCTAAACTATACAGATTACAGTTTTGGAGTTGACCCAATTTAAGACTTCGTTTGTTTTTCGTGCTCTTCCGCTCCGAAATTCGCAGCAGCCACACCCAAGTCCCGGGATTGGCCTTCAGGAACAGCAACCCCTACATTGAATTGAGAGAGGAAGACCTTTCGAGATTGGCCTCCAACTCCTGTCAAAGAGAGTTCTATCAAGTAATGCCTCGCACGCCCATCACATAATTCTCGTTCTTGATGCTGAATCTGATGATTTTGCATCATCTTATTGACTCAGAGATGCTAATTTTCTGTCTCTCTCTCTCTCTCTCTCTTATCTTGGCTGTAGGAAGCATCCATCAAGGTAGGTATATGCAAAAAAAAATGTGCTTTTTGATGAGCATTTATGTAGTTTTTTTTCCGAAAACATCCTGCAGATCCTAATGATGCTTAAATCTTTCTCAAGATTGCAGTATTCATGGGATGCAGTAGCGGAGAGATTGAGCTAGGCTTCTCCAACATACCTCAGGTACATGAATTCGGGACAATGTTTTATGTAGATGAATCAAAATGAAGAAATCAGTATGATTAATCTCAGAACTGATTACTTTTGCAGGTTGACATACAAACGCAGATGATGAACTTGTTCCCAGAGGATTTCTCAAGACAAATGGCGTTGCGCGAATTGGCCCGAGCCACTGAACCAAACACTACCGCTATGACAAATCCTCCTTCGTCTTCCTCGTCCTCTCTAAGATCGCTTTCCATGGACAGCCCCGAATACTCGTCTCTTCTCTTCAGCATACCCTCCACCACCAGTTCCTTCATTAACCCAGAATTAGCCCTCAGAGACCCTTCAATTGCAGAGACTATTACCACACAGTCGATGCCAATTATGACTACCACGGATACTCCTGGTACTAGTACAACTGGTGCTAGTTCTCACCCGTTACAAGCGATGCACGAATATGCGAGATCACTCGGGAACATTCAGTTCCCGATTGTCCCTGAGAGCGAACACGCTGCTATGACGCGAGCCTTCCTCGCAGTTCTATCGTCGCCTTCTTCATCTTCTTCCTCGTCGCAGCTACAGCAACAGCAGACAAATGTCGAAAACCCAAGACCAACCGCGTTCAGGAGGTATTCACCAGGGCTTCCAAGACCGCAGATCAAGCACGGCCCTCAGAAGCACAGCATGCTCAAGCGGTCAATTGCATACTGCCGGAGCATGAACTTGATGCGGATCCGCGAGCGATTGCAAGTCGGGAATCGACAGCCGTCGACCACTCAGCTCCACCACATGATGTCAGAGAGGAAGCGGCGTGAGAAGCTCAACGAGAGCTTCCTCGCATTGAGATCACTTCTTCCTCCTGGAACCAAGGTACGTATAAGCTATCTTGAGACTGTCATTTTACAGAAAAGAAGAAAACCAGTCTTGCTACTTTTGGCATCTATTTAAGAGGTTGTGACTTGAAGAAGTAATTTAGGTTTAAGAGGTTGTGACTTGAAGAAGTAATTTAGGTTTTTTCTGGGTCACATCGGATTTGATATTTCATGTGACCTTGTAAATCTTGAACTGATTATGAGGGACGCATTATAAGTTGCAAACATTTGCAATTTCAAAGGCAAAAAGTAAACCTTATGTAGCTCATCATGTCGAGTGACAGTTTGTTCGATGATCAGCTTATAATGTTATGTACCAATTCAAGATGCATTCACATTGTGTAGAAAGACAAAGCATCCTTGCTCGCGACCACGAGGGAGCACCTCGGCTCGTTGAAGGAACAAGTCGAGGATCTCCGGCGAAAGAACACGGTCCTCCAAGCCCAACTCTTGCCACCGAAGGAACCCACGAGCGGCGGCTCGCCGGGCGATGGCTCCAGGGTCGAGGTCCAGACGAGAACCGTCTCGGAGTCCACGTCGCAGGACCGGACCGTGGATCTGCAAGTGACCGTGCGGGGAGACTGCCCGGCGATGAGCTTGGTGATTCGAATCCTCGAGTTCTTGAGGCAAGTCAGGAACGTGAGCTTGATGTCCATGGATGCCGACACCCAAGTGCACGAATCGAACATCGTCAATCGGGTCAACCTAAGACTAAACGTCGAGGTATGCGCGATAAACAATGATGCGAAGCTTGTCATATATTGGACCGATTATAATTTTAAATTCAAGATAGTAATTCTTAATTAGCGGTAATATTTTATGGACGTTTTCGTACTTATGAGACGTTTTTTAATAGTTTACCATCAAAGAACAACATAATCAATTTTTTTCTCATTATAAATTTAGAGTTAGTCATCTCTTAAACATATCATTCACCTCCAAAATGGGTCTACATATATTATATTAATATGCAAATTATAATTGTATGCATCTTTTAAGGACGCAATTTTATGAGTTTAATCGGTATGTTGGTTTGTAATGCAATGATGTGCACTTGGGTGCACATGATGTTACCTACAATTCACATTGATGAATAATATCACTCAATATCCCAAAAAAATTATCCGAAATTGGTAAATTTTTATGAATTGTACTTGTCCCAAAAAAGGGAATGAATTAAATGAACTGTTTCATTCCCTTTCCTTGTCTTGCATGAGAAAGAGAGGGGGAGATTAATTATAATTTGGATTATTATAAATATATTAATTAGGTCAATCTCTAGATTAATTATTTATTTTAATGGCAAGTTAAACAAAAATCTGGTCCACACATTATTGTAGGGAAGCGAATGGGACGAGCCGGGCTTCCAGGAAGCAGTGAGGAGGGTGGTTGCTGACCTGGCACAATGACATTTTCTTCCCCACCTTTTGAACCAGTTTCAGGTTTTCCAAGGAGTAGGTAGTAGTTATACCGTGCGGCGGCGCACCCCCGGTATTTGACACGGCCAGCCCATCTCCACCGCTCATCAACCGGCCGTCACCTAATCTCGGCCGTCCATTTTTGCTCACACGAAGTAATCATACATGATTTCATGATTCTCTTCTCCTTCTTTGTCAAACGTTCTGGTGCTTACTAGTGGAGTGCCGCCCTTCTGATTTTGTAGCCATAACATAGCTTCTTCTTCTTGGAGATAATATAGCCAATACATAATTAATTTTAAGTATTTTTTTTCCTGCGGGAAATATCTGGATCGACCACGTACAGTTTCCATTCCATTTGATTATGTGAGATTCTTACTCGTTCCATCTGCGATTTCATGAATACCAATGTCAATTTTGCATGTTGAATAAATTGAATCAATATTTCCGATTCCACCGCACAAAAGCGATTGGTATTCACTTAGATATCTCGTCTCGTTCCGACGGCGTAAAATTAGGGTCAAAGTAGAATCGAGCAACCAAAAAAAAAAAAAAAAAAAAAAACTTCGAGCCGTTACAAAGATGCTCAACGCATTCTCAAGTCATAGACAATGAAATGTCATCGTTTCTGTTGGGAATGAGAGGCGCGTGATTTAGCCGTCGGGGAAAAAATGAAAAAGGGAAAAAAGGGGGAAAAAAAAAGAAAAAAGGAGGAAAAACAGGGGAACTTTTCAAAATCCCATCATGTGTCGCCCAAATTGACTGCAACTCGTAGGAGAGGAGACCATTATATGTGACAGCACAGCACACATGGACAAAAACATGGATGGAACTGAAGATGTTGTCGTTGTTCAAAGCCGGTCAAAAGGTCAAAAGATTGGAAAAAAATTAACAATTGGGACACTTCTTCCTCGAGTGGGGCCCACCCTCCAGCCACGGGGAAAAAAGGCTTTATCGAATTATGACGTCATCTCTCACGGTTTCTTTGTCGAGGAATAATATTCCATGGGTTGGACCCGTGACGTGGCACCTCGAAACGCTTGGCTGTGCTCCCATCTGGGGAATTCAAAAAAAAAAAAATTTAGGGTCACTTTCCTCGTTTTCCACATAAAAATCAAAAGGACTTTCAGACGGCGCTATTGACCAAACCTCCAAAAAAAAAAAAAAAGCTGACGTCGTCCGTTGTCGCTTGTGTTCGAGCAAAAATTTAGGGTTTCGTCCTCCATTGCCGACATTTAGACCAAAATACGAAAAGGGCCGATGGAGAGACAACATGTGTATAAAAAGTATATGAGAAATTTGATTAGGGAAGTTCATACAAAAGCGAAATAAACCGGAGCGGAACCCGACTCTGATACCATATTGCTTTAAGTCATTAGGTAGAGAGAGATGCACGTATAGCAAATCCTATGAACGAGCGTCGGCATCGGATTCTTCCGAGCTATAATAAACAGGCACGGCTTTTGGTTATAATATGTGAGGGTGCGTGAAGGTCTACATCAGCCTAGGAAAACTCCATCGACGTTAGAAGAAGGGAAACGCTTATGCAGGAAGAGAACAAATGGAGAGAGTTCATTGACTGCAAAGAATAAATAAACAAATAAAGCCTCTGTGATGATCCACAAAGTGCTATCATTCTTTTTTGTGGAATAATAAGATAATTTAAAGTGACATGTTAAATCACAATATCGTGTACCAAATTAGATCCTTGTTTTCTTGGAGGTAGGCTGGAATTAGTCATTCACGGCTGCCTCGAAGAAGATTATTGGAGAATCACATCCTCATAGCCCCATTCGGAAAAGTAATCTCGTTCAGAATTGCATTTCATTTATCAATTCTACTACTTTCCACGAGAATTTTGATTTATTGGCAAAAAGGCGGCGAAGAAATCGATTTCTTATTCCACTACAATCAATTCAAGAACGAAAGAAAGAACTAATGGCTTGTTAGGATTGAAAATCCTGTATTTTACATATCCATACGATTGAGTCCTTGGGTTTCTGAAATAGTGTAAAAAAAAAAAAAAAAGTCATTCGAATCATTGCTATTTGACTCCAACAGCATCTAGGGTTCCTCGAACAATGTGATTTCTCACACCAGGTAAATCCTTAACCCTTCCCCTTCTTACTAAGACTATAGAAATGACTATAAAATTACGTCGATACTTCCACATATTACGAGTAACGTAGGAGACATCTCTATTTTTCCCCCAGGGAATCTTTCGAATTACAACTGCTTAGCTTTCAATTCGCCTCTGACTAGGGATTGTGCTATTGTCGTCATCCTACACATCGCATTTTGCTATATACTATAGTTAGGTTTGCATTTTTACCCAATATGGAGAGCCATAAAATAGTTATATCCTATCATAGCGACAAAAATTTGTGCAGAACATTGGTATACAAGTAAAAAGTCCAAAAAAGTGTCCCAAGACATTGCACTTGCAAGGAATTTGCATGACAAATCAAAGTAGACAATTGTCAAATCACCTCAACTTATTGTACAAACGTCGATTCAGTCCATAATATTTCAATTTTATCAATTTATTCACAAACGTTTACGTAAAATTTCAATATAATCATTCCGATCAATTTCACGGCGATATGTCACATTAGATTAGATGGTCAGCAGTGTTCTGTGCTTATAAATGCATACATGCATAGTATATTAAAAAGTTATCCTTTTCCTTGTTCGAAGGCATCCTATAAAAAAAGGTGGTGGATCCCGCTTCTAGAAATTCAATTGCGACACCTTCTTTTGTTTTTTGTTTTTTAAGCCCTCCCTTCTTTTCTACTTTTCTTCTGTCTAGAGTCCACATGTCCCCATCACGAATTGACAAAGTGAACAAGAAATATGATTGTGGAAGAAAATTAGGAGCAGCTCCAAAGATGAGGTTTCCAAGAAGCTGGCTCCTCTTGGCAAAATTGCCATCTTTGCGCGGTTTCGAGGAAGCATGCAATATCAATTTTCTATGGAGAACATACAGTTTTTATTGACCCTCGTGCTTCAACAGTTTACAAATAGAAAATAAGAGAATTTGAGACACAAATAATCAAAAAGCGGCAAAGCTTACTAGGATAGTGTAAACCTAGGGTTGAGTTTGACCATGTGACTCTCAGTCAAACTCTTATCATTCCTAAATTTTCGTAATTATAAATTTGGACGTGCCTATTATATAATTATTTAGGGGATGAGGTGCATATGCTATGTTAAAGCAAGTGAAGGAGGTTCATGTTGCACGATTTTTTTGGATCTTGTGCTCAATTTAATAGATAAAAGTATCTTTTCTATCTTACTTAGTTTTGAAGGTTTAAGTTCTGACTCAAATTAACAAATCTTCTATCAAATGGATTTCAATCATTGGCATGGCGTGAAAATCAAACAAATTACCCAATCAATCTTTAACCCATTGTATATATGTCGATTCAGTCCTAAACTTTTTAATTTTGCCGATTCAATTCTGAACCTCTTGTGAAATTCCAATCTAATCCTCCTAGTCAATTTTCACTAGAAATTGCTTACATGACAATCCGGTCATTAGAATTTCGCGCAAAGGTTCAAGGTTCAATATATAAAATCGAAAAGTTTATGACTTAATTGGCATTTGTGCAATAAATTTAGTCTTGATTAGACAATCTCACCCATAAAAATCAAGCATAAATTTGGATGTTTTTAGAGCATGGTTGAACTATTTTTTGAGTTGAAGAGTACATAGCATGGATAATTTTTTTTCGCCCAAAAGTTCGGTGTAAACACTAAATATGAAAAAGATGTATTCATCATTTGGGAATTCCTATAGTCCCTCGAGAAACTAAATCTCGAGGATTGATATCAATAGACTTTTGGGTTTGTGTGTTTCCTAGAAAATGAATAAGAAGAAGAAGAAGAAGCTAAATCCTTTGATTTGTGCAATGTCTCTTCCGCTTACCAACGTTAATCACTCCGCCAAAATCACTAGCATTGACTGCTCATGTGCATGAATGTTTGACCGGAAAAAGGGGTTATGTTCAACAAGGTTGACCGTCGCCAATTGAAAGTGCTGATGTACGCTGGCTTTAGAGCTCATTTACGTAATTGACTGTGAACTTGTTTTGGTGACCAGTTTGGAGTCTTGAAAGATAGATATATGTACACGGGTACATCGCACTGAAAAGAGAGATGCTGTCTGATCATGAAATTGACCAGTTCTGTTGAATTCAAACAAGGTATTCTTGTGGAAAATACGTCGAAGTCCCAGAAGTCAATTGATGCTGCCAGCCTCACCCTGAGAGTACTATGGAGAGTGATGTTCGAGTCACAAGCCGAACATTAAAGTATCGATGACTGGCCGGGCCAGGGAAGTATTCTTGGAAAGTTCGACATCCGAACATTTAAGTATCAATGACTGGCCGGGCCGGGGAGTATTCTTGGAAAGTTCGACATCGGTTATCCAATGCGATGTAAAATGGTTAGTATATACCTAATTAACTCGTGACTCGGCTACTCATCCTTCAAAGTATATTGAATCCAACTCGACTCTTTGAAATCTTTCCCATGATGGGAGCATTTGTGTTGTGTTGCGTTTGGCAATAGAAGGTACTGAACTTGGTCATTGATTAATGGGGCTCTTGATGTGGATCGGTGTTCAGTGAATATGAGGGGCGACCGGAAATGCAGTTACATGAAGCAGGGAAAAAGCTCATCAGATCACTCAAGTCTCGAGTCTTGCCGCAATTCGCGAACCTGTAAGCTCTAGCAATATATTGGATGCAGAATCTAGGAGTTCTTGGAATATTATTATCTCCCCAAATATTTGAAACATTCACATCCTCACTAGAAGGAAAAGAGGGAAGGGGAAAACAACAGTGACAGCTGTGGGAAACCTCGTAAGGACCTCCGTCCCTTGCACTATGTTCCTACCAAAAACGACCTTACCAGCTTGGTTACATGTACTATATTAGGTGGAATTGCTATTCTGTCTATGTATAACTTGAGCTATTGACAGTCAAGTTGCAGAATATCTACAGTAAGATACAGCATAGGAAAGAAACCGTTATGTTACCATGTTACCGCATGCATAATTAGGCTTGAACTGCAGAAGCCAAGTCCTCATCCGTGGAAACTATTTCCTCCGGATTTTGGCCTTCATCTTCTGCATCTTTAACCATTGTCTCAGCCGTGAGCTTTTCCCTGAGTTTAGTTGTGAGTTCTTCTCGGATGCTCTCATTGCCGTCCAAAAACTGTTTCAGAGTTTCTTTGTTGTGGAAAGTCAGATCATTTAGTCCATATGTTGCCCCAGATTTAGTGATGAATTTGTGCTTCAAAGCGAGATCAATGATCTCTGAATTCCGAGATATCCCCTTGCCAAATTCCAGTTCAAGTTGTACCGTTCTAAATGGAGGGGCAAGCTTGTTCTTCAAAATTTTGACCTGGACTTGTGTGCCTGTAGTCTACATAATAAAACTGGAATAAGCAATATGATCCGAACCCCAATGAAGAATAATATTAGAATGCACTGCCCGGAAGACAATATACTGAAATGCTCCTGAATTGACTATGAATATGAGCAATGATATAATTGATCACGCAATTAAAAGAATACTCAGAGAATCCAAACTTGAAGCACAGGAGAATCGAAGTAGAATGATATATTTCAGCCAACCTCGTATCCGAATAAAGAGAGGCGAAAATGTATTTATAGATCAAATACCTCTTCACCCCTTTTGATAAACCCTGTTCTTTTAATGTTTAGGCGCACAGAAGCATAAAACTTCAAGGCATTTCCACCACAAGTAACTTCAGTGGGTCCACCAAAGCCTCCAAAGGTCGAAAGCTTGGATCTCACCTGAAAGAAAATGAAACTCAGTTAGCTAGATAATTGAAATCTTTACTCCATCAATTGCATCGCAAGCACACAGGAAAATCTAAAAAGAAGACAAGAAAAGAAAAGGAAGCATGGCAGGAGAATTCATGGTGGAAAAGAAAAGAAAAGGAAGCGTGAAGGGAAAATTCATGGTGGTTGTTGCAATTTCCTGTGCTATGATGTGCCTCTATTTTTGTCAGCATACATCTGCCATGAAGCTAGGGATTCTTAAACCCTTAAAGGCAGCAACAGGGAACCAACCAGATGGAATACTCAAGCATAGATCCAGTTATACTTCTGATCAACCGAAAAGCAAGCTTGAACTATTCATTCTAGCTGGACCGATCATATCTCACGCACAAGCATAGACAAAAATATAGTTTGTGCTCTCACTAGGGGTGTATAAAACGGACTGCCCGACCCAGTAACCACCTGAACCAGAGCAGACCAGCCGGTTTGATCCGGTTCCCAAGAGTGTCGGTCTGGTTCTTAATTCCCAAAACTGGAACCAGTGTCCGAGAGGTTCGGTTCCCGGTTCACCCTTCCAATTCCTGGCTCCAATGGGTAACGGGACTGGACCGATTAACTATACTTTTTTATTTTATTAGTTCTTAAAAAAGAAGTGAACTAAACACTATTTCAGTCTAGTTTCAAGTAGTGGGAAAAAAAGTAATGGAAGAAAATTGGTGGGAAAAAATAAGTGATTGGTTCTATTGGACCAGACCAGACCGGTCCCTGTTCCGATTTCTGGGAACCGGACCAGACCGGAATGAAAACATTTTAACAGCTTGGAATGGCCTTAAAGAAAACTCTCATCCATGAAGGTAGTTGAATATGACAGATTAGCTTTTAACATTAGGAATTTACAACCATGATTACAATTGTCCAATCTCCAGAAGGTATACCTGATTTACAAAGATTAATATAGCTTGTGACAGTGATAAGGAGTGACTCAATTTCCGAAGTGCCTGGCTCATCAGCCTAGCTTGCATTGCCATGTGAGCATCCCCCATTTCACCATCGAGTTCTCCTTTTGGCACAAGTGCAGCTACCTACAAATAAAGTTAATTTAATACTCATATACCTCAGCTTGAATTTTAGTTGCATGATAAAAAGAAGATTCTAACAGTTAAAATGGTAGAATAACCTAGTTATTCAAACCTACACCAACATTGGCGCTGCTTCTGTCATCCAAGTATTGACCTTCTGCAAACAGAATTTCCATATACTATTGATGTAATGGATCTGGCAGTGTTGACTACATACACGTCCAGTAAAGAGGCCTTACACTGTCCACAACAACAACATCTACAGAACCACTCCTTATTAAAGTGTCCACAAGACTCAAAGCTTGCTCGCCGCAATCTGGTTGGGACAGAAGCAAATTCTCTGTGTTCACTCCAATAGCCTCAGCAAGTGCAGGGTCAAGAGCGTGCTCCGCATCAACAAAAACACAGTAACCTACAGATAATGATTTGCTCACATAAGGCAAAGTTTCAACATGTTGAGAGTCGGCCAATAAGCCTCACTCCTGACTCAACCACTACGAATAAAGAAAAATGATGATTATCCTTAAGCACAGTGCACCATGAGATACTAGTTATTATGATATGCTCCAGTTCAGCACTAAAATAAGGGATTCCAAGAACTATAAATGTGCAAGTCCTTAGATTTCCTGAGTTACATGTACCAACGAATACATTGCGTACTCATTAAAAATGCAATTGACACTTTCCTATGCATTCAGACAAGTTTTATCGATAGCAACAGCATATCAATCTGTGCTAGTTGTAATACTTCAAAGAAAGTATAAGCATTTCATGGTAACAAGCATGATAAACTGAAGAGAGTACAAGACTACTGAATGCATTAAGTGTAAAGCTGAATGAGCTGTCCATTGAACACATATACACACTGGATAATCATGTTCTTTTTCTTTAATAGCCAGCATAATTGAGAGAGAGACTGTAGGAGTTTAGAGAGTCACCTCCTTGCTTCTGTGCTTCAGCAATCACATGTAATGCAAGTGTTGTCTTTCCTGAAGCCTCAGGACCATATATCTCTACAACACGCCCCTATGGAATTCAAGAAGCATCAATCACGGAACTATTAATATATCAGACATGAGAATTACATATCCAATTTATACTTTCTGTAAGAAATACATATAATTGAAGAGCCACCTGCATCAAATGAACCAGAAACTTTATTCCATTAAAAGTGTCCAAGTACCTTTGGAAGTCCACCAATTCCAAGAGCCATATCCAAAGCAAACGAGCCCGTGGAAATGACCGGAACTTGCCTATGAGAGACACATCGACCAAGCCACATGATTGACCCCTTTCCAAAGGAGGAGGTAATCTGATCCAGAGCTTGTTGCAAGGCCAAATCTTTCTTAGACATGTTCTCCTCATTAGACTCCCTCCCATCAGAGGTGGATCTTGTCCTACCTTCATGCAGGCAGAAATTGACCGTTCAGATGGAAAGTACAGCTTTTATGTGTAAACTCAAAGGCAGAAATCGAGTTGCTGTGACAAACTTTAGTAGATCTCTTGCCCTTCCAAGAAAAAAAGAAACATTTTTATCTGAGAGTGCCCTCCAACTAAAGAGAATTGGGGACGCTATATGGTCTAGGGTGACTTACGTCTATGAAGAACATATGCATTGTTGATTAATGCAAGTTAGGTGGCACTGCTTATATTTGCCAGTTAGGAGCACTAACTCTAAAGGTCACAGCCACAGCCATTCAAATTAAGCAATTTGTCATATAACCATGAAAACTCTGTGAGCAATGGACACTAATGGAGACTTCAGCAGTGCAGCCCAAAGGCTTGTCCTCATCACACAACATAAACAAATGCAAAATCTTATAAGGTTCATCGGAAAAAAAAGAACACCTCCGGAAGAGAAGTCGCGAAAATGGGAAGTTGTTCTCAAAAGCCCACCCCAACGGCCCTGCAGTCCAAGAAAAAGTAGAATGACTAACCCCAAAAGAACAAGACCGCCAATGCAAGAGTGAAGCGAACCCACGACACAGCAATTCCCTCTCCCAGAAAGTAGCAGGAGCAGGGACAACCTGTGACTTCAGAACAGTGCAAAGGGCATCAACAACAAAGCATCTCCAAACTCGGTACAGTACAAATCCCCACTCTTTCCAGTCACCCACCATTACAACCACACGCACGAGCAGTCCAAACACAACTTCACCCTTTTCCCCCCTTCTCACAAGCGAGCAACTTCAGCAAGCACAACCAAAAGAGAGGAAAATTCGAACAAAGAAAAAAGGGTCAAAAGAACACAATCCCACGGACGCAAACAGAGCAAGACCACGGACGCGACCAAATTCAACAGTCAACTGCGGAACGATCACACAGCAAGCTCGAGAATTGTCCAAGTACACGAACAGGGGACAAGGAAAAAGATGGGACCTCCGGCTCGAGCAAGAAGCGTCCGAGCGAACAAGCGCTCCGCAGAGGCCTCGCCATCAAGCGATCGCACGCAGCCCCACCATGGAATATCAAGAAGTGGGTTCGTCGAGCTGGCGTCGAAGCCTCGAATTGCCGCCAAAAGGAGGACGACGATGCTGCGATTCGAATTCTACTGTAGGGACGCAGCAGCGAGCCTTTTCGATGCCGTCGATGTTTTCTCCGTGCGGCACGCGAAGCCGAGAAGGTGAGACTCCTGCTGTTTTTCCGTGCGACGAGCCGCAGGATGAACATTCGGACTGGATCCGAATTACAAAGATGGCTTTTGCAAGTACTAAAATGCATTCACAGTATTTGGATATAAGTCGAATTTATAGGTTCATCGAATAATTGCTCGTGTCAAGATGATTGATGTGCCTTGTCGCCATTCCAAAATTGAAGATGCAATAGGAGCCTCGCAGATGAGGCTCGAGTATGAAATGGTCATGGAATTGATAATTTATCAGGTAATTTAGGGATCATATATTTTGAGATTATTTGAACCGTTAGATTTGATGAGCCTCACCTAAAATTGAGGGAACCTTCTAATTTATAGCTTCAGATAGTCAGATGTAGATGCTCGGACTAATATGCATGTTGAGTTCGCTCCTTAAGTAGTCGGCCTAGTAGTCAAATCCCAAGGGCGAGGATAAAGGGACAAGTCAATGGAAGATGAGCACTTCGGTCCCAACGGAAAGGGGAGAAAAACATAGTAAAGATCATGTTTTGATTTCTATTCACTTATTTGGCTCGTATAAAATCTTGTATCAATATTCTAAAACCTCTTCCTTGAAGCAGTGATTATCGAGTCTCGAGCTGGATCGCGACATGATACAAGTTCGTCCGGTGCGCAGCTCCGGTGGAGCTACAGTCAGGGCCAAAGCCAAGTTATAAGACGTCGGAATGTATATGAAAGTGTCGAAGTGATGAATTATCAATGCATCCGAGGATGGCATTGACAATTCCCATGGCCGTTCTCTTTTTCTCTCTCTTTTGATATTTCTCGTGTTAAACCTTTTGCTGGAGCGACCCCATCCGTGAACTAAGCGCCAACTCATGTGCAATTATTGCTTCCAAAAATAATGTGCGATTATTGCTCCATATCTATTTTCGTTTGGATATATTTTAAATCTTGTAGATTGTTTTACTTTATTCAAATCCTACGAAGGGCATACTTTTTTTTCTTAACCCATCATCACGTCCGAAAACTTTCGCGATATCCGCTTCACGTCTAATTTTTTTGATTTCCAAATTTTCATTATGGCAAGAAGATGATTTTGTCATTTGCGCTTTTGACAAAATGTAAACTAATGCGCTGAAATGTTCATAATGTCGCTCGATTCCATCCCGTTAGACCAATATCGATTGTTATTACAGTTCCAAATTTTTCATAAAAAAAGAATAATTTAAAAATTATTTTCTTAAAAATAATTGTTTAAATCACTTAGACTAATTATTCTATTGACAATCGGCTTACTAACATACTTGTTAACATTGACATAGTGAAGCTTTTAGATACTATGTTCTACTTGCAATCTCCTAGAGAATTAGATCATGTCTTGTTTAGTGATGAAGTTGGAAATGTAGATTTTAGACGTTAATTTTTCTTAATTTTACACCATATATTTGCCAAAAAAATAACAATTACTCCATAAAATAAAAATTTAACTTCCGCGACAATACAATGAAAGCATTCTTCTTTCATTCCTTTTTCTTCTTTCATTCCTTTTTCTTAAGTCACACAAGCTATCATTTTCACACAAATACTTTCGAATCATTCATTTTGTATCGAAATCATTCATTTTCAACAAAGTAAGCGCCCCTAGAGTTAAGGAGATGATAATCCATTGCGCCCCCATTTCACTCATATCGACATCTCCAACCCAGAGGGCGAATCAACTTTTCGGTCATCATTTTTCACCCTCCGAACAGACAGGGCAGCCAAGATATAAAGGCTTCGACGTGTCCATAATGTAATCACATTGAATAAATCATGTTCTTGCCCATAATGTCATCATATTGAATATATCATGTTCTTGCCCACCTTGGCAACAGCATGATTTGAATTTTCAGCACTCCATATCCTTACAGTTAAGAGAACATAATCAGAGGGCAAGCAAAGATGGGAGTCATGATTTGCTCAAATCCAACAGCAGAGGTGGAGTCCAGAGGAGAGATTCAGAAAGAAATACTATGAATCGACTTTTTAATACCAAATAATCGGCAGTCCGACCATCACAAAAACAATAGCACTAAGGAGACATTTCGTTGGAACAAAATTGAAGATACGGAGATCCTAAAAGCAGACGACTTTAAACACATGATATGCTATCATTTTCAAGTTCCCTAGACATGTTCTGAGCTTTTCCCTGCGCAGTGACACATAATCCACACCTCCCCAATCAAACGAACGACTATACCACAATAGAAATTTCCCCTCAATCAATCACCCCACATACCCCAGAAGAGAAACAAACTAGACCGACCAAAACTGCAAACACTTCAACCCCATACTCCCTCAATGATGATGAGCCGCTTCAGACTCTTGTGATTTCGATCAAGCAAAGCATCACTGTTGCTTGCACTCTGGAGGCCTCTCTCCCTGTTGGCCATCCCCAGCCACTGCTCTGGCAGCTTTCTGTAAATTACCAAACACCAGTATTTAGGATATCAAAGACAAAATCCAGTTGGTATGAAAAGTGAACCAAGTAAAAGTATATGTATAAAGGGAATCAGCATACCTTCTGTCCGGATGTCTGCAGTGAATTCCCAAAGTTCATGAAATATGAATAGAAATTAGTTCAGCTCTAATCAGAACTATCAAGCTGTGAGATACCAAGCAGATAGAAATACCCAATATCAAACAGAATCTCACCTTCTTTTTACTCTTGCTTGTGTCTTCCTCTTCATCCTCGTCTTCCTCTTCTTCGTCCTCATCCTCATCTTCATCCTCGTCCTCATCGATATCTTCATCGTCCTCTTCTCCTTCTAGATCTTCGAACTCTTCTCCTTGAATAGCCTCCCCTGTAAACCATGAGACTGCATGCGGAATGATCTTGTCCCTGATGGTTGACCTGCAAGATGCACACAAGTCAGAAACATAAGTGTGAAGCAACCACAGGAAGCAATCAAACTGTCAAAGCAAGCATAAATCAATGAATACCACATTTCATTCACTGCCATTAACATAGGCTGGCTACCACCAAAGAAAGCTAAAATGACATGCAAGCATCTTGGATTAGGACAAGTCATGAGGTACCTACCCAATATCATAATCTTGTTCCATCAGATTTTGAAGTTCCTCAGCCTTAAAAAGAAATAGCACAGATCAAAACCTAATGAAAATGAAGAATAAAGCAAATATTTCTTAATCAATTCTGCTGCCATACAGTATCTTCATCAATGTCTTCATCTTCTTCAGGGACTTGAGGTGGATTGAAGAAATTAAAGAAACTTTCACAATTTTCTGTTTTAGTGATAGGCTTCGCATTCTTTGACCCTTTCTTTGGCTTTTTCTTGAGGAGCTTCTGTGTCAAGCATTTTCCTGGATACCATTCGATCTCCGTCCTATAAGAACCGAATAGTTTCCGTACAGATTAGAATATCAAACTGAAGACAAACGATAAAAAGAGTTCTTCCCAGAAGCAAAGGAAAACCACACTTCCACTACGCATAAAGGAAAGCCACTTACCCTATTGCTTTCTCCAGTATAGGTTCGTCTTCATCTATCATGTGATAGATCTTCGTCAAGACAGAGTTCTTGAAGAAGGGGTTTGTATCGAAGAAGAACTCAGTTTAAACCCTTTGGGGTCATCTATTCTACACCACTTAATATCTTTGAGATATTTGAGAGCGCCTTCATCTCGGTCAGAGATCTGATCAACAAAAGTTAAATGATAAATCTAGTTAGATAAGTAGTCAATATTTGGCATCAGTGCTTGAAAGAAGCATTTGCAACCTACACACACCTCCTCAGCTAAGACTTCATTGTTTTTCATAGCAGAGAGCCAGAAACTAGGGACTCCTTTCTCTGCAAAGAGAAAAATGCGGGCATGTCATATAACTTGCACCAAGTGAAAAATAATGGCGTAGGAGGGTCATCAACTAGATACCTTCATCGGCTTTGTCCTCCTCTTGCTCCTTTGCTGCCTCATTAGTAACTCCTTCAACTTCCACAACACCATTCACAATATCATATCTCTGCATTTCAGCATCCCCAACCCCAAACACATAGGAAAAAGGAGTATGAGAGATAATAATTATAAATATGTAAAAAGCTGAGAGAGGATATCTCCTCTTCACTCTACAGAATCAATAAGTAGAAAACGAAAACAATACCTTTGTGTACAGAGGTTGATAAAGCTTTTGATATTTCGCTTCCAGTGCAGCTCTCTCCTCAAAGAATTTTGCCTCCAGTTCATCATGCTGGCTCTGTTCATTTCAAATGCTCAGGTTCAGTAAAACCCACTTGGGCCAATTCACATCTCCTCACAACATGAATGCTTGCAAATAGAAAAAATCAACAGACAAGTAACCTGGTAGAGTTCTTAGAACGAAATCATCTTATTTAAACCAACTAATCATTCACGATAAAAGAATGTTTTAAATTATACAACTTCTAAAAGCCATTACCTCCACCAAAGAACAATTATGTTAATTAGAGGCAACAAACATTACGCATGTGTCCCCACATACTTCTGTTCTTATCTCAGGATGAAGTGATCTAAGAACTCGAAAGTACTTCGCAGGGCTTAAACAATATGAAAATACTAATTTACAAAGTAGAACAACCAGTAAAAGCGTAAACTCAAGAAGAAGCGAATCTCAGCAGCAGATAACAAGACTCAGGACAGCAAGTTTTCTTCTTTTTTTTCCCAATCGACAAGAGGAACGTGCCTGGATCTCCCTCAGGACCTCCACGCGCTTCCGGACATTGGGCGCGAGGCTCTCGAGCACATCCGAGTTCTGCCCGGCCAACGTCTGCAGCTTATCCTGCAAAAACACCCCCCAGAAGACAAGTCAGCACCCGTGCCGAAACCCGAAAACACAAGCCGCCACGAGTTCAAGCCCGAGGCACGAATCGCTACGATCCGACGAATGACGAACCAAGCAACCAAAGGAAACCCAAAAAAGGCAACTTTTCCCACAGCACGGACAACCGTCCCATAGAAGCTCCGCGGCGGACAAGACTAAAGTCCCCGCCTTTCGCCCTAACTAAAGTAAACCCACGAAAGAAAAAAGGGGGAGCGGGGGCGGGCGGAATTCCACTTCACTTCAAAACTGACCTTGAGAGCATTCACGAGGCCCGCTCGATCCTCGTCGTTGAGAGCTGCACGCACAGACAGAAGAAGGGGGGGAAACCAATCATCATCACATCACGAGCTCGACACAAACAAAGGGCGGAGATCGTTCCGGCGAGCCTTACCGGCGGTGAGATCGGCGACGTTGAAGTTGTCCTTCGCGTTGCTCATGGCGGCGCGGCGCGGCTTGAATTGGGGAGGAGCGAGGCGGGCGCCGGCGGAGGAGGAGGAGGAGCTTAAACCCTAGGATTTGGGAATTGGGCTAGAGAGAGAGGGGGCGGTGGAGAGAGAGAGAGAGAGGGAGGGGGATTTGGGCGAAGAGGAGAGGCGAGCGTGGCCTGCTTTTAAATCGATATCCCTCCCCCTCTTCCTTCTTCTTCTTCTTCTCCTCTTCTCTCTCTCTCTCTCTCTCTAGAAACCCTAATTACAACCTGGTCTATTTATTGATCGGTGAAGCGGATTCGATTTCTAATTACGTTCGGATTTAAATTTTCCTTTTGGTATATTTGTTAATTCTCGGGTCGAATTCCGGATCTTTATTTCCACTGATGGGTTTCTTTTATTTTTTCAGTATTTTTTATTTCTTTTGGAGGGGATTGGGCTTGAAGACCGCTTGGGGAATTTCATTAATTTTAGAAAACCCGTAATGGGGGAAGAGGGATTTTTTTCCTTCATTTATTCAGAATTTCGGTCGTAGATTTTCCATTCTCGATATTCCCGTTCTACTAGTCCATGAGTAGATTTTTATTTCCATTAAAGCGTCTCTAAATAAATGAGAAATCAATTCACAGGATTTGTTCAGGGTTACCGAATGAAGAAGGCTCGGATAGGCAAACCAAATCTCGAATAATTAATTGAAGGAATCAGGTGATTTTTGTAAATTTTTGAAAGATTTTGCCAACATTCATTTTTCAATTTTGCTTTGTTGAACTTGATCTCTCAAAAATTCGGTTGAAAATACTATAAAAGAAAATAGGAGGAGAAAAAGGGTTTACTCTGTTTTACTTGTATATGACAAAAATCTATGCTGGCATTTGTATTGCTAGAAAAAATAATAATAAAATAAATAAATAAATAAATCTAAAAAAAATTAATGAGAGATTACAAAAAGTTCTCTGTGCAATGACATAGGTATTCCCATGTTGTGGATCCAGAGTCCCACATCTTCTCAACCTAAGTCGAGTAAGTATAGATCGTTGCCCGGTAAGTGTAAATTGAAGGGTCATTGATTAGGGTTCTTGCCTGGATCAACACCTTGAGGATGGATGTTCGAACAAAACTTAGGTCAAAATCCAAGTGTTCACAAGGGTCTTGGTTGTCCAACGGGTCCTCGGGGCCACTATCGTAGTTGTCCCGATCGCAATCATCCTGAGCCCACTCGCCCGTTGTGGTTCATGACTACTTGACATGGTTGTCACAAAGTTCTTCTAATTTCCACAATCTAAAACAAATGGAAGATCATATGTTTATATGAACAAGAATTGGTAGAACAAAAGTTTAAGAAGAATTTCCTGGCTGGCCGTAGCTTGAGACGCTATATATATGCCGAGAGCAATTATCGTGTTTTGTGAAAGAATAATTTCTCATCTAGCCGTCTGCCTGTACACTATATATACACGAAGAGCGACGACCCTATTTCACGAGTTCGCTTTTTAAAATGGATCAGATCAATGTATTCTCGGCATTTTTTCACATTATCAGTAGGTAGTCCTCCCAAAAATTCCTTTTCCATTACTAGGCCGATATTCACATTGACAAGAAACTAACATGAATGTTAAACGTAAGCAGTGACGTAATATTATTATGACTAATTGGGTAAATGATACATATAGTCCAAGAGCTAAATTAAGTAAGCATCAAAAGTTTATGGACCATATTGAATAGATTAAAAGTTTATGGATAACATTGTCTATTAGGTTTAAATTCAAGAATCACATTGAACAACTTTAAAATTCAAGGACCACATAGCATATTAAGCCAAAGATGAGTGGCCCTTTGTGTAATTATTTCCATCCAATTTCATCTTCATGAGTACTCAAAAGACTGCAACCAAGTTAAAACAAAAATGACCAGTGCCAACGGCGTTCGTACAAGTACTGAAAAGATCAATTCTCTTCAGCGTTCTCAATAATAGTCTGGAGACTCCGCACGTCCTTCGATGTCAATTTAAGAGCACAACCGACACCCAATAAAACTCTCGAGGATAAGCTACGGCCAATCATCTCAGCATCATTTGCATTACAGAGTTACAGGTACACGCCCCTAATTCTTTAGAACTTATCTACGGATGAATCGTCTTTGTCGCTTTGCGGCGTCGATCGCAGAAGATCCGAGGTAAATAGGAAGCGACAGAAGACTGAACCCCGACGACACCAACGCAGGACCTTCTGTCATTTGCACCGACAAGAGAAGTAAGCGGGGTAAGGACAGGGACTCGTGTAAGAATGGAGGACAAGCAGTTCGCCTCACAAAAGCAAAGCGATGGTTTCAGGATCATGAACATTCGCTGGATCAATCAACCCCTTAAAAGACATGCGGTGTATAGCATGCGCACGCAGTCGTGCCTAGCATTCTGGAGCAGGTAGCAGTCAATTTGTACAGAAAACTATCCTTAAATTAGAAAACAAGCTCTCACAGACCCTGACTGAAATGATATGCAAATTTTTTTAAGGAAACTCTAGAATAGAGAAAGTAATTGAGACTGCCGTGACCGAGTTTAAATGGGTAGTCTTGCCACCTCAAGCATTTGCATCTTCGGGGGTGGATTCATCTGCTTTGCTGGGAACAGCTTGTTTCTCAGGACTTATGACACGTCCAGTAAGTGGATCAACAGGACGTGTGTCCCGCGGCCCACCCTTGCGTCCCATTGCCACCATGGGTGGAGGAGGCAGGAGACCAGCTCTGAAAAGAATGCGTTGGACGGGGTCCGAAGGTTGAGCGCCAACCGAAAGCCAATACCTAGATGAATCAGAAGATATTATAATCAAGCATGATTGGACAAGTACATCGGCATGAAATTAAGGAAACTTACAGAGAGAGAAGACAATCAAAATAAAACAAAAGAAAACGCAAGCATATGTGCACGTATATACAGAGAATCGTGGAACAGGAGAACTATTAAGAGAGCTTTCGCCCTTTCTAGCCCCACACACCCAGAAAATTATTTAAGTCAGATAATGGAGGATATTTATGACACGCAGGCATAGACCTCACTAGCAATCAACAGGATATCTATTTGCCATCCATGCCTACTAATAACCAAGTTCCCAACATAAAACCTCAAAGATGCACAATGAAGGGAAAGCTTAGATTTGACCAAAAAGAGTTTCTTATGGCCCTTAGCCTTAAAGCAGCCTCAGAGTAAATACTCCAGGCAACACATCAAAATCTCAAGGCTGAGCAAGGCATTTTTAGATATGGATTCCTATTCTTGCACAAAACTATCAGAAACAAGACAGAGAGAGGGGATCTCAGTTAGATGCATGTCATGGTTGGGTAAGAATCGCCCAATCTAAGTATACACGGAAGGAAGCACCTACAGGTGCATCCTATTTGTCAAGAAGAGAAGCTGCATTCGCCAGCTCAAAACATCTGAAGAGGCAAAAAGCCATTCGGCACTTGTAGGGGACATAAATGAACGAACCTGTTACCTAAATAGTAAAGGATATTATTGCTATGCAAGAACTCTTGAAAGAATCAACCAGATTAAGGGTCACACTGCTACTCAATGCTAGAGAACTAGATGACTGCACAGAATAAAGAGGAAAAAAGGCAGAAGACTAATGAGGCCTATTGGGCATCACCAGGAATTCCAAGAACATTACTGCCTCAAATGCAAACCACTCCAGCAAGGTTCTAGATTGCGATCAAACCAACTACTTCAAACATACAGATATCAATTGACAAAGCAAAAACAAACGGATAGAGGGGACTTACTTCACTCTGTCAAATTTGAGACCCATCCGCTTTCCACCATCTTGACCTACTCATACCCAAGAAATTCCAAAGCAATTAGCAAATGGTCATCATCCCCATCATCGTCAAGTCTAAAATCAAACATGGATTGACAAGCAGTCATAAGATACCAATCTTCATATGTCAGTCCTCATTCTCTAATTTTTATTTGCTCCTCGGGCAACAACTTCCACTCATCAAAAACATTGCGATCGGATACAAACAACCAAAAGATAACAAAATGACATAATTTTTCCATGCATTGGACCCCACCAGGACTTGTAATAGAGAAGCGGGGGATGGCGAGTGAAGTTCAAGAAGTTCCACCGGAACACTTAAAGGAGGTGAAAGTTGGAAGTCAAATTTCTTTGAGGAATTTCATCGAACACTTGCCCTATGCCCACACAATATGATAAACATAACTAAGAACCTCAACCACAAGCGAATCGAAACAAAGGGGAAAAAAGACTAATCTAGTAATGAAAAGATTCGCAGCTCTTTTTTTCTCTCTTCTTCCAGGTTGATGCAGTTCCGACACCCAATCAATGAGGTCCGACCTTCGCTATACAAACCAATCGCACGCAGCTCGCTCGTACCTCCTAACCCAGATACTCAACACTTCCCTCATTACCCACCAAACGAAACCCGACAGAACCCACCTAAGAATATCGCCGGCGGTCGCTCTTTCTCACCGATCCAATCAAATTCAATCAACCGTTCGACGAACGAACCCAGGCCACGAACTCCAAGCGCTACCCACGAACCCACCATCGCTTCACCGTCACCCAGACACGAAAAGAAGAGAAAAGAGACAGAGCGGAGTATACCGGGCAAGGGGTTGTAGTAACCCAGTACTTCGAGATGCTTGCCGTCGCGAGGAGATCTGCTGTCGGCGGCCATGACCCGGTAGAAGGGCCGGTTCTTGCACCCGAACCTCGCCAACCGGATCCGAACCACCATCGTCTTTCCTTCTTCTCCTCCTCCTCCTCCTCCTCCCTTGCTTCGCTTCGCTAGCAAGGCGAACTGAGCTGCAGTCGCGGTCGCGGTCGCGCTTTCGGGGTCGAAAGTCGAGGCGCGACTGGTGAGGGTTCTGGGGTTTACGGAGTGGTTCCGCTTCCATTCGCCATTTCTCCCCCTTTCTCTTTTTATATTTTACAATTTCCCCCCCTGTGATTTTATTAGAGTTGTCGTTAATGAATTTAAAAGAATTTACTGATCAACCAAATGGACCGATATATTTGCAATTTTTAATTTATTATCTTTTTTCGTTTTGTGCGTGATTAATATGTGAAAATCACAACGCCCTCCTTTTTTGGTGTTGATTTTTCATTAAATTATGACGAAATTAAGTTTCTAGAAAGGAGCAACAAAATGAAATGGAAACAACAAATTTGGATGGCGATCTGGGTATAAGTTATTAATTGTTATCCTTTAAATTTATGAAATTACAAGTTCATTGGTCATAACTCGAGATAATTTACTATGAGAAAGGAAAAACACCTATACAAAAAATAAGAGCATCTCGCTCTTCTTGAATTTTAAAGAGTTTTATTAAAATTAGATGGCAATTAAATTTTGCTTCTTTTTTGCTTATGCAATATTTTCTGACGGACACGTCCTTTTTTTTTTTGGATGAGTAATAGACACTTCGAGAGGAAAACAAAAATATCATAACTTTTGTTTTCTTTTAGAAGAATGTTTTCTTTTAGAAGAACGATATAGATGGACATTAATGGATTTTGTTACACTTTAATATTTTGCATTTTATGAGTATAGATAACTAGTCCTTTTTAAACTATTGCAATATATCGAAAATTAAGTCTATATCATCCAGATAAGTATTTCATAGATAATTTGAAATTATCAACTATCAAAAAGTTGAAAAGCAATAAGTATAAGGAACTAAGTTTAAAGGAAACTGATTAGAAATATGCATAAGCAACTGAGTTTAAAGCTGAAGACGGCCTAGCGCGGCCAATACAACACAGTGGGGGCTTGGGATGATCGGCGATCGGCTAGACAAGGGCCGACAACCTCATCGGAGCGTTGTTGGCCCTTGGCGAGGCCGGCTCTCATCAGCCGAGCCTCGGCAGGGCTAGCCGAGCCTCACCGGGGCTGGGTGGGGCAAGCCTTGCCGATGGTTGGGCTTGCCTCTAGTGAGCTCACCGGACCTCACCCTGGCCTGGCGAGCTCGCCGAACTAGTTGCCGGCGACTAGCAGCGGTGGGCGGCGGATAGTGGACGACGGCGGATGGCAACTGCAGCGGTAGCAGTCAATGAAGAAGAAGAAAAGGAAAGAAAAACAAGAAAAAAAAAAAAAAAGAGAAATTATGAGCTTGATTCTATAATTGTTCTGGAAACAAGAATCAATTTTTTTTTTTTTAATTCTTGATTCTATTCCAAATCTACTTTCGGGAACAAAAAAAATAGAAATTTGTTCCCAAAAATAAAAATTTTACTAAACATGTTTTGTTCCAAAACTACTTTGGGAAACAAAAGAATAAAAAAAAAAAAAAAATTTGCCGGTTACCAAACAGGGCCTTAGAGTCATCTCTCTACGTTTGTTGACAAAGCAGTTGGTGTGTTTGAATCTTCCTCACAACAAATAGAATTCAGATAAAGCAATATACAAAGTTGAATTCTATAAGGATATTGTGCATAACCCATTTAAATGACTCAATTTACTACATATGATGTCTCTATTGGTGTAAGTGCCGTTACCTTAATACATTTATTTAACTTCATGCTATTTCCACTTAATCCAATATTATTGCAATAGCTCTTAATTTCGGGTTAATACAATGAAAAACCGTAAATTAATATACTTGTAACATAATTACCCTCTATTAGCTTCCATCAAATTTTACCATGAAATTGCCAAGTTGAATAACATATGACAATAACTCAATCGACATAATAAGTCCACATGGAAATCTTTATCAGTTTGGGGCAAATTTTTTTAGTGATCTACCAATTTGGGATTTTTGGTAACTAAAAATTAGTTATGAATAAATTTGTCACATGTACATCATTTGAAGTTTTTGATGACTCAAAAATTATTTTGAGTTTACTTTATCATAAATATATCTTTTTTTTTTTTAATATTAACTATATGATGAAATACATTCTTTGAAACCCACCTAAGAATGCGGTTGCAATCAATTTCTTGTTGGGCACATAAAGAAAATCCTTAGTCATTGGCACGTATCCTACGAGTCTAAGACAGCCGCTCGCGAGTGTGGAGATATTCTTAGAAACCCATTTTGCTTTGGGAAAAAAAATCTAAATATCGTATTCATTCAGAAGGAAAGCAGAAATTACATAAAATACATAAATAAATTAACTTCATAGATTCTTTTGAATTTTTCAAAAATAATGGCCGCATTATCTAGCAACTATATATAATGGAGGCATTTGATCGATACAAGATGATGCCTTCATAGTATTTTTTTAATTGCTATAAAAGATTATGGTAATTGGATCATTTGCCATTCTAAATCGGTCGAAATCGATAGAGCATGTTTTGACCAAATTCAGGGATTCAAGAGTATTTTAAAATGTTTCAAGTGACTTGATAAGATCCCATACCTAGAGCTAACATCATATGACCCTTTTTTTTTTGGTCACATATATAATCCAGTTGGAATAAAGTAAGAGCTAAAGAAGCTCCTAGTAATATTGTTATTATACAGATTGAAGATACGACATTCGATACGTAAGGAATGATGGCCAATGACGAAAGCATTCCATTGGGCTGACATATGAAAAATTGGGTAATGAATTCGGATATTCCTCGAGCCCTTAGAAACTCTAGATCCTTTTTCCAAACCTACTTTCATTTTGAATCAAAAGATGGGATTCAATCAATGAAAATTTAATCATCTTTCGCCTTTATCCTATTCTCTATTCCGAATATCTAATCTTACGAATTGACCGAATCAATCAACTTGCAATTAGAATAATCGGAATCAAATCATACTTCCTATTCTAATATGATTTTCTGATGATAGAATCAAATTATATCTTTTACTATAATCTACTATTCCGATGGTTCACCAATAACATTATCAAACTTATTAGCATTTAACTATGCGTAGGGCTGGCTGGCCTTGAGTCAATCCCATTTCCGTCCAACAGGCGAGGGGCGATTCCCAATCAGGTTGCTGTTTGGAGACGGCAAGAGGTCGCTCCTTCCCTCCCTCAGGGTCCTGTCCGGAATCAATTGCTCGGATAAATTGGGACTTCGGCGATCCAAATAGATACAAAGTGTTACTGGCGTTCATGAAAAGGGAATCCTCCAGAAGGGCAAGAAGATGAGGCAGGGTTCTGGGGGAGCCATAACTCCCGAGATAATTTACTACGAGAAAGGAAAAACAGCTACACGAAAAAATAAGAGCATCGCGCTCTTCTTGAATTTCTAATAGTTTTATTAAAATTAGATGGCAATTAAATTTTGCAAGAGAAAATATGATGCAAAATTTTTCGTAGGGAGACAAAGACTTGTTTTTTTTTTTTTTTTGGTGCCACTTGTCCTCCATCGTAATGGACTAATGTATTTAAAAGTGGCTACTAAATATGATGCAAAACAGAGTTAGTAGGAGAAAATATTGCGTGAGTGGTCCGACGCCCACGCCGACGATTCGGGCCCTGGAAAGATACCGGCCACTAAAAATTTCTATTTTCTGCCAACGTTAGTAGGGAGGAGAGGGAGACTTGTTGGCAGAGCGGGCCCCACATGGTGCCACTTGTCCTCCATTGAATGGACTAATGTATTTATTACGTGGCTACTACTAGTGTATGCAATATTTTCTCGGATTGGGTAGGTGAAAATTTTGTCATTTTTGGCCTTTCTATGACGTGTTCTATTTAACTAGAGCTGGCCGACCCCTTTTCCGTCCAACAGGCGAAGGCAAATCCCAGTCGGGTTGCTGTATGGAGAAGGAAGGAGGTCCCTCCTCCCCTCCCTCATGGTGCAGTCTGTCTTGTTGGAGATTACTCATTCACCGGATACCTCGGAACTTCAGCGATGCAGATAGAAACAAAGTGTTACTGGCGTTGGGGGATAAAACGAATGCTCTGGGAGGGCAAAAAGATGAGGCAGGGTTTTCGGGGAGCCATCGGGGAGTCCAGCCGTCCATACAGATGCGACGTGTTCCTGAGCTTCTGCGGCGAGGACACACGCAATGGCTTCACCGGCCACCTCCATGCAGCGCTGGACCAGCGAGGGATCGCCGTGTTCATGGACGAGGAGGAACTTCAGAAGGGCGAGGAGATCGCGCCGGCGCTCCTCGCAGCCATCGGGGATTCGAGGATCTCAATCGTCGTGTTCTCGGAGAACTACGCGTCCTCTAGCTGGTGCTTGGACGAGCTGGTGAGAATCGTGGAGTGCAGGGATACGATGGGGCAGATCGTGCGGCCGGTGTTCTACAAGGTGGATCCGTCGGATGTGAGGAACCAGAGGGGGAAATACGGACAAGCCCTAATCCAACACGAGGACAGGTTGAAGTCGAACGGCGGCGATTTGGAGAAGGTGAAGAGGTGGAGAGAAGCACTGACTAAAGCTGCTAACACGTCTGGCTGGCACTTGGTTGACGAGTAAGGCTCTCATTTACTCCTTTCTGAGTATGCTTACTGTTTGTTCTGTGGCAAAAGAAAAGAAAAAAGAAACTGTTGATTACGGAATTACACTAATTTCCATGACAATAGTTTCATGGCTATGCTTATGCATAAAATGGGAAAAATATCAATTCACGGTCAGTGAAGCGGGAAAGCTTCTTTATTAGTTTTCTTGACAAGCAAGTCATGCGTCGAGTGTATAAATATGCAGGTCGACCACGTCCCTCTACAAGCCCGTTACTGTTTTAGATGTCAATTGCTTGAAACTGAATTTTATCTGGTCTATAGTGCTTGAGATAGTAACCGTGGTTTGATCTTATTGGAGATCAGCTTAGTACTTTTTGTATCAAATATCTTTGAATCTACCAGGCGTGAGTCTAATGTCATTCGGAGCATTGCCAAGGGAGTATGGAATCAGCTCAATCGCAAGCAGGTACACATTCCCGAAAACGTGGTTGCCATGGACTCGCATGTGGACCACATGCGTACTTTGCTAGACATGGAATCAAATAAGGTTCACATGGTCGGAATTTGCGGATTTGGAGGAATAGGGAAGACGACTATCGCCAAAGCTACTTACAATGCTTTTGCGCATAAATTTGACTATTGCAGCTTTCTTTCCAATGTCAGAGAAACTTGTGAGAAATTCACAGACCTTGACCTACTTCGGCTTCAAGAGGCACTTATTTCCCAGGTAATGTTGGATGATGATCTGAAGCTTGGCAATGTCCACGGAGGCATGAGCATGATAAAGACTAGACTTTGCAAAAAAAAGGTCCTCATTGTCATTGACAATGTGAACCAATTGATCCAATTGGAAACACTAGCTGGAGGACCTGATTGGTTTGGTTGTGGAAGTAGAATCATCATAACGACTCAAGATGATCATTTATTGGTTGCCCATCGCGTAAAAAGTATATACAAAGTTGAACCGTTAGCTTACTCTATGGCGCATATGCTCTTGAGTTCAATTGTTTTCAAGGATTTTTCTCTTCCTTCAGATTATGAAGTGCTTTTCTATAATGTATTGGATTACACCAAATGACTTCCATTAGCTATTAAAGTTTTGGGTTCTTTTCTTCGAGGTAGAACCTCACTTGAATGGAAGAGCACATTGAATAAATTGAAGAGAGTTTTCAATGGAGAAATCTTCAGTGTGCTGAGAATAAGCTTTGATGGTCTAGATGATTATGAGAAGGATATCTTTCTTGATATCGCATGCTTCTTCAATGGAGAGAGTAAAGGTTATGTGAGAGATATTTTGGAGGGCAGTGATCTCTACCCAGATGTTGGAATTGATGTTCTTATAGATAAGTCGCTCATCACTATTGAGCATGGCAATCTGGAGATGCCTGATATGATTCAAGAAATGGGAAGGGAAATTGTTCGGAGGGAATCTCCCAAAGAGCCAGGGGAGCGCAGCAGATTGTGGTCCTATGAGGATGTGCTTCGTGTGCTAACAGAAGGCACGGTAATAAACTAAGTCATGATCTTTTGTTTTTGGCAATATATATGCTTGTTTGGTAGGGTTAAAGCCTCAGAAGAAGTTCTGTTGTCCTTCTGCAAAAATAGAAGTGTATGAATATACACACACATATATAACATGTCTTTTTTTTTTTTTCAATTTTTGTTTTTTGGCTAAGTAAGAGAATGACGTAATTTCCCAAAAGAATCAGTTTTTGCACATTTCCATCCTGAGATCTGAGGTTTGTACTATTGACCTCTCCCAGAAAGGAAATTAGAAAAACATCTCTAGGAACTTAAATACCAAGTTTTTTTTTTAATTTTTTTTAGATGATTTGTAGTGTTTATAATACTCACGTGTCAAAGCAAATTCTGAAAGCTAAGAACAAATGGCACCCAAAGCACACTAAATCTTATTTATTACTAGTTAAGCCCTTGCACATACACCTTTGCAGTTAAATTGTCTACTCATATATGTGCTGTCAGGGAACTAATAAAGTAGAAGCAATGATGCTCAAGTTGGCTGCTCCTGAAGAAGTATGCTTTAGTGCTCAAGCCTTCACAAACATGAAAAGGCTGAGACTTTTTTTAGCTCGCAATGTATACCATTCAGGTGATCCTGTATACTTTCCCACTGAATTAAGATGGCTGGAATGGCCCAACTACTCTCTACCGTCCATGCCATTCAATACAGGCCACAAGAAACTTGCACATCTAGACATGAGTAAAAGCAGCATCAGAGAATTGGGGAAGGGATTTATGGTACGTACTTGCAATATTCTATTTTGTCAAGATAAAAGATGAAAATGTGAAGATCTTCAAAAAAACTACTTATATGTGCCATCATTTACCGTGCAGTCTTATAGAAGTTTGAAGTCTATTAATTTTAGCCACTGTACATTGCTGAGTGAAATTCCCGATGTATCGCCATTGCCAAATCTTGAGAGTTTAGATCTCCAAGAGTGCACCAATCTTGTTGAGGTTCATCAGTCTCTCGGACATCTTGAGAAGGTCGTACATTTAAATTTTTGAACTGTTGCAATCTTAGCCATTTCCCAAGCAGTTTGAATTCAAGATCTCTTGAAAATCTGATTCTTAGAGGTTGCTCAAAGCTTTCAAGGTTTCCAGATATTCTTGTACAAGCGAAATGTCTCAAAGAACTTGTGCTTTATGAGACTGCCATCGAAGAGCTACCCTCCTCTGTCGCTAATCTCATCGAACTGAAAGAGTTGTGTCTAATGGACTGCACAAACCTAAAAAGCCTTCCTTGTAGCATCTATACATTGCATCATCTTGAGGTATTTTCTGGTGGTTGCTTACAACTTAGCATGTTCTTGAAATGTTTACGTGAATCAAGTGATTGCATCAATTTCTCTCTCCCGTCAGCCCTTCCGAGCATTATTTACTTGAATGTGCAAAGATGCAGCTTATCAGAGCTTAGTTTCTTGAAAAATCTTCATTGCATGTCCTCATTGATGATTTTAAATCTGTCGGAGAACAAGTTTGTTAGCCTCCTACCTGCATTAGTCAATTTACTAAGTTGCAGCAGCTTGATTTGACGCATTGCAAGCAGCTTCGAGAGATTCTAGCTCTCCCACCAAACATAACATCTTTACTTGTGAAAGGCTGTGAATCGCTGGAAACATGTGTGGACTTATCACACATGTTACGATATAATCCAGATGAATCACCTTGGCTCAGACGAATTGACTTCTTTGGTTGTCATAAGCTGATCCAAGATCAATGCTCCAGCAATTGTAATATGCTATCAATTGAGGTCTGTCTCTTTGTCTTTGTCTCTTTCTGTCTCTCTCTCTCTCCACATGTTTCTGTTGTAAGTGTGAATATTCTACAATGGCAGGGATTAATTGGAGAGACTCGGGTTGACATTTTTCATCCAGGAAGCAAGATCCCAAAGTGGTTTGTCCATCAAAGCATGACAGGATTCATAAGGTTCCTTGTATCTTCAAATTATACTGTGACATAGCTAGCTTGGCCTTTTGTGCGATTGTTGGTTCAACTAATCGGAAGGAAACCAATATTTCATGCGAGATCCAGTTGTTTGTCAACAATCAATCAACTTATGGTTGTGTAGATTGTTTTTCCTTGTTGGAGTCTGACCACATTTGGATTTTATACATTCCACGGCGAATGATGTGGGGATTGGATGCAAAATTGCTGAATCATTGCAGTCAGTTTACAGTACTATTTCAAGCAATGGACGGGACTCTAAGAAGCTGCGGGGTGCATTTGGTGTACAAACAAGTTAAGCAATCCAATGACCCAAAGATGGATGAAAACATCGATCCTTTGAATTCGAACACAAACCTTACAATTCCCGAATTTGGAGCCGCAAAAGGAAGGAAAGATTTTTAGACTCCCAACATGGTTACTATGAGTCGAAATTAGCTTGTAATTTATTGTAGGGGGTCATATTAATGTCCTTTCGAGCAGCTTTGACTGTGTGTTTCCTCATAGCGGAAGTAAACTTGCTGTTGTGTTTTAATTTACCCTCAAGATTATGTAATCATCTTCCATCGTTTCTCCACTTTCTCCACTAAGAAAGTGCAAGGATGTTCCTATCTAGTCAATATTCCTAAATTTACTTGTCGACTCACATCATGTCACGACCAATCTTAAGAAAGAGAACCCAAAGAACAAAGAAGGGCTTCAAACAGAGAACTAGAATTTACAAATTGGCCCAATCTATTTGCAAGACATTGCACGATTTTGGTTCTACAGGGTTATGGTGTACTTGGTCATAAAAACATTTTAGTTGCTCTTTCTATATTTTCGCCCACCTCTAATCTCGGTCTAAGGATAGATCCGCGATTACTATTGAACAGTTATTAGAATGAAGGATGGCCGTGCAGTTCGCTCAGCTACATGGTAGTGTCTGCTTTGGCCTTGTCTCCGATTCACCTCAAGCATGATTGCTCATGTGCCTCAAGAAAGCATGACCATATATAAGTAATCAAAGTACCCCCATCGGTTGTCATGTCCACTGCTACCGCCTCCTTTGCAGTGGCTTAAGTAAAAGGAGTTTTTGCAAGAATCGCAGCATGTTTGGTTTGTCTGATCGTCTGCATAATGCTTGCAAGGCGCCCATCATCCCCAAAGAGCAGTGACAACAAACATATCTTGTCGTGTGAACACAATTGAGCTGGACTTGGAGGACTATGAAAAGCAAGAATCAGATTATCGTCACATTCTCAACATGGACTGACTCTGGATGACCCATGCCCTCATATTCCACCAAGTCAAAAGGTCTGTTTTCCCTTGAGAAAAGCATTGTCAGACACTTTATTCTCTCTCTCTTTCTTTTGGTCATGGTCCGGCACCTTTATTCTATCGTACGAAAACCAAAAAAAGGGAAAAGGAAGTGGCTTTAGTAAGAGTGAGAAGGCATTGTCACGAGCCCTCAGGTGTGGTCGTTGTTCTGCTTTTTATTTCGGGTCAAGTTTCCTCCATTTGCTCGCCAATAATGAATTCATTTCTGTATGCTCATAACATTTACCCAACTTAATGAACTCACATATCAATGTCATGTTTCGTTGATCAATCTCATGAATTTAGATGTCGATGGACCATTGACCAATCTAATAATTAATATCTAGCTATGGTCTTGCTTAATGCCAATGACAAATATTACAAATGTTTACCCCTTGGCTATGTCTCCATCTATATCAATGGGAGGTTTGATCAAGAGGACATCTTGATAACAATATGTGTACTTACCCCCTTGAAGGATTCTAATCATAGCGATATGAGAATAATCCATTAATATCATTTTCCAATAACCCACAAAACAAATCCATAACTCATCTCAAAAATCGGTTTCACAAATTGAATCTTTGTCAAGTAGAATGCATTTCATAAAGTATTTAATAAATCAATACATATAACATTTTTGCAATCCCTTTCAAAACTTAATTTATCCCATAGAATATATTTCATAAGACATTTTTTTTTAAACCATTTTAGAATTCATTTCAAACCACATTCACAAATTAATATATATAACCTTTCAAAATGACTTTCATAAAATGGTCCTCAAACCACTCACAAATTACTGGAAAGTAGTAAATATCAAATAGAAGGACGTATGCATGTAAGAATTTTCCTAGTTTGGGCCACATTAATTAAGATTATAATTATCCGTTTTACGGAATTGATCTAATAAAGCGAGATATAAAGTTTCCTAACAGTCAAATATGGGCCTGGTTTGTGTGGGCCGCCTGGGCCCGGCCCGTGATGAGAGGGCCCGTCCAAATTCTATAAATAGACTAAGGTCCCTCCTTCTAGCCCTTGGTTGTTGCAATACAAGCACACACACCCACTCTCTCACATAAGGAACACCGGTGAGAGGCCGACTCATCAAGCCAGGGTATCGAGGGTCATAGGGGAGAAGATCATCAGCGCAAAAGACACGGATTGCTGTCGCTTAGCTTCAACTAATCATGGATCAAAAATCAGGTGCACAAATCCCTGAGCTTCTAGCTATGTCGGTATTGGGTTGTCGTTCCTACGGCCTACATTTGGTATCAGAGCCTGCATAGACTAGAACATGGTTGATTTGCCCATTTTGAAGAATTTATCCGCATGAAACTTGATTTCAACTGTATATTCGGGTTAATCTTGTTGAGCCGAGTCCTTCAGTATCTCTTATGCCTCTCGCCGAACCCAAATCAGCCGCCTATGGTTGCTTCGGACTTGACCTGAGCTGAGAAGGGTTTTGCTTGTTTTTCGTGTTTTTTTGATCCGATGAAAGTGAAATTTTATTGCATAAACAACTTCTACTCATCAATACGAGAACAATGGTGGGTATATCGTCGTCAGACGATGCTGGAAAATCCCTCACGCGCCGACACGTGCCCAGGCGATGCTGGGAGTCGGTGACACGCGTCGCCGCGTGACCTCACGCGCGCGCGCGCGCGTACGTGCGAGCCAGCGCGTCGGCCGCCTTAGCTGGCATGACGTCATCCCACCGCCTTCGCCACCGCCAAGGACAGGTGTCCGGATGACATCATGGTGACGTCACGTAAACCGCCTTACGTGCGACCGCCACGTGGCGTGCGACGTCACGGATGACGTCACCTAGGATCCGACCCGGTCTGACCGGGTTGACCCGAACCGTTTTGACCGGGTCAACTCGACCCGATTTGACCGGGTCAACCTGACCCGTTGACTGGGTTGACCGTTGACCGGTCGGACCGTTGACCGGTTCGAACCGTTGATCGGTCGGACCGGCTTCGGGCAGGTTTTCTGGGCGTAGCGCGTGTGGCTCACGCACCGCACACCCTAGCGGCGCGTGAGGGCGCGTGTAATGTCTGTTTGGCGCGTGGATCATACGTACGTGCTCGTATGTGAATTTCCTATCTTGTGGTATGATTATTTGCATGTTTTGATGTTCTTAAGGATATGAAAATGCATGTGAAACCCTAAGGTATGTGATTTTGAGGGTATTTTTTGCGTAATTTTCATGAATTTCTCTATGGTTTTGGAAATACAATTGCATGCTTATGATTATATCATCACTTGAGGAATATGTGTGGTGTTGATTTGTTATTAGCATGTATTAATGAACAGAGCAATACAATTAGCATGACTTGTGATTTTAGTGACATATAGCCTCTGTCATCAAGTCTAAAATCACCTTTGAAAGGTGAATGTGAGTCATAAAGTTATATCCCTGATATGAGAAAGTTTCAATGATTCAGTTGGGTTGTGACCGCTAAAGTGGCACACTTGATTGAATTTGAGAAACGTCGGTCTTGTATTATGATGGGATGTCTCATGTTCTAATGCGTGGTCATACTCTCAAAGGAGGTAATTGTGTATTAGTTCATGGAGGGATGCATGTACAGCATATGGTTAAAAAAGTGACTAACCTTAGTGGTTCATACACCCAAAGGTGGTGACTTTGCGAAAGATTAGAATGTATTTTCATGGAACACTGTCATGTGAAGAGTATACAATTGCATGTCATGTATTCTGCCCAAAGGTGTTTATATGATGATGTATGTAGCTCTTGAAATGTGTGTTAAGCACTCACATGATGCTGATTATATGTATTGCTTGTATAAACAGTCACCTTCTCTGTAAATGGCAATTCCATTGCTATTGAGGTTCTTACTGGATCAAACTTCAAGAGATGGAGAGAGGATTTTCGGTTTGGTATGGAGTTGGCAGATGTTCATGTTGCTCTCACTGAGAATAGGCCGGCAGACCTTACCGATGCTAGTACAGAAGTCCAGAAAGTACGTTTTGCTGCATGGGAAAAGAGTAACAGAATTTGCTTGCTCATTATGAAAAAGGTCAATTCAGGAGCATTTGTTGAGTGGCTTGCCATCCGACTTGTTAAGGATATGATGGAAGCCTTGTAGGCTAGGTATCGTGTCTCTTCCAATGCTGAGATTGGTACACTTATGCAATTGCTGTTTAATATGAAATATGATGGTTCGACCGGAGTTAGAGATTATGTGCTGAGAATGGTAGATCTTCGAGTCAAAACTTCGAATTCTTCAGGTTGATATCCCCGAAACTTGCATAGTGCATCGGGCATTGAATACTCTTCCTCCCGACTTTGGAATTATCAAGAAAAACTATAGTTCGCAAAATGAGACTTGGTCAATCAATGACCTCATAGTCGAGTGGTGGCGAGAGGAAGAGAAACCGAAGAAAGAAAGAGGGCATCTTGCCTTGTATGCCTCTAGTTCCGCCGACGAGAAAAAGGTAAATGGATTGCACATCCTAGAGGAAATCCTAAAGCTATAGGTGTTTTTAACAATATAGCTCCTAAGAGAGGAAATCCTGAAGCTGCTGGCCCCTCCACTTCAATGGCTCCCAGAAAGGCACCTTTTAAAAGGGAAGGTGTTCTTTGCTACTTTTGTAGGAAGAGGGGACACATAAAGAAACACTGTGATAAATATAAAGCTTGGTTGTCTAGAAAGGAGCATAAAGGTAATGGTTCTTTGGCACTTGTTTGTGAATCCAACCTATCTGAAGCCCCATCCAGTTCTTGGTGGCTAGATAGTGGTGCAACTAATCATGTTGCATTTACCATACAGGGATTCACAAACAGAAGGATGCCAAATCAGGATGAATCAAAGCTCACTGTGGGAAACAATGAAAATATCGACGTTGAGTTTGTGGGATATGTCTTTTTGGTGTTAGATATTGGTTTTAATATGATATTAAGAAACACTTTTTATGTACCTTCCTTTAGACGGAACTTAGTTTCCGTATCATGTTTGGATAAGTGTGGTTACTCTTTTGAAATAAAGAACGATCTTGTATCTATGTTCTTTAGCTCAAATAAGGTTGGGTGCTGCAACATGTCCAATGGATTGTACAGTTTGTGTTTATCTCCCAATGATATATACGTCGCTAATACAGTTGAAAATATTGTTCCGAAAAGACCTCTACCTAAGGAACAGTCTTATACATTATGGCATAAACGACTAGGTCATATATCTAAAGAAAGAGTATAAAGGCTGATAAAGACAAATATTCTGCCTACTCTTAAAAGTGACCTAGAAACTTGTATAGACTGTTGTAGAGGAAAGATGACTAAGATAAAGAAGGAAACCGCAGTTCGAAGTTCTGAATTACTAGAAGTCATTCACACCGATATCAGTGGACCCTATGCTGCAACCTTGTGTAGAAAAGTTTATTTCATCACGTTTATTGATGATTATTCTCGATATGGTTACCTTTTCCTGATTAAGGAAAAGTCTGAATCCCTTGACAAATTCAAGACTTTTCGGACTGAAGTTGAGAAACAGTTAGGAAAGGTAATAAAGGTGGTTAGATCCGATCGAGGTGGAGAATATTATGGTAGACATGGCAATGTTGGGCAAATTAAAGGACCATTTGCTAAATACCTAGAGGATTCTGGGATAGTAGCTCAGTTCACTATGCCTGGAAGTTCTAAACAGAATGGTGTGGCTGAAAGGCGCAATCGTACTCTCATGGATATGGTAAGGTGTATGATGAGTAGGACTAATTTGCCTGATTTTTTATGGGGTGAGGCTTTAAAAACAGCCCTTTATACATTGAACCGTGTTCCTACCAAAGCTGTTGCATCGACTCCTTTTGAGTTATGGACTGGACGCAAACCAAGTTTGAATCATTTCAAGGTCTGGGGATGTCCTGCAGAAGTGAGATTGTATAATCCAACATTGGGTAAGTTGGAGGCTAAAACCACTCGATGTTGCTTTGTATCTTACTCTCGTAACATTCAAAGGGATATCGTTTTATAATCCAAATGGAGGAACAAGGATTGTGGAATCACAAATGGCCAAGTTTCAAGAATTTGATGTAGCCGAAGAGCATGATTGCTCACAAATCAGTGAACATGACAACTTGACTGGACCTGCTATGTCTATCTTCTTACCTATGCAGACGATTATGGAGCCTACTGTGCCGCAAATTGAACCTGTTAATACAGAAGATCCTATTGATGAAGCGGCCACAAATGAAGTCCTTCAAGTTCCTCGGCTCAAAATGAGCTTACAAGTGGCTCCACTTAGGAGGTCCGCTAGGGAAAGGCGTTCACTATACCACCGGACTATATAGTCTTTTTAGGAGAACATGATTACGATATAGGTTGCATTACGGATCCAAAGAACTTATTTGGATGTTGTTTCCTGTCCTCAATCAAATTTATGGTTGGATGCAATGAGAGATGAGATGCAATCTATGAAATATAATGGTGTTTGGGAGCTTATTGAATTACCGGAAGGTTGTAAACTCATAGGTTGCAAGTGGGTTTATAAGACCAAAAGAGATTCGAAAGGAAAGATTGAGAAATTTAAAGCCAGACTTGTGGCCAAGGGCTTCACTCAGAGAGAAGGGATAGACTATGAAGCAACATTTTCTCCAGTTTCTTCTAAAGACTCCTTCAGAGTAATCATGGCGTTAGTAGCTTATTTTGACATGGAATTACACCAGATGGATGTCAAAACTGCTTTTCTAAATGGAGATCTTGATGAGGAGGTTTATATGGTGCAACCCAAAGGTTTTACAGCAAATGATTTAGATAAGTTTGTATGTAAACTGAAGGAGGCTATTTATGGTCTCAAACAAGCTTCTAGACAATGGTACTTGAAGTTTCACAATGTTGTTACATCTTTTGGTTTTATTGAGAACAAAGTGGATCAATGCATATACCGCAAGGTCGGTGGGAGGAAATTTATTTTTCTTATACTTTATGTGGATGACATTTTGCTTGCAAGTAGTGATATTGGATTGTTGCGTGAAACAAAGCAAATGTTGTCAAAGAATTTTGACATGAAAGACTTAGGTGAGGCATATTTCGTTCTTGGCATTGAAATTCATAGGGATCGTTCTCGTCGTGTGTTAGGTTTATCTCAAAAGGCATATGTTGATCGTATTTTGGAGAGATTCAACATGCGGATTGCAAGTTAGGAAACGTTCCTGTAGTTAAGGGTGACAAGCCGAGTCTCTCACGGTGTCCTCGTTCGGATTTTGAGAAAAACCAAATGAAGGATGTGCCTTATGCTAATGCACTTGGAAGTATCATGTATGCTCAAGTTTGCACCAGACCAGACATTGCTTTTGTAACAGGGCTTTTCGGCAAATATTAGTCGAATCCGGGACACGATCATTGGGTTGCTGCCAAAAAGGTCTTGAGATACTTAAAAAGGACAAGAGATTATATGCTGATTTATAAATATGTCCATGATTTGCGATTGTTGGCATATTCAGATGCAGACTTTGCTAGTTGTGAGGATGATAGGAAGTCGACAATAGGATATATATTCATGTTAGCGGGAGGGGGCGTATTGTGGAAAAGTGAGAAACAAATCTATATCTTCCTCTACCATGCATTCTTGATTAATGCATGTTAGGCGGCACTACTTATATTTGCCAAATAGGTGCACTACCTCTAAAGGCACGGCCATAACCATTCAAATTAAGCAACTTGTCATATGACCACGAATTTTTTTTAGCAATGGACACTAAAAGGAGACTTCACTGGTGCAGGCTTGTTGTTAATGAATTTTAAAGAATTTACTGAGCAACTAAAATAGAACGATATATTTGCAATTTTTAATTTATAATCAAATGTCCATTCCAAACTCTCGTCTATATTCGATACATATATAAAAAATTAAGTCTATATCATCTAGGTAAGTATTTCATAGATAATTTGAAATTTTCAACTATCGAAAAGTTGAAAATCAGTAAGTATAAGGAACTAAGTTTAAAGGAAACTGACTAGAAATATGCAGAAGCAACTAAGCTTAAAGCTGAAGACGGCCTAGCGCGGCCAATACAACATAGTGGGGGGCTTTGAAATAACTTTCCAAATCGTACCAAATTACAGCCTATTAAAATCGGAATTCTGAGTGAAGTTTGTAAATTTGTAAGTGCTATTTTTATTTGATACGACTTAATCTTCTTGTAAAGTATAGTATGTCAAAATGGATTTTTCTAAAAAAATATATTTATTTTTAGAAAGTTCGGACTAGGCCATACCCCAACCTAATTGGACCATATCAGTTCAGTCGGGGCTGGGCTCTCAGTGTTGGATCAAGTCTAGTTTGTTAGCTCAAAACCAACGAAATAATTATTTGTCATATGCTATGCAGATTTTATGAGTAAGATTCTTAATAAATTGTTAATTTTTCATTCAAAATTAGTACAAACTAATTTCACGAAAATTACTTCTAGAGTTGAAATATGACTTCGCATTTAGAAACTTTATTGCCTACTGTAAGTTTCTTCTAATTATATAGTTTATTGACTACTTGTCAAACTTACTGACGAGTAAAAAGAGATATTTATATTCCTAATAAATTACAAACCAATGCGAAAAATTTATTTGACGTTACATTTTGCAATTTACTTGAGATGTTTGAAGGTTGTAAGCAAATTTGGATAGCTATAAATTATTCTTAAGTTAAGAAATTAGCAATAAGTTTAGGAATTAAAAATTACTTAAAGGAGCAAACTTAATTTTTCATAATTGTGAATATGATTTTTATTACTCATCGAAGTAACCTTCAAAATAATAGTTTTCCAAAGAATCGTTTAATGTTGTTGTGGCACTCATTCAAAAATTAAATGTTATTAAATAATTCAACCATATAATTGAAATTCACTTTCACAGAGGAAATAAAATTCGTTTTAGAAAAGATGAACAAATATCAATGGTAAAACTAGAGATGAACTTCCAACTTAATTATATCCTAGAACAATGATGATTCTAAATTTAAAAGTTCATGATAACACAAATGTTTATAAATTTACTCACATTAAAAACCACACATTCTTAAAAACATATCTATGATGTCTTAACATCAAAGCGTCTTTATAATTAATTTTGAAAACTAAATTATCTAAATTTTAAAAAGTCACATTCATTAACCACATATTCAACTTCACCGTAAATATAAAATTTCTTTGGCGTTAACCCCATATAAACCACATATGGAGCATAGTCAAGTTTGAAACTTGGCATCCAAGTTATATTAAATTAGAGTCATCTCTCCACGATTATTGACAAAGCAGTTAGTATGTTTGAATCTTCCCCACAACAAATAGGTTTCAAAAAATGCAATATGCAAAGTCGAATTCTATAAGGATATCATGCATAACCCATTAAAATGACTAAATTTACTATATATGATGTCTCTGTTGGATATATGCCCTAAAGCTACTATGTAATAGTTACATATTAGGGATTTCAGTTGTACTATCATTATTATTATTTAATTAATGGCAATGACGTATTCATTCATATGTCCAATTATTTTATATTTATGAATGATTCCATAAGATCAGTTGCAACTAGACCTATTCTTGAGACGTCAAGAATATATGTGACGGGTTCATAGTTAGACTGAATCTTTAAATCGTTCCCGGTCAATGGATTATTGAGTGGATATTAATAATCCTGTTGAGACCGGTGTGTTCATAACTTCACCATTAAGTATTGGATACTTAAGGGAATGATGAGTCACAAGTCATTAGGTATTGTGATACCTGAGTTAAGAACACGAGTGTTTGTATTAGACAAGTTCACTAAACGTGACGCATATGGAATGATTAGTGACATGGAAGCTTTTAGCGTGGTTAATGTCTAATTGTTCATACTTTGGTCTTGTGTAAATAATCCTTAGACCTGAGGCACAGTGTTAACTTGTGTGTCGAACAATTATGGTTCACAGGTGCACATAATGCCGGGTCGTTGATCCGTCTTTATACCTGATGGTCATAGTTTGTTCATATACGAAGTTACACGTGTGCGCAATATGGAATCTGTCTCTTTGTTAAATGCGAGGTATAATAATGATGTCCTATGCAATCTAATTATGACATTACATTGAAATCCTCGGCCGGGGTTGTAACTGAGAATAAATTGTTTATGTCTCAAATAAAATGCATCTCAATTAGATTTGTGCATATGATCAAATTAATAACTTGACAAATATTCCATGGTCTTTGTTTGATTGGGACATAGTAAGACAGAGGGATTTAATTATATTGTAGCCAAAGCTGACATGTTCATTATGTTCTTAAAGCATTCACACTATCTTGGTAGCCATGACATATTACTAGATGTCAATCATGGCTTGTAGAACCCAAAGATTAATCGGGACAATTAATTCTTTTAGGAGTACTAATGTATTAGTACAAGTCTTACTACCAGCTTAGTGATGAATTTAGGGATGTCACACATTATAAACAATTAGGCTCGTGCACATGCATGAAATTAAATTAAATGAAATTTAATTTAATTTATATTATAGTCACGAGCCTATTTGCATATGATGCACATACATGCCCCATGTAAATATATGTTATTGTATTCCCAAATGTACATATATAGATTATGTTCTTTTTATTTTTAAAAGGGATTGATTAATTAATTAATTAATTAATTAATTAATGCTTTTTAATAACTAATAATAAAATAATATATAAAGCTTCATGCATCATGCACATGCATGAAACTCGGATGGTCAGCAACCGCTGACCATCATGCACGAAGTCAGCAACCGCTCATGCACGATCGTTCGTGCATGAGCAGGGACGATCAGCAACGGTTGTTGATCGATGGACGATTGCTGATCAGTTCATATTTTATTTA
The DNA here is from genome assembly GCA_014182715.1 of Eucalyptus cloeziana. Taxonomy (NCBI): domain Eukaryota; kingdom Viridiplantae; phylum Streptophyta; class Magnoliopsida; order Myrtales; family Myrtaceae; genus Eucalyptus; species Eucalyptus cloeziana. The sequence goes on along the minus strand of CM024636.1, from coordinate 46,263,231 downwards.
AAAGGTTTGTTTTTGCGACACTTCAAGGGTTGTTGAAAAACAGAGCAAAGTGTGCGTGTGTTTTGTGTCTAAGAGACGCGAAAATGAAAAGGAATTCTATCTCATTCGGGCCATGACTATAATACGTCAAGGGTACGATGGATTGTCTCCACGAGATTGCTAGCACGATTATAGTGGTGAATATCCGAAAGTTCTCTCTTCCATTCGACGTTCGTTGTTGGTGTGTCTGAACTAGAGGTCCGATGTTTGTGGGGCTCGAACTGTAGAACATTCGAACCAATTCATATAAAATGCACTTCGAGAGGTAATTCGTTTAACTCCATTTTTATATTCAGATTTTTTATTAAAACGCACAAACAACGCCTTCGGAGAATCATGTATAAAATATTTCTTTGTTTCCGTTGCGTTCTTCTATTAAATTTATCTATACATGATACATGAAACCCAACGGTCTCTACCGATGTAGGTGCCGTTACCTTAATACATTTATTTAACATCATGCTATTTCCACTTAATCCAATACCATTGCAATAGCTTTGAATTTCGGGATAATACCTTGAAAAAACATAAACTAATACACTCGTAACATAATAACTCTCTGTTAGCTTTTGTCAAATTTTA